>JBAWJQ010005153.1:0-600000 GCA_037783105.1 Bactrocera zonata | reverse complement strand
TTACCTCTCAAGACTTTATTAAATACTGCGATGACGAAGGTATCAAGTTGGTTAAGACGACAACAGGTTTACCACGAGTTAATGGTCAAGTGGAGAGACTGAATGCAGTCATTATTTCAGTCCTCTCTAAGCTAAGCATCAACGATCCGTCTAAGTGGTATAAGCACGTTAGTAAAGTACAGCAGGCGATCAACTCAACATTTTGCAGAAGCATAGACGCTACTCCTTTTGAATTATTGATTGGTACAAAGATGCGAACTCGAGAAGATATTCAGTTACGAGACTGTATCAGCAAAGAATTTTTAACCACGTTTTATGACAATCGAGATGACTTACGAGCAAAGGCAAAAACAACTATTTTGAAGGTACAAAACGAAAACAAGAAGGCATATAATCTACGGCGTAAAGCAGCACGACAGTATAAAATCGGAGAACATGTAGCTATAAAAAGAACGCAGTTTGGTAGTAACCTGAAGCTGAAGCCAAAATTTTTGGGTCCCTATCAAATCGTTAAGGTCAAGCACAACAATTCATATGACGTTCAGAAGATAAGCAGTGGCGATGGTCCAAAAAATACAACGACTTGCGTAGAATATATGAAGCCGTGGTCCACATCCAAAGACGACGCAGATAGCAACGAAGCATCCGAGACGGATACTTAGTCAAAATGGCCGAATGTGGGAATCTATGGTGAATGGGCATTTGAAGAAGAGGAAGATAAGACAAACCGGCAAGAATAGTTATAGTTAAATCGCGACAGCCAAATTGTAAAGACGTGCTAAATTGTAAAGACGTGCTAAGTTGTAAAGACGTGCTAAGTTCCACACCAATTAATAAGACTACATTTATTGTATAAACCTTTTTCTATTATTAATAAACAATAAACCTATTTCTATTAAATAAACAATAAACCTACATACATACTAAGTAATTATCTTCTAACAACATCTAAAATTACACTAAATTCTTATAAAAGTGTTGTGTAGTGAAATTGATATATTGCAGGTAAAACAGAATCTTATTTATTACCTTTTTTACCACTTTTTTTTAATTGGGATACAAATATCCCAACAGTATTTTTTTGTGGGTTCTTTTTATCCCAACAGTTTTTTATATTCATTCATTTTCTTTCGTGTGGTTATAACATATATTTACATTTACCGGTGTTTTACTCGCTTTATATTATTTAAGGCTTAAAAATGCCGCGGCCATTGCATGTCGGAGAAATCGAGTCTGGATTAGAGAACGACGACTTTAGTGAATCTGGCGGGTCTGACGAATTGTATTCCCCATCGCAAGCAGAGGAAAGTTCAGATGAAGATGAGAGAGGAGATGATGGGGTGCTAACATCAAATTCAGAAGAAATTGATAGTTCAAATGAAGAAGAAATGCCAACATGCAATGATCAGGCGCAAATACCGAATCCAGAAATAATGGAAATAGTACAAGAGCCACTACATACTTCTGCAACGATAGATGAAGCATCATTAAATATTTGGATGGACTCTCCGCCAAACTTTGTGCCCAAAAAGAATATTTCAGAGATGCCCAAATGCACCTTGAGCTCAAAAGTATCTATATACAATAGTCACCTAGATATATTCTTAAAACTTATGCCATTGAGTGCAATGAAATACGTTGCTCAATGTTCTAATGAAAGACTGGGTATTCATCGTTTGCGTAGTGGTGTTTCTGTGAAGGACACTGATTATGGGGAAATTATGATTGTTTTGGGCTGTTCATTTATAATGTGCTACAACCATGTACCAGCAATGTCTGATTATTGGTCCGAAAAACCATCTCTAAAAAATGATGCAATAAAAGACGCAATTTCACGGGATAGATTCAAATTATTAATGGCAAAATTGTACTTTGCACCAGTAGAAAAACCTCCAAATGCCCCAAAAACCTACTATGTAGATGACATAGTTAACTGCCTGAAGAAGACATTTCGAGAGATGCGTCAAGATAGCCCGTTTCAGAGTATTGATGAGAGTATGACAAAATTCCTAGGTCGCTCTGCCATGAAGCAATATATGCCATTGAAACCAGTGAAACGTGGTATTAAAATATGGATGAGATGTGACTCACTTTCTGGATACACCTACGATTTCAATATTTACACTGGGAAAGAAACTGGGGGTTTCCAAGGCACTCTAGGCGAGCGTGTTGTGAACAAACTAGCATACACCATTAGTGAACCAGACGTAACTTTATGTTTCGACAGATTTTTTAATTCAGTCAAATTGATAAATGCTATTGATTATCCAGCCCCAGATACGAAGGAAGTATTGGTACTCAGTAATTGTCATACTAATACTGTTGGTAGTGTGGAAAGGAAAAATAGAGATGGAAACAAGCTCAACGTATCCTATCCAGACATGATAAAATGTTATCGCAATATAATGGGTAGGGTCGACCTAGCTGACAAAATGATTGGAGTGTACGATCTCAACAGGAAATCCACAAAATGGTGGAAAAAGGTTTTCTTCCATCTATTGATGACTTGTGCAGTAAATGCTTGGATTATTCATTCAGAATTACACAGAGAAAAGAAACCGTTCAAAGAATTCCTTGTGGAGTTATCTGAACAGCTTATAGCAAAAGGAAGAACATCCGCCTCGGTGAAGCGTATAAGAAAAGGTGGCAGAAATTCAAAACGTTCACGCTTACTTGGTAATGTTGGCGACCATTTACCTATACAAGGCACTATGCGCCGACGTTGCGAAGGATGTAAGAGAAAGGGGAAAGAAAGCAGAACCAAACAAATGTGCCAAGGTTGTAACCTAGCATTTTGTAAAAAGTGCTTTACTCCGTGCCATACCTAATGAAAAATGTATGAAATAATAATTTTTTAAAATAAATACTCAGAAATTATACTCAGTAATTTTGCATTTTATTCCCGACCAAAACGACTGTTGGGACATTTTAGTCCAAGGACTCTAAATCCTGTACAGGACATTAAAAAAAAAAAAAGCAGAAATTAGTTTGTTTATACGGTGAGTACAATTGATTTCATCACAAAAAAAATCTGTAGGCATCGATACATAAAAGTCGTCTCGAAACGGTTAAAATGCATTTTTTTATCTGGGGCTTAAGACGGGGAATATAATACTCTTGGCGTACCTTATGTTGCATGAGGCGCTGTTCGGCGTGCAACATTAATATGTGGATGTAATTCAGGAGTAATGTGGCAAAAGGAGACTTCTCAGGTACTATGATGGGGTGGCGTTCGTTGTAAGTCAGGCTTGAATTAGCGAGCCGACCATTGGCACGAAGCAGCCCTTTGGTGTCTAAAAATGGGTTTAGTACTAGGAGTGAGCTCTTTTTGTCAATTGGCTTCGATTCTCTTAGTAACGATATGTCGCGACTGAATTGTAAGTCCTGGTGCGTCAATGTATCGCAATGGGTGTAAGTTACGCCTTTAACTTTAAGTTTAAGTTGCCCTATGAATTTGAGCATATATGCGACTACTCTGAGGGCTCGGGGGAACGATGAAAATCGTTCAAGGATTTCATTATCATCCACTATTGTATGATAGGTGTCGATTTTTCGAGTTTCTGGGGCGACTATGTTGCGCATTGTCGATTGTGGCCAAGAATCTGTGGATTCAGTTAACCATCAGGGGCCATTCCACCAGAGCGTAGTGGTGGCAAGATCCAGGGGTTTGCACCCTCTTGTACCTAGATCAGCAGGATTGTCGATGTCGATGGGGGGGAGTTCTTCTAACTCCCGAAATTTCCTTAACTGTGAATTAAGGAATTCATTGGATATCTCTTCCACTTGAGTTGTCATGGTGGTAACTGGTTCTGTTACTAGTCCACTTAGTATCCAACCGAATATAGTATTTTGAGCTAGAAGGGTGTTAGAAATTTTCTCAACCCCTTCTAGAATAATTTGAGGTACAAGATCGCTGCCTAATAGAAGATCTATTTGAGCGGGGGTGTTGCAGTTAGGATCTGCTAGCTTTAGGTGTGTAACCTTTTGCCAATGTTTGCTATTTATATGATAGCTTGAAAGCATGTTCGTAAGTTGCGACTATAGCTTCTGCTTGAATGCGCTTATCCGCTTGGGGGGAAATTAGGGTAATGGGGCAGATTTTATTTGAGTTTTGTACTACTCTTCTGCCCATTCCCGTAATTTCATAATTGGCATGTTTTGTTGGCAGTTGTAGCCTACTTTGTGCCCTTGACGCTATAAAAGATCGTTGTGATCCTTGGTCTATTAGGGCTCTCAATTTGAAAAGTTCTCCTCGGTGTTCGATGGAGATAACTGCTGTGGGTAGTAGTACCCTACTTTGATTCTCGCTGTGAAGCGTTTGTGTTTTTAAAGCCTTTGAGCAGCATCGTGTCTCTTGGCAAATTTCGGGATTTTGTGTTTCGGGAGTTGCGGTTGCAACTAAACCCGTGGCTCTTTTGGAGAAAGCGCTGGGGTGTGCTAGGAAAGTTATTGAAATGCAACATTGAATGATGCCTCTTGTGACAATATACGTAATTGAATTTGCTTTCGCAATTATTGAGATTATGTGAGTGGGACAAACAGTTTGTACAGAGTCTTTTTGCTCTGACAAAGTTGTTCCTTTCATTGATATTAAGTTTTTTAAACTTTTCGCAAGCTTTTAGCTTGTGCCCTCCTTTACACAGTTCGCATGACGTTTGTTTATATTGTTTGGATGTGAACGATTGATTTTTAAAGAAGCTTCTGTTTAAATTGTGGTTGTTACTAGCTTAGGGTCTAATGAAACTTCGATTTAGGTCGGGTTGAACGTTTTTAGTTCTGACCGTTTTTTTATCTACCCTTTCCGCAATTTCATATTGGGTAGTTAAGAAATCTTTCATTTGTTGCCACGTTGGGCATTTTCTTCGTGATGAGAGCGATTGCTCCCACAGAAGCAAAGATTTTTCCGGTAATGCCGCGGAGCATATATTTACCAGTATGGGGTCCCAATTGTTTGTGGGAATATTCTGTGTCGCTAGAACCGACAAGCAATTTGAAACAGTGGATTGAAGTTTTATAAATTCTTCACTTGTTTCTCTCTGAATTTTTGGTAAATTCATTAATATTGTGACTTGTTTGTCGACTAATATTCTTTCGTTCTCGTAGCGAGCTTTTAGAGCTTCCCAAGTATAATTGAAATTTTAGTCATAAAGAGCGAACTGTTTTACTATTGCGGCTGCTTGACTTTTTGTTTTGTATCGGAGGTGACACAATTTTTGCGCTTGAGATAATTTAGGATGGTTTATGTACACGGCCGTAAACATGTCCCGGAAGGACAGCCATTGTTCATAACCTCCATGAAATATTTCTGTATCGCATGCTGGCACTTTAAGGTGAATGCCTGAACTCGCCTCTTGGCTTTGAATTTGTGGCAGCTCTAATCGCGGTTGTGGAGTAGGTGCAATTGCTTTAATTAATCTCAATTGATCGGAGATCATAGCTCAAGTTTCCTCGTACTGGTCTAAGCAGTTTTCGTATTTGGAGCAAGCCGAGGATTTAAAATTTTCCGGAAGATCTGGTTCGTCAGATTCTAGAATTGCGTCATACGCAGCTTGGAGACGTGTCCAGAAATTGCCTAGATTTTCTTTTTTGATTTCTAGTACCGATTCAGACTTGTCTTGAATCGGTGAGGATGAAAATCGAGTGCAGTATCGCATTAAACTGTCACCCTCAGCAATGAACTTAGTATATGAAATATCTTTAATTTTTTTTTGCTTTGTAGCACCTTGCTTTGAGCGTGTAGCTTCAGCAGGTGTACATGGGCTCTTTTCTTCAGAAATCATTTTTTGTACTTTCAGATATTGAATCGATTTAGATTCCTTAGAATCTCCGTTCATTTAGACAATAGGTAAAAATTGAAAATATGAGAAGGAAAAACTTCTCTCAGTGTATATCTGTTAACAATAAATACGTTTGAATCTTTAAGATAAACGGTTTGTATGTTTGTTGTATACACAACGTATCGAATAACGAACGCGTATTTCTTTTCCTTATTGTATTTTTGTTGTATACGCAATGTACGAACTAACGAGCGAGTGTTTCGTTTTCTTTATTCCTAATAGTTGTGCAATTAGTTTGTTTTGTTTTCTTTCTATTTTATTTATTGCTTCGTACTCGTTAGTTTATAATTGCTTATACGGATGATAATGAGAGAAAGCAAAAGGTTAATGGCCTTTGTAAATGAAAACTATATATTTTTTTTTTCGTTTGCAATCCTGCTTGCTTGTATATTAACAAGGACAAGGGGTATTGCTGAAAATGTGCCGATTTGGTCTTTGAATATATAATATATAATTAGATGTTAATATGCTACCAATTCTTGGTTTTTGTTTATTTTATTTTGTCCGTATATATTTAAAATTTTTTATTTTTCTAATTAATAGAATGTATTGTTTCCTTAGTAAACGGTTGCATTTACCGCACCGAAATTTTTAAATTGTAATTTTAAATTTAATTTAATTGTGTACACTATGTACATGCTATGTACGTTATATGTATGTACATACATATGTATACCGGCATAGGCAAATTGTATGCCGTGTGTATGCCTGTATATTATTGCCGTACGAATAACGCGGGATGAGAAAATAGCAAAGTGCAGGTATGTATGCTCTTTTAGCACAAATGCAAATTTGTGGAAGTTATAAATATTTTACTTTGTTGATACATACATACATATGTGTGTATGCTAATTTATTTTGTTGTCAATTTTGGTAATATATGTAATGTATATGTATATACGTTGTGAATATTGTGCATATATGTATGGTCGATATTGTTCCTTTTATTTTAATTTTCGAAATTGCCTTAGCTTACTTAGCGCAATCCTGCTTATACTACTTTTGAGTATAAGGGGTATTGCCGGAAAATGTTGTCAAGTGAATACTTGAAAATCGCTTTTTTTTTTTTATAAACTATGTGTGCTTGGGAACACAAGTGTAAGTATAACTAGGCTTTTAACAGATATGTATATGCCAGTATATATATAATTATATATTATACTATATACTGTTCATACATATATTTGGATTTACATATGTAATGTACTGTTTTCGGTTTCCCGGAAATCAACCGTAAGTTCAAACAGTTTGGTAGCAACCGTTTTATTAAAGTATACAGTTTTTAGAAAGTTGAACTGTAACTTTCAACATACATATATGCCAATATATAAAAATTTTATACGAATAAATGGAGTCGATACACTCACTTTGGGCCGCTTCAAGGGTATTTGAGGGCTTTAGTATGCGGTTAAGTGGGGGTTGTTTGCATTTGTCGCTGTGTCCCAGTTGTATCCTATGTGTTTCCTGTTGCTGCTGATGTTGATGTTATTAGGGTGTGTCGCGGTATCCCTTTCCTTTCTGCTCTTCCTGTTGTTGTTTTGATCGTACTTATGTACAGATGTATTTTATTTCCACAATTATTAATTTTATTATTTATTATTTTTGTTTGAAATTTATTGCATTATGAGTTTATTGTTTTCCTTTCTTGTTTGGTTTTCGCGCCCGTTTAGAATTAAATTAATTTACGCGCCCGCCTTTTTTTTTGTTTAGTTGTTCAGCACAATATTGTATTTATATGTATATTTATATGTATTTATATGTCTATAATATATATATATATATATATATATATTTGATTTTGATTAAAAAATGTTTTTTTTTTTTTGATTTTAATGTAACGGTAGGGAACCGTTTTGTGTTTTCCGTTTTCAACTTTGTTTTTTTTTTCATTATTATTTATATTTGTATTTGTCCCTTCACTTTAATTTCACTTGCAATAAACTTTTTGTATATATGTACATATGTATATTGCACTAAAATTTTGTATATCTTAATTTTGTGCACGAGTTTTTGCAAGTTTTTAATATATTTTATGTCACAGAATTTGATTTTCTTTGTTTTTTTTCACTAGTGCCGTTCTTTGCGGCTCGAAGGACCAATGTTTTATTCACTGCCTGCTGGACTTACCACTTGTGCCAAATTATGTGTTTTAAAATAAAACCTCCGGTTTCAATTTAACAACTCAGATAAAAATGTTTTATTGTACAATAGAAATTCGCCTTCTAATGGTGTTCCGGACACGTTAGTTTCACAATTGTGTTCATAAAAAGCTATTAAAATTATTATATTCACAAAATAAACTTCATAAATTATGGAGATCGGTGTAAATGGCGATAACTAGCGGTGCGTGGCAAAAAGCGATGTGCATTCAGTAATGGACGAATCAATACCATGGATAACTTGATCAGAATCTCTTTTCTTGCTCTCTCGCTTGTCAGCTGGCAGCGCACCCTGATCTGTTTTCTGAGCTGGCAACAAAACACAATCAGGGTGCCGTCAATCAGCAGATTGTCAAAAAGGCGGGATGCCAGAATAATAGCGGTAAAATGAACTGCCAAAATCAGTTCGTTGTTATAATTCGTTGAAAGTCGGGCGTGTTTATTTTCTATTTCTATAATAATATTAAAATTATTAATTTAGTGAAGTTTTACGATAAAAAAAGTGCGTAAGTTCATTAAGAAGTTAAGAAGAAGTGATGTGAATGTTTTTTAAAATTAATTATTGTGTTATATAGGAAATATGCCGAGTGCAAAAAAATGTGTAATGGGGTGCAGAGGACAGCAACGTTTTTTCAACTTCCCAAATCAGGAAAAGGATGAAGCCAGGTAAGAAATTGAATACTTATTTGAAATAGTGATTAATATTTATTTGTTAATAAGTGGTTAAATAGTTGTATAAATAAATAATAGTAGGCATGATGTAATTAGTATAGTAATTTCTTTCTTTTAGGTTTTAAGCTAATTTCACTTAATTCTTATTAGTTTTACTATATATTATAAAATATTATTAGATAGAAGGCATGAATTAGATAATAGTCATCTTTTTGTTTTAGTCTTTAATTCTTAATTTCTATTAGCTTTAATATAAGTTGTTTTAAGTGTGTTTTTAAATGTTGGTTGTTGTAAATTACGGTTGTTGGTTGAAAAATGTAGCAATAAATTATCAAATATTTTATTTATGGCTTTAAGGTTATGGGTTATTTATTTTGTTTGTTAGATTTAAAATTTGAACGATTTTGGATTTGGATGTGAACGATTGATTTTTAAAGAAGCTTCTGTTTAAATTGTGGTTGTTACTAGCTTAGGGTCTAATGAAACTTCGATTTAGGTCGGGTTGAACGTTTTTAGTTCTGACCGTTTTTTTATCTACCCTTTCCGCAATTTCATATTGGGTAGTTAAGAAATCTTTCATTTGTTGCCACGTTGGGCATTTTCTTCGTGATGAGAGCGATTGCTCCCACAGAAGCAAAGATTTTTCCGGTAATGCCGCGGAGCATATATTTACCAGTATGGGGTCCCAATTGTTTGTGGGAATATTCTGTGTCGCTAGAACCGACAAGCAATTTGAAACAGTGGATTGAAGTTTTATAAATTCTTCACTTGTTTCTCTCTGAATTTTTGGTAAATTCATTAATATTGTGACTTGTTTGTCGACTAATATTCTTTCGTTCTCGTAGCGAGCTTTTAGAGCTTCCCAAGTATAATTGAAATTTTAGTCATAAAGAGCGAACTGTTTTACTATTGCGGCTGCTTGACTTTTTGTTTTGTATCGGAGGTGACACAATTTTTGCGCTTGAGATAATTTAGGATGGTTTATGTACACGGCCGTAAACATGTCCCGGAAGGACAGCCATTGTTCATAACCTCCATGAAATATTTCTGTATCGCATGCTGGCACTTTAAGGTGAATGCCTGAACTCGCCTCTTGGCTTTGAATTTGTGGCAGCTCTAATCGCGGTTGTGGAGTAGGTGCAATTGCTTTAATTAATCTCAATTGATCGGAGATCATAGCTCAAGTTTCCTCGTACTGGTCTAAGCAGTTTTCGTATTTGGAGCAAGCCGAGGATTTAAAATTTTCCGGAAGATCTGGTTCGTCAGATTCTAGAATTGCGTCATACGCAGCTTGGAGACGTGTCCAGAAATTGCCTAGATTTTCTTTTTTGATTTCTAGTACCGATTCAGACTTGTCTTGAATCGGTGAGGATGAAAATCGAGTGCAGTATCGCATTAAACTGTCACCCTCAGCAATGAACTTAGTATATGAAATATCTTTAATTTTTTTTTGCTTTGTAGCACCTTGCTTTGAGCGTGTAGCTTCAGCAGGTGTACATGGGCTCTTTTCTTCAGAAATCATTTTTTGTACTTTCAGATATTGAATCGATTTAGATTCCTTAGAATCTCCGTTCATTTAGACAATAGGTAAAAATTGAAAATATGAGAAGGAAAAACTTCTCTCAGTGTATATCTGTTAACAATAAATACGTTTGAATCTTTAAGATAAACGGTTTGTATGTTTGTTGTATACACAACGTATCGAATAACGAACGCGTATTTCTTTTCCTTATTGTATTTTTGTTGTATACGCAATGTACGAACTAACGAGCGAGTGTTTCGTTTTCTTTATTCCTAATAGTTGTGCAATTAGTTTGTTTTGTTTTCTTTCTATTTTATTTATTGCTTCGTACTCGTTAGTTTATAATTGCTTATACGGATGATAATGAGAGAAAGCAAAAGGTTAATGGCCTTTGTAAATGAAAACTATATATTTTTTTTTCGTTTGCAATCCTGCTTGCTTGTATATTAACAAGGACAAGGGGTATTGCTGAAAATGTGCCGATTTGGTCTTTGAATATATAATATATAATTAGATGTTAATATGCTACCAATTCTTGGTTTTTGTTTATTTTATTTTGTCCGTATATATTTAAAATTTTTTATTTTTCTAATTAATAGAATGTATTGTTTCCTTAGTAAACGGTTGCATTTACCGCACCGAAATTTTTAAATTGTAATTTTAAATTTAATTTAATTGTGTACACTATGTACATGCTATGTACGTTATATGTATGTACATACATATGTATACCGGCATAGGCAAATTGTATGCCGTGTGTATGCCTGTATATTATTGCCGTACGAATAACGCGGGATGAGAAAATAGCAAAGTGCAGGTATGTATGCTCTTTTAGCACAAATGCAAATTTGTGGAAGTTATAAATATTTTACTTTGTTGATACATACATACATATGTGTGTATGCTAATTTATTTTGTTGTCAATTTTGGTAATATATGTAATGTATATGTATATACGTTGTGAATATTGTGCATATATGTATGGTCGATATTGTTCCTTTTATTTTAATTTTCGAAATTGCCTTAGCTTACTTAGCGCAATCCTGCTTATACTACTTTTGAGTATAAGGGGTATTGCCGGAAAATGTTGTCAAGTGAATACTTGAAAATCGCTTTTTTTTTTTATAAACTATGTGTGCTTGGGAACACAAGTGTAAGTATAACTAGGCTTTTAACAGATATGTATATGCCAGTATATATATAATTATATATTATACTATATACTGTTCATACATATATTTGGATTTACATATGTAATGTACTGTTTTCGGTTTCCCGGAAATCAACCGTAAGTTCAAACAGTTTGGTAGCAACCGTTTTATTAAAGTATACAGTTTTTAGAAAGTTGAACTGTAACTTTCAACATACATATATGCCAATATATAAAAATTTTATACGAATAAATGGAGTCGATACACTCACTTTGGGCCGCTTCAAGGGTATTTGAGGGCTTTAGTATGCGGTTAAGTGGGGGTTGTTTGCATTTGTCGCTGTGTCCCAGTTGTATCCTATGTGTTTCCTGTTGCTGCTGATGTTGATGTTATTAGGGTGTGTCGCGGTATCCCTTTCCTTTCTGCTCTTCCTGTTGTTGTTTTGATCGTACTTATGTACAGATGTATTTTATTTCCACAATTATTAATTTTATTATTTATTATTTTTGTTTGAAATTTATTGCATTATGAGTTTATTGTTTTCCTTTCTTGTTTGGTTTTCGCGCCCGTTTAGAATTAAATTAATTTACGCGCCCGCCTTTTTTTTTGTTTAGTTGTTCAGCACAATATTGTATTTATATGTATATTTATATGTATTTATATGTCTATAATATATATATATATATATATATATATTTGATTTTGATTAAAAAATGTTTTTTTTTTTTTTGATTTTAATGTAACGGTAGGGAACCGTTTTGTGTTTTCCGTTTTCAACTTTGTTTTTTTTTTCATTATTATTTATATTTGTATTTGTCCCTTCACTTTAATTTCACTTGCAATAAACTTTTTGTATATATGTACATATGTATATTGCACTAAAATTTTGTATATCTTAATTTTGTGCACGAGTTTTTGCAAGTTTTTAATATATTTTATGTCACAGAATTTGATTTTCTTTGTTTTTTTTCACTAGTGCCGTTCTTTGCGGCTCGAAGGACCAATGTTTTATTCACTGCCTGCTGGACTTACCACTTGTGCCAAATTATGTGTTTTAAAATAAAACCTCCGGTTTCAATTTAACAACTCAGATAAAAATGTTTTATTGTACAATAGAAATTCGCCTTCTAATGGTGTTCCGGACACGTTAGTTTCACAATTGTGTTCATAAAAAGCTATTAAAATTATTATATTCACAAAATAAACTTCATAAATTATGGAGATCGGTGTAAATGGCGATAACTAGCGGTGCGTGGCAAAAAGCGATGTGCATTCAGTAATGGACGAATCAATACCATGGATAACTTGATCAGAATCTCTTTTCTTGCTCTCTCGCTTGTCAGCTGGCAGCGCACCCTGATCTGTTTTCTGAGCTGGCAACAAAACACAATCAGGGTGCCGTCAATCAGCAGATTGTCAAAAAGGCGGGATGCCAGAATAATAGCGGTAAAATGAACTGCCAAAATCAGTTCGTTGTTATAATTCGTTGAAAGTCGGGCGTGTTTATTTTCTATTTCTATAATAATATTAAAATTATTAATTTAGTGAAGTTTTACGATAAAAAAAGTGCGTAAGTTCATTAAGAAGTTAAGAAGAAGTGATGTGAATGTTTTTTAAAATTAATTATTGTGTTATATAGGAAATATGCCGAGTGCAAAAAAATGTGTAATGGGGTGCAGAGGACAGCAACGTTTTTTCAACTTCCCAAATCAGGAAAAGGATGAAGCCAGGTAAGAAATTGAATACTTATTTGAAATAGTGATTAATATTTATTTGTTAATAAGTGGTTAAATAGTTGTATAAATAAATAATAGTAGGCATGATGTAATTAGTATAGTAATTTCTTTCTTTTAGGTTTTAAGCTAATTTCACTTAATTCTTATTAGTTTTACTATATATTATAAAATATTATTAGATAGAAGGCATGAATTAGATAATAGTCATCTTTTTGTTTTAGTCTTTAATTCTTAATTTCTATTAGCTTTAATATAAGTTGTTTTAAGTGTGTTTTTAAATGTTGGTTGTTGTAAATTACGGTTGTTGGTTGAAAAATGTAGCAATAAATTATCAAATATTTTATTTATGGCTTTAAGGTTATGGGTTATTTATTTTGTTTGTTAGATTTAAAATTTGGCTGAATCTTTTTGGTGTGGGGCAAAATAGGCCTAAATTTTTGTACGCCTGTGAGCGCCATTTCTCCAAAGAAATGAAGATGGAAAAAAATTGATGACTTTTGCAGTACCTAATATTAATTTACAATGTGTACCTGCACCCAGTCTTCAAGCTAATCAAATTTTGGCTCCCAATTCTCCGATAGAAATGGGGGCAGACGATTTTTACCCACAATTGGTGGAAGAAAACGAGCTTCAGTGTCACGATACGAGCGGTCTAAATTTGCTCGCATCTGTGGCAGAAGAGGCTCAAATAGAAATGGGGGATAGTGTCGTTGATCATACGGATCAAGACATTAGTTTTATAACATCATTTGAAGATGAAAGCTTTGTAGATAGGGGGAGTCAAACTAAATTGAGTCTGACAGCTGTAACTAGTAAAGAGCACAAACTGGTTGAGGAGAATAGGAAGTTGAAGGCTAGATTAGAAGAAAAAGATAGGAAGATTAGTTATTTGCAGTACCAGTTGTCAGACCTTTCGCTGAAATATGCAAATTAAAAAAAACAATTAAAAGACGCCGAAGAGGGGTTCAATTCTACTATGCATTTGTGTAGCCAGCTTCCCCCACAGATTAAAGTCATAGTAGAAAATAGTTTAAAAAATAATAATAGGCACCCTAAAGGTCGTAGATACGACCGCTATTTCAAAACCTTAGCTTTAGGTGTATACTTTCTGTCTCCCTTAGCTTATAGACACCTAAAGTCTCTCCTTAGATTTCCCGAAGAGAGAACACTTGATGAGTTCGTTTCACAATGGCCCCGTGACCCAGGATGTAATAACAGTACTCTCAAGTGTTTAGAGTTGAGAAGCCGGGGCTTTACAACTCAACAAAAATATGTGTCCATTTTGTGTGATGAAATGGCTCTGAATAGTCATATGCAATACTTGCCAAATTTTGATAAATGGCGACCCTTGGACCCATC
Source organism: Bactrocera zonata (assembly GCA_037783105.1). Taxonomy (NCBI): domain Eukaryota; kingdom Metazoa; phylum Arthropoda; class Insecta; order Diptera; family Tephritidae; genus Bactrocera; species Bactrocera zonata. Next base: position 585,564 of record JBAWJQ010005153.1, on the reverse strand, counting down.
CTCTAGCTTATTTCATTGTCCATGGTTCCTGTAAAGGTGATGTTGCCAAAAAATATATTTTTCAGGCCATTACCCAATTGCAGAATATAGGTCTGATTCCTTGCCATTTTGTTTGTGATCAGGGGTCGAATTTTCTCAATTTAGCTCGAGTGTTAGGAGTTTCTGAAGCACGTCCCTATTTTCAGGTTAATGGCAAGGAAATATACTTTTTCAGTGATTGTCCCCATCTTGTAAAGAGTGTTAGGAATTGTTTAGAAAACTTTAAAAATAGAATTAGTTTTAAATCGCGCTTAGTTAGCTGGTCCGATATTGTACATTTCTACAATAAAGATTCTCAAAATCCAGTCCGCTGTGCACCCAAACTGACCGATGCGCACCATTATCCCAACAATTTTCAGAAAATGAGTGTTAAACTAGCTACCCAAGTTTTCAGCGACACTGTCGCTTCCGGTATGCTCGCAGTTTACAGTTCAGGGCGTTGACTTCCCCTTCTCCTACTTTTTGTAATACCGCGGAATATATTTTATTTATAAATAAGTTATTTGACCTGTTTAACAGTCGGAAACTTGATGCAATTTTACCATGTAAGCAAGTTTTTTCGGGCACCCCAAAGCAAACACAATTTCTTCGTGAGGCTGCCGACTTATTGAAGACAATTAGGGTAAAAGATGAAGCAGGGTCTGACATAACTAATAATTTTAATTATATTAATGGTTGGAAAACAAACATTTCTAGTTTGGAACATTTGTGGCGCTTTTTGTCACACGCAGGCTTCACTCACCTACAAACGAGACGGCTTTGTCAGGATAATTTAGAGCATTATTTTGGACAAATTAGGAGAGGGGGTAGCAGAAGTGTAAGAATAACACCTTACATGTTCTGAAATTTGTTTAAGAAGTCATGGGGATTGCGATACGCAAACGTAGTTATAAATGGAAACTGCGAACCAGTAGCTCAGAACGAACATTTTTCTCCAGACTTATCAAGCCAAATTCTCCAAAGTGTGTGCAATGATAATTTAGTCCAAGATTTATCTTGGCAAGAATTTCAAGGCTTACCTCGACCAGAACACGAATTTAATAGGCTAAGGTTAGACCATCAGGCAGAATTAGAGGATGTAGAAGTAGATTTTCTGAAAGCGAATGCAAATGCATACTTTTGCGGTTACCTTTATTTAAAAGTTTTTAAGACACACACTTGTACACAACCATTACCTTATTTAGGAGAAGAAGAGATTTCAACTGATTTTTATTTCATTCAACAGAGGCAAATTGACAGGTGCAATTTAATTAAACCACCTCAATGATTTTTAGACTATATTAAAGAGTTAGAAGATGTTTTTAATAGAGAATTTGAATCCACCTGTCACAGAATAGGAGTAGGCCAAATTTTATTCGATAGAATGAAACATGTCAGACCCTTTCTCTGCTGCAACAACTGCGACTCGAATGTTCTTTTAACTCTTTTTGTCAGGACGAGAATATTCTTCCTCGTAAAGTTTTTTAATAGAAATCTTAGTAGGCCCAATTTTAGAACTAAAATTCTTTGTGTTACTCATCTGTAGGATAGGCTGGCAAAATTGTATTATTTGTTTTTTAATTTTTCGAAAATTTTTTAAACCCTTGTTTCTTTTTTTGCCTCTTAATATTAATTTCTTATTTCTGTTTTAAATTTTGTATTGAAGACTGGGTGCAAATTGCTTTTTAAAAACTTTTGTATTTTTTTTTTTAATTTTATATATAGCCGCAGAGAATTATTGTGCAGTTTTTTTGAATTAAACAATCAATATTTATGTTGTATATGTACTTGTGATAATTATTATATGTGATAAAAATAAGTCTTTTGCTTATTTTTTGATTATGTTCCTTTTTGAAATATTTATCTTTTTGTTTATTGTTATGAACTATTGTCAATTAATATTATTTTTTAATTTGTTTTCATGTGAATTATGATATGACTTTATTTATTTTTTTATAGTTATTTTAAATTATTACTTAATTATTTGTTTGATTTTTTTTTTGTTTGAATTGTTACTGTAAGTACAATTTTTCTTATATATGTATATATTTGTATTTATTTATATATATGGGTGATATAGGCCTACTGGGGAACCGAGCACCCAAAAATAATATCGATAACGCGCTATTTGCATACCTCAGTGGTGGTGTGGAAACTGCAAAATATCTAAAAGTTGTTTATAAAATGCCCAAGCTAATATTTTTCAGCAGTGGCATCACTGCCAAATGTTATAAAAAATGCGAGTTTTGACAGTTCTCTTTCGAATCAAAGAGTCTCGTATCAAGGTATCCATGTCAATACTGACTTCTGTGTAGCCTGACCCATTTTATGTTGAGTAGTGTGGTGTGTGTTTGAGTGTGTGGATCCTGGGCTCTCGCATGTGGGTGGTGTTGATGTGGACTGCGGTGATGTCGAGGTGAGTGTGGTGAGTGTGCGTGTTAGAGATGGGTGTAGGTGTGGTGTGGGGCAGGCGACTAAGGCTCATTTAGCCAGGGTGTATAAATTTTGTATATAAATTTTAAGATAATGTTATTTTCTTAAACTAAGTCTCACATTAACTGAGTTTGACTTTAATTTGTTTCAAAGAGTTGATTTTTATAACGATAAATTCAGACTTAAACAATCTTCGATGTATGCAATTTTACGCACTTGTAAAAAAGTTCCAAAAATAGTCAAAAAGTACAATTGAGCTGATGAAGTTGAAAACAATTGTTTGATAGACGGTAATTGCATTTCATAAAATGTGTTTAAATTGCTCGGTGCCGAAATACAAGTAATTACATTTTGTTGGTTAAAAAGTCTTGTTCTTCGAGAACACTTTAAGACTTAAACACGTAGAAAATTTGGCGTGCAAGTGGCAAATTTTAAATATTATTATTTGTGCCTAGCAAAAAAGATGCACTCGCGGTCATCGCCAGATGTAAAAAGTTTCGATGTAAAGCTACTAATGTAACTGTTACTATGTGTTTTCTGTTCCTTTTGTGTTACGTTGTCTCAGCTGACCCGTTAGCACGTTTGCTGCCTTGACATTGCTACTTTGTGGGAATACGATATTGTGGGTGGTATCACATTTTTTCCTAAAATTGTTTTTTATTTATTTATTATTATTTTAATTTTCAATTATTATAATTTTGTGACAGTTTCATCGCTCCATCGAATGCGTTATTCGCCGTGGCCAACAAGCAAAGGACCATAACGTCGACTCATCAGATGTTGTCATCGTGCAAGCCTCTGCACCATATATCAGAACGGGAATAATAAGTGACTTATAGAGTTCGGTTTTTGTTCGTCGATAGAGATTTTTACTTCTCAAGCAACAGTTATTCTGCGACTGTTGGCGTGGCCCCGCCCTCTAATAGGTTTATTGTATAAGTATATCTCTTAGAACACTAAAGCTGCAGCAACCCAATTCGCTCATCACAAATATTACAGGAATTCCTACCTACAGTATGAAAATGAACGAAATCGGATAAAACCTCGTGCACTGCCCATATAACGGAGGTTCAAAACTATTAAAAGTGCGATAAATCAATAAAAAAATTTGCCGCCTGGATGGTATAGCACGGCTTTGTAGGGACCGGGGTAAAAATTAGAGATGGGCGTGACACTGCCTCCGTTTTGATATATGTGACAAATCGAAATCGGACAATTACCACGCCTACATTCCATATCGCACAATTTTAAATTGCACTTGATACTTTTACTATCCAGTTAAACTTAGCCTCTAGTGTATGCCACCTTATGATCAAAAATTGTTCAAATCCAACAAAACTGTTCAAGCCCCTAGGTACCGAATATTTGGATTCCGGTCAATGTGTAAGATACATATATAATTGAAATTCAGATATGGTACTTCTCTAACAATGATATGTTCTATGTTAAAAATGGCTTGAATCAGGTTAATACTGTTCTGAGCCTCCATACACCTAATATAAAAACTCCAGGTGACTTGGTGCTGGATATATCAGCCTGATTTGAGTTATCTCAATAAAAATTACAGAGCATGTTTTACTCATAACAGTGTATCTTTGTACTAAAATAGAAAATTTTAGCGAAAACTTGATTTACCCCCATATAACTAATATCAGGATTTTCGAACATCCGGCTGATTTTACTCCATATGATTAGTTTTTAGTATGTGACATGATAATAGTATAGAGGTATCCTCTTGCTCTTGCAAAATCCTTGCAGGTGCACGAATTTTTCACTTGGTGCAACGGCATAAAAAATCACCCACAGAAAGTAATTTATAATGGCTGCAAAATATGTCAGACCAAAACCCATGTTTATTTTCGGGCAATGACACGTAAAAATATAATTGCAACCCTGTTTTAGCTGTCATTATACATAAAAACATATTAAGCCGTTAAATTGTTTAGGAAGGTACGCTTTAAATAGATTTCATAATTTCTATTTAAACTATAAAGATTTGAGTTTGTTTTGTTAAGAATGAACGCAGAAGGTGCCCCAATTCACAATAGTCATGCAAAATAATCATTTACAATAAATTGATCGAATCAGCTGTTTGTATAATATATCACTAGATTCTGCAACGGGTGCTCTCGCGCCCTTGCATATTTCGGAATAGGATTTTTGCATTTTGTGTCATCGTGAAATCTTGCAAAAGCAAAGGGATAAAATCTGGTCGATACTACCCGAAGTGCCATATACTACATGTAATGGTTTTCGTTTTCCTAACAAACATTATGTGTCTGTCAGTATAAGAGTTATACATATAGTATTTTCTTTTTTTTTTTTTTTTAGGCCGTAAGGAGGGTTTAAAATGCCTTCGCACCATATAGGGATCGTCATCCTACGTGAGTGGTGTACCCACTAAAACACTCCCCCCTTCTATCATGGAATTTTTCCCCTACCCCGGGACCGCTTTCGCATTACTTCAAGGCAAGGTTTCCAAGATGGACCCATTACAGGTCAATTTCTACTCTCCCTGCGTCCAGGGATGCCTACGGTTTTGTAGCCAGCATCAAGCTATTTGGCTCGTCTTCTATTGGGAGTCCGCGTCCATGTCTCTTTTTTTAGTGCGTAGAACATGTTCCACGTACGAGGCAATTATTTTCCAGTTCTCGCTGCTAGATACCATTTTTTCTAAGAGATTTTCCGCACTTAGTTCTCCAAGTTTATTTTGTACGGTCCTTCGTGCTTCTTTCCACCGGCGGCACTTGAAAATGGTATGGTTTGCATCGTCTAGTGGTTCGTCTCCATAGATACATGCTGGGCTTTCTGCTTTTCCCATGTTGTATAGGTATTTTCGGAAGTACCCGTGACCGGACAGCATCTGTGTTACATAGTAGTTTACCTCGCCATGTTTTCTACTGTGCCACTTCTCTATTTCTTTAATCAGTTTGGCGGTCCATCTTCCTTTGCTCTCCCTTGTCCACCGATCTTGCCAGAGTTCAAGAGTTTGCTTCCTCGCCTGTTGTCTTGTCTCCATGTGTATTTCTCTTCCGTCTTTCTTCCATAGCCAGAGTTGTCTTCTCTCCTTTGCGAGAAGGTCTATTGGGATAACGCCGCTTATCACTAGCACTGCGGATTCGGATACAGTGCGGTACGTCGAGGCGACTCTCAGGGCTGCTGTTCTCTGCACTTTAGCAAGCACTTTTCGTCTGTGTTCTACATTTAATGTATCGGCCCATATTTCGCTACCGTATAGTAGCACTGACTGTGTTGTGTCCATAAGTAATTTCCTTCTACTGGCAAGTGGGCCTCCGGTGTTTGCCATGAGTCTTGATAGCGCCATGGTTATATTGGCTGACTTTTTTGCAGCATGTTGGATTTGAGCCCAGTACGTCAATTTGTTGTCCACTCTTATTCCTAGGTATTTTAAGGTTTTCGTCGTTTTAATAGTTTCCGAATGAACTTGCATGTTTACCTCCAGCGGGATATGTTTCCTAGTGAGCAGGATCAGTTCTGTTTTTTCAGCAGCTAGGCTGAGGCCGTGTGAGTCCAACCATGTCTGTGTTCGCAGCATAACTTGTGTCAGTCTGCGTCTGGCCATGTCGGTATTACGCGCGGTTATGACGGCGGCGATGTCGTCTGCGTAGCCTACGAGGTAGCAATCGTCAGGCATTTCAACGTTCAAAATTCCGTCGTAGCTGGCGTTCCATAGATCTGGTCCAAGTATAGAACCCTGCGCTGCTCCAGAGGTTATTTCCTTACTTTGTGGGCCGTCACTCGTGTCGTACAGTAGTTTCCTGTCTTTAAGATAGCTTCGTATAATTTTCATCAAATAGAGGGGCGTTTTGAAGCGTCTTTCTAGTGCGTCGATCATATTTGCCCATTTTGCGCTATTGAATGCATTCCTTATGTCAATTGTTGCGAGGAGGACTATTGGTCTCGAGAAGTTGTTCTTTCGATGAGCTTCCTCCACGCTGCGCACGACGTCTTCCACAGCTCCGATGGTGGACCTGCCTGGTCTAAAGCCGTGCTGTCGCTCTGATAGGCCTCCAGCGTCGTTTATGGCGGCTATGATGCGGGGTTTCAGCAGTCTTTCTAGCAGCTTTCCTGCTGTATCTAGCATGCATAGAGGTCGGTATGCTGATGGTGTTCCTGGGTCTCCTTTGCCTTTGCTTATTAGGGTCAGATGCTGCCTCTTCCATACTTCTGGGAAAATGCCCTCGTTCAGACATGCATTATACATGGATAGCAGTAAGTGCGGGCGTTCCGTAGCGATTAGCTTTAACACTTCCACTGGTATCCCGTCAGGCCCAGGGGCTTTTTTGGTCTTTAGAGTGTTTGCTGCAGTGTTCATTTCCTCCAAGTGAAAGGCGGGCACGAGCTCTCTTGCGTATGTTCTGGTGGGTCTCTTCCCAGATCATGGGTTGGGAACAGGGTGTTTACGATGTTCTCCATTGCTGCGGCGCTTAACTCAGGGGTGGACTGTTTTGCTCCGAGTTTTTTCATCACGATCTTGTATCCGAGACCCCACGGATTTTTGTTTATATCGCTACGTAGCTCTTCCCATTTATCTTTCTTTGTCTTTGCTATTGCGTATTTCAGCTCAGTTTTCGCAGCTTTATATTCCATATGCTCTTCCATTCCGTTTCTTCCTCTTCTTCGGGCTCTTGTGTATCGTCGTCTTTTGCGCAGGCAAGTTTGTCTAAGGTTTCGAATTTCATCCGTCTACCAGTAGACTGCTTTTTTTGGATGTCCGCCTTTTATTTTGGGCATTGCTACTTTACATGCCTCAGTGATGGTGCTCAGAGTTGCTTGGACGATCAGGCTAGCTGTGCTACTTGCGTAGTGTTTTGGTGGGTTTTCATCTAAGGCTGCGAGGAGCTTATCTGAGTCTAGCTTGGAGGCGTTCCATTTGCGTGTTCCTCTTCTTATCGTCGTTGCTGGATTTTTATCAGGGCCTATGAGGTAGGATATGTATTGGTGGTCGCTACCAGTATAGTCTTCCAAAACATTCCACTCGCGCAGCTGGCTTGCGAATCCTTCGGACACCAGCGTGATATCGGGGGTTGTGCCGTTGCATCCTGGCCTTCTGGAGGTAGTTTTGGATCCCCTATTTGCGACGATAAGGCCTAATCTAGCCGACATGTCGAGAATTTTCCGGCCCCTTGAGTTTGTAGTCGGTGTGCCCCATTCCGTGGCCTTGGCGTTGAAGTCTCCGGCTATGATTAGGTGACGGTTTCTTTGTCGTGCAGCATCCTCTATAGCATCGAGCTTTGCTTGGAAGTCTGTTATAGGGTCGCTCGGTGTCAGGTAGCAACTTATTACCGTAATGCTTTCATTTTCTATCCAGACAAACCCGTTTCCTCTCCCGCTGTTTGTTTTTTTGAAACTACTATTTTCCGTTTGCCATATTGCCGCTGTTGCGGTGATGTTTTCCAGCCATGTTCCATCTTGCGCTATTTTGCATTGCTCGCTAACAATTGCTACCTCTGTTCCGAGTTCCAGCATGAGCTGCGGCAGGAGGTGGTCAGCCGTTTTGCTTCTGTGCATGTTGCACTGTAAGATTTTCATGTCCTTATTTTTCCTCTATACGACTCGCATGACGGAGACCCTGGGATGTGATCTGTTTGTGTATGCTTATGTTCTACGCAGAGACAACAGCTCGGTGGATTTTTGCAGTCTTTCAGCTTGTGCCCGGGTTTCCCACATCTTATACATAATCCTTGGCCTTTTCTGTCGGGCCCTTTGCATTCCCATTGTAAGTGGCCGAAGTCAAAGCACCTGTAGCATTTTTTGACTTCCTTCATAAGCTTCATCCTACAGCTGATCCATCCTATTTTTATGTGACCTTCTTTTTGTACCCTGTTTGCACTATCGGCTGTCAGCGTCACATATGCGCGTATTTGTTCGCGAGTATTTGGAGCGCTTGTCCTCACTGTGATTTCTTCATCTGAATTCTCTAGCCCGCGTCTTACGGAGGTCGTGACTTCTGCTGCGGTGGATAAGGAGTCGAGGTCTCGGATCTCAATTGTGGCTTTCTGCTTTAGCTCGCTTACAGAAGCTAAACCACGTAGATTTCTCGTGAGAGCATTTTGAAGCTCTGGTTTCGGTTTTTCTCCTTTCTTTAGTTCTAGGAGCAAGGCGCCTGATTTTGTTTTCCGTATTGCTCGCACTTCCACTTTGTCTTGATCTGTCATGACGTGTTGCCGTATGTTTTGAAGCACCTCCGCGTAGCTCCGGCCTTCTGCCGGTTTGATTATCACTGCTTCTGGTCGAACTCTTGTTCTGGGTGCCCGTTTCTGCTTCTGGAGCTTGTCATCTTTTTGTCCCTGAGTTTGCTCTTCGCTTTGATGACGTTTTGGCTGCTGTTTCCTTTTTCCTTTTACTACGTGCCACACAGTATTTCCGGGTCCTCGCCCCCTTTTCTCTGACTCCTGTTCAATTGGGCTTGGCGCCGTTCGTTTGGAAAGAGTTGTCACTGGCGTTGAAACATCGGCTTGTTCGTTGCATGCGTCCAAGGAACTAGTTGTGTTCGTGCGTCTCGTGTCTCTTTCTGCCTTTTTCCAGTTTCGACGCAGGCTACCGATTATATCGAAGAGTTCGTCTAGCTCAGATATCCCATTTTTTTCATCGGTACTTATATTTTTCTGTCTTAGCATTGCCAGCTTCATCTTTTTCAGAGTAGCGCTACACTTTAAAAGGGCTTCATCCTCTTCTGCTCTCATCTTCCGAATGAATTCCTGTCTTGGAGAATTGTGTCCAGTTACTTCATCCTCTTCTGCTCTCATTTTTCGAATTAATTCCTGCCTTGGAGAGTTGTGTCCATTTCGTAGGCCTCGGTCGGTAGCCGGAGTCCTATTACTCATTTTCCTGTTTGCTTCCGCTGATCCAGGCATAGGGGAGGCGGTTTCCTCCACGCAAACAGTTTGGATTTCCCTCTCATTTCCCATCTGTGGTGGCGAGCGCAAAATTCTGCTTTGTCTTCGGAAGGCGTTTAATTCGTCGTCCATTTGTCCTTTTTGGTTTTGTGTTGGCGTGTTGTTTTCGTTGTTTTCTTTGTTCATTCTGTAAGGGTCCCCGCTTCAAGCCGCTATCTTCGCTCGATTGTACAGTTGCATTTTCGGTCCCTGTGGTTGTCTGTGCGTTGCAGGGAGGCCACACGAGGGTTGACACAAAACCTTATGGGAATTCGTGTTCAGAGCCAGGACCATAGCACTAGTCAGGATTGAAATCAACTGAGCCTGTACCGCCAACCTAATGGCGACGTAGCGTCGAACGTACTTGAAGCCCTGCCAAAGTTTTAACGGGACGGAGGCGTCTATAACATTACCCTGAAAGCCATTTCTGCAAGATGTCACTCTTGCATACTGAGGTAACAGAATGCCACAGCCGTCAGCCCAAGTTCAACGTTTCCAAATCGTGTGTCAAAATCGTGGTCCTACTTCGTTGCGTGTTTTCTTTCTTTGTCATCTGTGCTGTGCTCTTTAGTCGGGTGCTGTGTTTGGTTTGCCGCTGTTGCGGTGATGTCTTCCAGCCATGTTCCATCTTGCGCTATTTTGCATTGCTCGCTAACAATTGCTACCTCTGTTCCGAGTTCCAGCATGAGCTGCGGCAGGAGGTGGTCAGCCGTTTTGCTTCTGTGCATGTTGCACTGTAGGATTTTCATGTCCTTATTTTTCCTCTATACGACTCGCATGACGGAGACCCTGGGATGTGATCTGTTTGTGTATGCTTATGTTCTACGCAGAGACAACAGCTCGGTGGATTTTTGCAGTCTTTCAGCTTGTGCCCGGGTTTCCCACATCTTATACATAATCCTTGGCCTTTTCTGTCGGGCCCTTTGCATTCCCATTGTAAGTGGCCGAAGTCAAAGCACCTGTAGCATTTTTTGACTTCCTTCATAAGCTTCATCCTACAGCTGATCCATCCTATTTTTATGTGACCTTCTTTTTGTACCCTGTTTGCACTATCGGCTGTCAGCGTCACATATGCGCGTATTTGTTCGCGAGTATTTGGAGCGCTTGTCCTCACTGTGATTTCTTCATCTGAATTCTCTAGCACGCGTCTTACGGAGGTCGTGACTTCTGCTGCGGTGGATAAGGAGTCGAGGTCTCGGATCTCAATTGTGGCTTTCTGCTTTAGCTCGCTTACAGAAGCTAAACCACGTAGATTTCTCGTGAGAGCATTTTGAAGCTCTGGTTTCGGTTTTTCTCCTTTCTTTAGTTCTAGGAGCAAGGCGCCTGATTTTGTTTTCCGTATTGCTCGCACTTCCACTTTGTCTTGATCTGTCATGACGTGTTGCCGTATGTTTTGAAGCACCTCCGCGTAGCTCCGGCCTTCTGCCGGTTTGATTATCACTGCTTCTGGTCGAACTCTTGTTCTGGGTGCCCGTTTCTGCTTCTGGAGCTTGTCATCTTTTTGTCCCTGAGTTTGCTCTTCGCTTTGATGACGTTTTGGCTGCTGTTTCCTTTTTCCTTTTACTACGTGCCACACAGTATTTCCGGGTCCTCGCCCCCTTTTCTCTGACTCCTGTTCAATTGGGCTTGGCGCCGTTCGTTTGGAAAGAGTTGTCACTGGCGTTGAAACATCGGCTTGTTCGTTGCATGCGTCCAAGGAACTAGTTGTGTTCGTGCGTCTCGTGTCTCTTTCTGCCTTTTTCCAGTTTCGACGCAGGCTACCGATTATATCGAAGAGTTCGTCTAGCTCAGATATCCCATTTTTTACATCGGTACTTATATTTTTCTGTCTTAGCATTGCCAGCTTCATCTTTTTCAGAGTAGCGCTACACTTTAAAAGGGCTTCATCCTCTTCTGCTCTCATCTTCCGAATGAATTCCTGTCTTGGAGAATTGTGTCCAGTTACTTCATCCTCTTCTGCTCTCATTTTTCGAATTAATTCCTGCCTTGGAGAGTTGTGTCCATTTCGTAGGCCTCGGTCGGTAGCCGGAGTCCTATTACTCATTTTCCTGTTTGCTTCCGCTGATCCAGGCATAGGGGAGGCGGTTTCCTCCACGCAAACAGTTTGGATTTCCCTCTCATTTCCCATCTGTGGTGGCGAGCGCAAAATTCTGCTTTGTCTTCGGAAGGCGTTTAATTCGTCGTCCATTTGTCCTTTTTGGTTTTGTGTTGGCGTGTTGTTTTCGTTGTTTTCTTTGTTCATTCTGTAAGGGTCCCCGCTTCAAGCCGCTATCTTCGCTCGATTGTACAGTTGCATTTTCGGTCCCTGTGGTTGTCTGTGCGTTGCAGGGAGGCCACACGAGGGTTGACACAAAACCTTATGGGAATTCGTGTTCAGAGCCAGGACCATAGCACTAGTCAGGATTGAAATCAACTGAGCCTGTACCGCCAACCTAATGGCGACGTAGCGTCGAACGTACTTGAAGCCCTGCCAAAGTTTTAACGGGACGGAGGCGTCTATAACATTACCCTGAAAGCCATTTCTGCAAGATGTCACTCTTGCATACTGAGGTAACAGAATGCCACAGCCGTCAGCCCAAGTTCAACGTTTCCAAATCGTGTGTCAAAATCGTGGTCCTACTTCGTTGCGTGTTTTCTTTCTTTGTCATCTGTGCTGTGCTCTTTAGTCGGGTGCTGTGTTTGGTATTTACGACTATCTGCCATCTGTTGCCCCGGCCGAGCATTTACAGTTGGGGATTCCTTTTCCTTACGGTTTCCGTTGTAGCGTCCCTCGTCGCTATGTTGCCTCCCTCTCATGGGTAGGTGATCCCTCGAGACAGCTCTCTATGGGGTTGTGGCGGCATCTATTTCGCCTCGTCACCGGAGATTCGTAGGATGCTTCAGGTCTTTTAAGCCGAACCCTCCTCTCCTGTCGCTCTTGGTCAGGGACTGCTTATTGGGTATTCGCAGCTAACCTAAGAACTTAGGCCGCCAACAGTTCGCCAAGCTGTAACCCTTGGTGGCAGACAAAGATTTTGCACTCATTCAATCACTGCATGCAGCTTAATTTCATTTTCATATAACTGTTTCACACTCCGTTTTATTAAAATAGAATTTTTGACTCAATTCTAAATTGCTTTTTGCTGGTGCCGTTCTTTTAAATTTTGTTTATACTTCCAAAATGTCTTAAAAATATGTCGTCTATATTTTAAAATAAGCAGCGTAGAGTTATGTAATACTTTTCAGTCTAAAACATGTATGCGCACATTTTATTTAAATAATTCTGTAGGAAATTGCGATGGAAATTCGACTTTAAATGTGCTACGTTTTGCTGCCTCCTCTTCAGCGGAGGTATTGTATATGTATACAAGCATGTATAGGGTTGACGTTTTACACCATAAAGTATTTCCCTGGCTTTGATTCCTGTAAGATTTCGGGTTACATCCGAACTTAACCTTTCCTTAATTGTTACATATATATGTAAATATGGTTGGAATAATGTTGAAGATTAATGGAAATGGCGGCAATTTTAAATCTTGCGTTAATTTTGAAACACCCGGTATAATGTCTGTGCGAATAATCGCTTTTTTATAACTATCTTTTTTCATTCACAATTCTATTATAACTCTCTAATATTTTTTGTTTTTTTTGTCAAAAAAGTATTGGTTGTGGTATACTCTATGTTATCCATTAAGGAAAGCTGATGTTTATAAAACACTTGTATTCCTATTTCGTGATATATGTATAGTAAGTCTGGCGTCGTTTGCAATTTTTTCGTAGTCACACAAGTCGATAGTTCTACGTTCCTTTTGTAATCTTTCTAGTCCTTGATCGGTACAAGCGTAGATGTCCAACGTCGAATTTTCCTGTACGGCAAAAGTTAAAGGTTAAATGTCTGTAAGTTTTTTAAATGCGATTTATAAATATTTCTATTATCATTAGTATTTATTGTGTCGGAATAGTTGTTGTTTGTCTACAACAACTCTGTACTTATTAATACGCTTTTATTAGCTTCACTTGTATGTATGTATGTATGTATGTATGTAAGTATTTATGTATGTATGTATGTATGTATGTATGTATGTATGTATGTTTGTAACTTTTTTAAGTGGTACTGAAACGTAGAATATTTGAGCGACACTGTAGGAAGGCGTATGTATGTATGTATGTATGTATGTTTGTAACTTTTTTAAGTGGTACTGAAACGTAGAATATTTGAGAGACACTGTAGGAAGGCGACAGTAAGTTTAAGCAGCTCACCAAAAATATGCAACATCTATGTATATAAAACTAGTTTTGGCGACATTTGAGTAGCATATGTATATACTGAAATATACATATGTATATCCTTAAAGAAAGTATACTTTATATAGATACATATACTTACATATGTACATATATAAGTATAACCGCGCACCAGAAGAAATAATATCAAATAATGCAAAACACGCGACTTTTAGGTAATAAAAAAATTAATACTTATAATAAAATTTTTGTAGTAAAAAAAATTTCAGATACTAGTTTTCAAAATGCCTCCGAGAAGCAACTGTAGTAGAAAACTCCTTTTTTTAATTTTGGCTGTCACGTCGATGTGAGCTTTTTAAAAATTGTCACCGAATCTAATGGCGGAGAATACGATTTAAGTTATATTCGTTTATATTTCACAATATTGGCAAATATCATAGAAGAAAAAATAGATTCTTTCAATATAAAATAAGAATTCCTAAAAATTTTAAATACACAAAGAAATATTCTACCTACCCCTTATTTGAATCCCTCTACCTGAAAAAATGGAGCTTACCTACTTTCCGGGTCGACCAGTTGAATTATAAGTGCTAGTCAAGGACAATAGAAATGGATAAACCCAAGTTTGTACCGTTACTTTTTTGGTTCCCGCGGGACATCATAAATATCAGGAATATATTAGGTATACAATCAATCGAAAAAAAAACAGTCGAAGTGTACGGTTGTGACAATTTAAAATTATAAGCGAAATATATTTACATAGATTTTCAAAAAGTCTGTGCGTCGTATAGTTTGATTTGATTAAAATCTTTTCATTATAAACTAATAAATTAATTTTATTTAACGAATTGTTTATAAAAAAAACAACAAATCTCAGCGAAAGAATGGAAAGATCGTCAGAACACTTAAGCGAATTACAGAAAATAAAGGAGAAAAGAAGGCTCTATATGAGAAGTTATAGAGCCAAGCAGTCGAAGGAAGGCAGGGAGACTCGCTTGAAGCAAGTGCGTCAGCGTGCATCAGAAAGCCGAGCCTCAGAAACAGAGGACGTCAGAAAGGATCGTTTGCAGCAAATGCGTCAGCATGCAGCGGAAAGCCGAGCCTCAGAACCAAAGCAAGTCAGAAAGGATCGTTTGCAACAAATGCGTCAGCATGCAGCGGAAAGCCGAGCCTCAGAACCAGAGGAAGTCAGAAAGGATCGTTTGCAGCAAATGCGTCAGCATGCAGCGGAAAGACGAGCTTCAGAACCAGAAAAAGCCAGAGAGGCTCGTTTGCAGCAAATGTGTCAGAATGCAGCGGAAAGCCGAGCCTCAGAACCAGAGAAAGCCAGAGAGGCTCGTTTGCAGCAAATGCGTCAGCATGCAGCGGAAAGCCGAGCCTCAGAACCAGAGAAAGCCAGAGAGGCTCGTTTGCAGCAAATGCGTCAGCATGCAGCGGAAAGCCGAGCCTCAGAACCACAGCAAGGCAGAGAGGCTCGTTTGCAACAAATGCGTAAGCATGCAGCGGAAAGACGAGCTTCAGAACCAGAAAAAGCCAGAGAGGATCGTTTGCAGCAAATGTGTCAGAATGCAGCGGAAAGCCGAGCCTCAGAACCAGAGAAAGCCAGAGAGGCTCGTTTGCAGCAAATGCGTCAGCATGCAGCGGAAAGCCGAGCCTCAGAACCACAACAAGGCAGAGAGACTCGTTTGCAGCAAATGCGTAAGCATGCAGCGGAAAGACGAGCTTCAGAACCAGAAAAAGCCAGAGAGGATCGTTTGCAGCAAATGTGTCAGAATGCAGCGGAAAGCCGAGCCTCAGAACCAGAGAAAGCCAGAGAGGCTCGTTTGCAGCAAATGCGTCAGCATGCAGCGGAAAGCCGAGCCTCAGAACCACAGCAAGGCAGAGAGGCTCGTTTGCAGCAAATGCGTAAGCATTCAGCGGAAAGACGAGCCTTAGAACCAAAGCAAGCCAGAGAGGCTCGTTTGCAGCAAATGCGTCAGCATGCAGCGGAAAGACGAGCTTCAGAACCAGAAAAAGCCAGAGAGGATCGTTTGCAGCAAATGTGTCAGAATGCAGCGGAAAGCCGAGCCTCAGAACCAGAGAAAGCCAGAGAGGCTCGTTTGCAGCAAATGCGTAAGCATGCAGCGGAAAGCCGAGCCTCAGAACCAGAGAAAGTCAGAGAGGCCCGTTTGCAGCAAATGCGCCAGCATGCAGCGGAAAACCGAGCCTCAGAATCAGAACAAGCCAGAGAGGCTCGTTTGCAGCAAATGCAGAAACAAAACGAAGAGGTCCGAAGGTTGCGTAAAGCCAGTATAACGACCTTTAGGCAGGCAATTAACTCGTTTTGCGATGCGATATGTGAAGTTTGCACTAAACGATGCTATAAACATCAAATTTTTAAGTGGATTGTAGATGCTATAGCAAACACATATTTGCCTAATGAATTAAAGCAAAAAAATGTTTGGTTGTTTGCAATCGTTGCAAAACCCATTTGAATTCAAAGAAAAATATTCCACCATCCAAATCTTATTGGAACAATCTAGATCCAGGCTTTATTCCAGACGTGATTTCGGATTTATCTCAAGCCGAGCAAAGGCTGATTTCACGTATTATTCCATTTGTCAAAATTATAAAATTAAGCGGTGTATTTGGGCAATATAGTTTTCGAGGTCAAGCAGTATTGTTTGCTCAGGATGTTTTCGAAGTTACTGAAAAACTTCCGAATATGTTACCAAGAACCACTACTAATGCTGGAATAGTTGTCATTACTGAATTTTTGGAAAATATTAATGTAACGCGACAGTTTTCAGTATCTAGGCAAAAGGTATATGATGCACTACATTGGTTGGTCGCTAACAATCCCCTTTATAAAGACGTCACTATCGATCAAAACGTCATAATGAATGAAGAAGATATTATTAGAGTAGAAAAAGCTCCACTAGAGGTTATGAATGAAATCAATGATGAACTTAACAATAACCCTAGTGCTTACACAAGAATATGTGAATTTTCGAGAATTGTGCGTGCTTCATGGCACCAAGGAAACGAGCTCATATTCACATCAGGATTTGCAGGTGTACAATGCTGTGCGATGGCATTGTCTAACATCCTTAGAGCTAGTATTCTTGCACCAAAACAGTGGTTTACAAACACCCTCAACCTGAATATGATAACGGGTGACCAAATCTACAGCAATATAAGATTTCAAACGGAGCGAAATTTAATGGCCTATCGTATTGAAGACGATGGATACCTACTGGTGCGAAATTTCCACGCAATAAAAGATGTTTTAGTCGCATTCGGCAAACGGTTTCAGATCACTTTCGCCGATGAACCAAGCATATATGGAAGCTTGAGCGACAAGAATAATGAAACAAACTTCGGACGCACCCTTCGTCAAGGGTTGGAAGATCTTTTCATGGAACATAGCGCCGGCATAATAATAACAGAAGGACAATCATTCGGAGTGATGTGCTATGATAACAAATATTACTTCACTAATTCACATTCTTGTGGTCAAAAAGGATCTAGAGCAAAGGATAACAATGGAAAAGCCTGCATTATCGAATGCGACAATTTAGACGAGTTTGTGAGGATTTGTAAACGTACAACAGGCAGCAAAAATGTGCAGTATACTCTTGATTACGTTGATGTTGTATATGAAACAGACGAGCTTGATGAGATAGAAATACAGCAGAGTATTGAGATAGTAACGGCAGCGCCTGAAATGATTACTTCTCAACATGAACTACCTAATCATTTAATTCCACTGCAGACATCTTTGATGGCGCCGATTGATGTAATGCAACCCAATGTGGAAGATGAACTACAGGTTTCACGAAACCTTAACGAAATTACCCGCAAAACGAAAGACAACATCGTTAATATCGGACATGAACTGAAAGCAGAAGAATTTGCCTGGTACTTCTTGTTTCCTTACGGAAAAAACGGGTTCAAAGAACAAAGGCCTGTAAATATTACAGCGTTAGACTACTTTCAGTTTAGAATTTTGGGAAGTGACACAAGATTTCAACGTAACGACTATCTATTTTATGCCTTATCCTTCTTTGAATATTATAGAATCAAAAGCACTATATCTGCATGCGGCAAAAAAATTGTTAATCAAGAAGGAGCAATAGAAGATGTCCATATTTATGTAAAAAATTTAAGAGGTTCGGCAGCTTATTGGAGATCAGCTCTGAATGAACTATTAGCTCAAATCAGATGTTTAGGACCTCCAACATACTTCGTAACATTTAGCTCAAATGATCTCAACTGGCTAGACCAACGAAAGGCTTTGTTAATAGCCGATGGTAGGGCTGATGTTGATCCCAGTACTCTCGATATTTATGAGACTCAAAGACTTATCGAGAAGTATCCAGTAATTTTGAGTCGACATTTCATGTTAAGAGTAAATGCTCTAATGAAATTTATAAAAAATAATGATTATGTGTTTGGCGGAAAAGTGAAGGATCATTGGTGGCGCATTGAATTCCAGAATCGGGGCAGTCCTCACCTTCATATGGTGATTTGGATCGAAAATCATCCCGAGTTTGACTCAGAAGAAGGGAAACTTCTTATGGATCGTAATTGTTGCTGTAGAATCCCTTCAGAAGAAGTAGACCCAGAGCTTCATGAATTTGTTAAAAAATGTCAAATTCATCGGCATACACAAACTTGTTCAAAAAATAATACTTCTATAAGATGCCGATTCAACTTTCCACGCCAAGAATGTGACGAGACACGAATTGTGTCACATTCTTCAGATGATTTTCTTCGTAACGGAGGTAGAATTTGTTTACTTAAGCGTCGAAAGGAAGATGCTTGGGTAAATAATTACCACCCAGAGTTGCTAAGACTGTGGGCAGGCAACATGGATATTCAGCCATGCGGATCAAACGAAGCGATAGCGTACTATATAGCAAAGTACCTATCGAAAGCAGAACCTGCAGGTATAGATTCTGGAATTGCGCAGGCAATACAGCAAATTCAACGCGAAGAAACTGATATTTCACGCAAACTGTTCAGCATATGTATGAAGATTCTTCATGAACGACAAGTATCAGCTGCAGAATGTGCATATAGACTTTGTCATATCCCATTACGGGACAGTTCTCGAAGCTGCATTTTTCTGAACACAAGAAAGGCAGAACAGCGTTACAGAGTATTGCAATTCGACAGAAACGGGCACGCAACTGGTTATTATAGTAATATCTTTGAAAGATATCAAAAACGTCCATTACAATCTCCCGATTACGATTTTGAAAACATGAGCCTTACAGAGTTTGCAATGTTATTTGAACCATTCTATCCGAAAAAGTAAGCGAAACTGAGGAAAGTGTTGATCACGACGCGTATGAAGAATTTCGTAACACACATCGTCCACTCATTACGCTATTAGATAAGAGCAAAATGGTTGTGAGAAAGGTTCCCGCAGTTGTTAGGGTGCCATATTTTATAGCAACATCAGATCCCGACAACTTTTTCTATAGCTTACTTCTTCAATATATGCCTTATCGTTTGGAAACTGAATTACTTGAAGGTTTCGATAATGCAAAAGAGGCGTTTTTACATCGAGAGAATCGTTTGAAGGAAATAAGCAGGTATATGCGCCAATTTCGAGAGCGTGACCAACAGCTTGAAAATGCATTCAATCAGATACATGCATTTGAAATTTTAGAACAGCCAGAGATTATAAATCCTGAAGTTATAGAAGAAGAATTACCGGACACAGAAATGAGCAATGATCAATTTCAAAGAGCACAGCACGCTATGAATATTGATCAAAAACAATTGTTTACTGTCATTACAGAGAGTATTAAAAATCAACTTAATGGTGATATTAAACGAGAAAAAATTTTCGTCACAGGTGGAGCGGGCACCGGAAAAACTTTTCTCTTTAATGTATTGAAAAACCAAGTTAACCGATGTTATGGAAAATTAGTCGTGAAAGTTGGTGCTCTTACTGGAGTTGCAGCACGGTTGGTCGGAGGTTCTACACTACACAGCCTGTTGAAACTACCAGTACAAAAAGATGGTGTCATCATTAACATGCCACTTCTTACAGGAAATTATTTAAGAGGGATGCGCCAGTTATGGCAAAACGTTGAGTTTCTGTTCATAGACGAAATTTCTATGGTGCCTTATGAAATGCTTTGCATGATCGACTCTCGTTTGCGCCAACTAAAGAGACAGGACGCTTGTTTTGGAGGTATAAATGTCTTACTCTTTGGTGATTTAATGCAGCTACCACCTGTCCGAGGACATCAGGTATTTCAACAGCCAGAACATATGAAACCCGCTACACATTTGTGGCGACAATTCCGCCTGGTTGAACTCCAACAAAACATGCGTCAACAAGAAGATACGACATTTATAGATGTGCTTAATGCTTTAAGAGTTGGAAAGTTGACGTCGAAGCATCTTGAAGTTCTTCTTGAAAAAGTGTCAACAGATACCACTGAAGAATTCTCGATTGAGAAAGCTTTAAGGATTTACCCTACTAACGACCAAGTTGTTATACATAACGAAAAAGTTCTGAAGAGCTTTCAAGATAAAGGGACTGTTATTTATACGATTAAAGCACAAGACCAACTCATTGACGCTACACGAAATTTAGGTAATAAGGACTTAAATACTGTAATACCGAATGATATCAATAAAACAGGAGGTCTTCCTAATGTATTAAAAATATTCGTTGGAGCAAAAGTGATGTTAAGGTCGAATATTGACGTGTCAAAAGGTTTAGTAAATGGTAATATGGGGTTTATTACAGAAATTATCTGGCCAAATTTTCGCAGGGACCAAGTATATGCAGAAGACATCCCGTCAGTACGTATTAATTTTGGCTCAGATGGTGAACACGTAATTAAGCCAATAACGATACAATTTCCAGCAAAATACAGCTATGGAGTCGCTGAGAGACGAATATTGCCAATAATACTGAGTTGGGCGTCGACCGTTCATAAGATGCAAGGTTGTACAGTAGATCATGCAGTAATTTATCTGGGCTCTCGACTGTTTGCTGCTGGACAAGCTTATGTAGCACTTAGTCGTTGTAGATCTTTGGACGGAATTCGAATTGAAGAACTAGACTGTTCAAAGTTGACAGGTAAAACCCCATGTAACAGTGAAGCTTTAGAAGAAATGATTCGATTAAGAAATAATAATTCGTAAAGTCGTAAATAGAACTTGGTCGCAAATAATATAATATAACAATTAGTCAATGAAAGGTTATGAGTAGATATTAAATGCTGTCTAATTATCGATTAACTTAACCAATACTACATGTCATAGTTCATATTTTAACAAATTTGGGGTTTCTAACATCAAACTAAAAAATTAAAAATAAATATAGTTTAAAAAAACTAAAAAACACGCTTTTAAAGCATATCAAACTAAAAAGTGAAAAATAATTCTTTGTATAAACTAACAATAATAATGAAGGAAAAATTCCTGCATTATTGTGAGAAAAGCGTGGGGTGCTTTGTGACATATTTTTCATATATCGAGCATTCCACGCTATTTTCACAATAATGCAGGAATTTTTCCTCCATTATTATTGTTAGTTTATACAAAGAATTATTTTTCACTTTTTAGTTTGATATGCTTTAAAAGCGTGTTTTTTAGTTTTTTTAAACTATATTTATTTTCTCCTGATGGACCTGTGCTTTTTTGGAACAATCCACAATAGGGAGTTAAAGGACTCTTTGAAGGCTTTATCACACCATTATTTAGAAGTTTTGTTATATGTTTTTCTACTTCGCCCCGAAGGTTGGCCGTGTAAGGACATGTTTTTGTATAGATCGGCTCTTCACTTGTTGTTCTTATTTCTGCTATCTGCTTGTGTCGATTCTCCTACTTATGGAGACTGCTTCGAAGAGTTCCGAATATTTGTTTATCATTTTTCCAAACTCATGTTCATAAGAGGTTTCCTAAATTTATTTGTTCAGAAATGTTTTGTTTATTGAGCAATTTGTCCTATTTATAACTGCTCCCAACTCCTTGAGGGCATCTTCACCTGTGATGCCATCAAAGGGCTTTAAATTAGGTAGTATAAAGAAATTTTGATACCTCTGTTTTCGAAGAATGGTCCAAATATTTTATGGGCTACATACCAGTGACTGACTGGATCTTAAAAGGACACTTTAGTTTCTTTATCATTTTTGAAGGTTTTTCGCTTTTACTGTAAATTAGTTTTCTTTCGACGGATTTAATTCTTTGGGCACAAATGTGGGTTGTGGTTTCGTTTGGTTCTCTTACATTGGATTTGAGCTTGCTCTATTCCTTGATTAGATTGAATAATTCCTTAGGATAAGGTTTTGAATTTCAGATAGTAGCGTATGCTTCGAAAAGATTTCAGAGTTGATGGACTACTAGCATCCTGGACAACTCACCGTTTAGATCTCTAATAAATACGAGAAAGGCTCGTTTCATATAAGTTTCTAATAGCACCTTACTTGTTTCTCTGGAATAATCCTGACCCTTTATTTTGTTGATTATCGGTGATAATTGGTTCCCCAATCGTCTTCAAATATATTATATGAAATTAAGGCCGTATCCTCAGGATTTCTAACTTCTTGCCTAATTAGCCGTTAGATTGTTCAATAGAGTGGCTTCGTTTTTACTACTTCGTAGTCCTGTGAAACAGCATTGATATTGTGGATCCAGGATATGAATTGGTACGGGTCTCCTTCAGGTTCAACTGGGTCTGCTTCTGTCAAGTGAATAAAGGTGTTTAAAAAAGAGCTTTCGCTGTGTGGACTAATTCTGCTTTCTAATTGCGTAATCTTCAGGTTGTTAAATTAGATGTTTGGTGCAATTTTTGTTTTACATTTATTTATTTTGAATCGGCTGCATCCAATTGACGATTTTACTTATTACAAATTTTTTAGTCTTTGTTAAATTGCGGATAATTATAATATTAAATTAAAACTTAATTTCTAAATCTTATAGGAGTATCAGCTTTTCCATTCTTTTTCGGACAGTTCACTGTTTCAGTTTTAAAGAGCTGAATTCCCTACTAAGGAGTGAGTGATATCACTAGATTGGCGTTAACTGATGGTTTCGTGCATTTCACACTTTCGCCTTCACAGTTGAGTCCTTTTATCAAAGTGTATTATCTTCAAGCATTTTACAATTACTTATTGAATTTTAAATTTTTCCAACAACACATAGTATGCTTTTTATTTAGAGTCACTTAAGGTTTGTACATTACAACAGTTACACGTATTTAAATAATTCACTTGATGTATGTAAACTTACACATTCGTTGCTGTGCTAGGAAATAATGTACATTTATTTTTTTTTGCTTTCTTAAAATACAGGCAACATTTTTATTTTATATTTAAAGTCTCTGGCGCTAGCTAATACTGTCAAGAACTTTATTGAACAAATATCTTCTTATACAAACCCGCTTATCTACTAAAAGCGTTTTTGTGTACAAGTTCTTTCTGCTAGTACCTATTTCTTATATAGTATATTCAATCATGATAACGAAAGCAATAATCGGAGCTAACCTCAGTTTGTTCTAGAAAGGGCCGACAAGGTGTTGTTGTAATATTTGAAAAAAAAATTTAAATTAAAGTAATTACTAATTACCTGAATAACAAAAGAGTTTATGGCCAGAGAACTTACTCTGGTCGAAAAAAATTATTAATAAGCGAAGTGAGAAAGTGCGAGAGTTATCAAATAAAACGACATCAATGCGGAAAGTGATAAGAGAGAACCAAATTTCTGCATCTGTTTCAACCATGTAACAAATCCTAACATTGTACGTGAGCAAATGCAGAAAGCGCCTCTCTTGAAACCTCACCAAAAAGTGTCTCGTCGCAGTTTTGCCCGAAGTCACATGAATAAAGGCTGGCATCAGGTAGAATTAAGAAAAATAAAATACATTAATAATACGATGGCAGCAAAATGTGCTTACAAAACAAACTTTGTTATTGGTCCACCTGTGCACTTCAACAGTTTTCAAGTATTGAAAACCCCTACTTAAGTGTGAGCTGAAACGAGAATATGATAGCAGCGTTTGAAAAGCTACACAACTCCCGTAGCATTTCATTTTGCTATTGCTATGGTATCACTTTGTCGGGAGCCACAGCAGAGCCATAGCATAACAATTTAAAAGTGTGTACTCTGCTCTGCTCCGAGTTTTGTTAGGTAAAAAACTATAGCTGTAGCGAGAGCAAGAAATGAAGTGCTGTACTCTGCTCTGGCGTAACAGCAGCAAAAAATTGGGAGCGGTAGTAGAGCAGAGCTACTGAAAATTTTCATCTGCTACAGCTCTCGCTTGTGTTTGCTTTTTTTTATTTTTTTGCTATTTTCTGTCATCTATGTATCTATCTAATATATGTATATAAAATTTACATGTCACAATGTTAGTTACCGTACTTCGAAACGGCTTTACCAAATTGTATATGCGTCTGAGAATCGATTACTATCAATTTTCTACACCCCTAAGCGATAAGGGTTGATCACCCTTAAAATTTTTTTTAGTTTTGGAGGAAGTTTTTATTTTTATTTTTTTTTTATAATGTGGCATTAAAAAATACATACAACCCTTAAGTTTTACTTTTTAATCTCCAGCCCCTATTTTTTTATAGTTATTTTAGTAATTTTATCATTTGTCATCCCGCTCGATAACTTATCAATTGTATTGTTTTTAGCTGTACTTCGATTAAAAATATACAATTTTCTTTAAGAAAATAAACATTTATTTTTATTATTAAAGTTTAATCCTGATATATCCTTAGCGTTACTAATCTTAGATTCTTAAAATTTACCGCACCTTTATTGGTGAGTGAAATGCCACACTATACCATAAACTGAAGCCGGTCTCCTGTTTTACTCACACAGTAAGACTTCTCCCACACAGTTTTCGGCCATCATTGTTGTTTTTTATATTAACTATTACTTATTTATATTTCATTCATAATAATAAAATTATTAATTTTAAGTATATTTGGCACGATTAGTTCACAGAAAAAATAACTTATACAGTGAAAAATAAGGTGAAGTGACACATATTTATATCAAAAGTGCAGTGCCAAAAAACAAAAAAGGTGAAAACGAAATACATAAGCATAGCGCAGCTACATAAAAAAGGGAAGTTAGGGTATTATATTTAAAAAAAAACAAAAAAGAAAGTGCAAAAAGTATAAAACTGAATATTTATGCACACAATACATAAAACATATACTAAAAACAAGCGGTCCGAACTAAAAAGAAAAAGAAAACCCCAAAAATTAACAAAAATATATGTACATCTATAATAAAAAAAATTAATCGCTGTTCGCCTTGGATCAGGGAAGGTTCAGAAAAAAAAAATTGTATGCTTTTCGTTAGGAAAAGCCATAAAATTAGAAAATTCCGAAAAGTAAAGTTTTTATACATATTTTTGTTTTTTTTTTTTCAACTTTTGTTTGTTTTGTTTTTTCAATTATCTGAATTGTTCAAATTTGTTGTTTGCTTTCTTTACTCCGGCTATTCAAAAGAAAAATTATTGAAAATTATTCAGTGAAAACGTTATGTGTTTTTCACATAAAGTGAACAATTGCAGATTAAAATTTGTTACGATGCCACGAAGAGCTCGCGCTAATTTAGGTCGGCGTTTCTTTTGGTATCAACATGCATTTCCAGCCCAAGGCATATGACCGAGTATCCCCAGGATGCGATGACATACGTGCGGAATTATGGTTCGCGGTCAATCAGCAAGCGATCGTCACGATATCACAGCACGATTTGTCAAACAACAGTTACGATGTTTGATGGACTCTATCTTGAAGGAACGTATATGTGGTGCTGTTAGATGCTAGATGTACTCTGTTGAGTGGCAAATGAGAGG
Organism: Bactrocera zonata; assembly: GCA_037783105.1. Taxonomy (NCBI): domain Eukaryota; kingdom Metazoa; phylum Arthropoda; class Insecta; order Diptera; family Tephritidae; genus Bactrocera; species Bactrocera zonata. The sequence continues at coordinate 560,166 of JBAWJQ010005153.1, read as the reverse complement.
TTTACCGCACGCACACATTCTTCTTTGGATGGCGGTTACACCAGATAAAATTGTTGAAATCATTTGTATGTCTGACAATAAATGCACAAAACACTATCCACCTGCTTTTTTTCGGAAACACAAACAGGAAATGATAGATATCCACTCTATCGGCGTCGCTCATCAGACAACAATGGGAGAACATTTAGCATTCAATTTAGAGGAGTAAATATCAAAGTTGACAACGCATTCAAAACTCATATCAATATTGAGTATTGCAGTTTAGTGAAATCGATAAAATACTTTTGTAAGTACGTCACTAAAGAAAGCAGCATGGCGTTTATTGGTCTTGAACGATACGGTCGATAAGAGAACTGCAATAAAGCGCTTTGTAGGATATTTACTTTTATCATGAACGTTTTCCTACTGTTGTGAGTCTCGCAGTTTATTTGGAGAATGGCCAAAGAGTATATTTCAACCCCGAGAATACAGTACAGCCAGTGGAAACACCGCCGGCAACAAAATTAACGTTGATGAGTTTTTTCTCAACATTCGTCAGTGAGTTTTGTTGCGACAACATTGCTTCATTCGGAAATGCCTTGATATTATACATGGAATGAATCGTCGAAAGCAAGGCCAACCAGTTGATGGGCATTCAGGCGTATTCTCAAATAATGCATTAGGACAAATTTCCGCAACCCACCCGAAAGCGACGATTGGTTCTACCTTCGGTTGCTATTGATTATTGTACGTGGTTCTACTTCATTTGAGTCATTGCGTACTGTGAATGGAATGGTGTGTGTTTGAGAAGAAAGCCAGCAATTACAATTCCTGGAACATAATAATCAATGGAATTAAACGATGGACGATTCAATTGTTACTTCGCATGCCACTGAAGTTCGCACACTTTTCGCTATGATCATTTCGACATACTCGTATCAGCCTTTAAATTCGCGTCAATTATGGAATGCGAACAAAAATGACATTGCCAAAGACAATTTACATCATATTCGCTAAGAATTGGAAAAGGGCAAATTCCGGTTGATATTTTCAGTGGCTTGATATCAATTCACCAGCTTTTCTCCATTCACTTCAACGAAAGATGAACCCATCACGAATGTTTATCCGAACGTTGCACAAAGAGGTATTTGATGCAAAAAACCGGTCATAAGTGGTTTTACTAAACTTCGCCAAATGGTATTTACGCCGCATGTTTTATTATTTACAATAACCGCTCCAACCTGCGCACCCCTCCCCCGCCCGCTTTTTACCTCGCTCTCGCCACGGATCCAGTCGGAACCCAATCATTGAGTGTAACGCGTGTCTCTGTTCTCGGCGTTCTCGATTATTTACATAATTTCCTTTGGTTGATACGGCTGCGTGTGGAGATTTACGTGGAAATTCTTTATTGAATATGGAAGCAAAAGGTATGTACTTATGATTAAGACGTATAACAGTCAATTTATTCTTAAATTTAAGCATTTAAACTGATGTTGTTAGTTGCCTTTGCAAGAATGTAGTATTTTTACAAAAAAAGTATAACATTATTGTTTTTGATTATTTGTCGGGATTTGCCGCGCCAGAATTCTGGTACCGAAATGTAATTTGGACCTTCTTCTATCCGAAACAGAAGTAAAATTGTCCCCCAACCCACCCCATTTTTATAGGTATTTTTTTTTAAAGTGCACGGTGTAATTTTATACAAAATAGGATGTTATAAGGTTTTGTTTTTTTTTCACAGATTCTGCAGCAATGGTGAAAAATATCACCCGAATGGAATTATACGATATTACAAAGGAAAAAAAATGGACGAAAAATTCACCTTTCTGGAAGATAGAATTGCTCAGTTGACGTCATGCCCAACAGAGGATAGAAATGTTTTGTCTCGTTCTTTGAGGCATTTCAAGACAGATTTTAAACAAAAATGGTCAGCAGCTCGTAACACTGATGAGAGGTTCGTAAAAAATAACGTAGAATGGCTAAGAACATCATTAGAACTTCCTTCGTGGTCGCACAAGCCTGGTCGTCCAGTCAAAGAGTTTCGTGAATTAAGTGAAAGAGTAAGCGGCGCAGAACTGTAGATTTACGGGCTCACGTACCTGTCGAGGAGTTGACTTTCGCTGCATGTGTAAGTCAGGGCACTTCCGGAAACATACACACTTCAAAGATGATTAAGCAAATAACTCAACACCTACGAGAGCCAAGAAGATCAAAAAGATAATTTCATCTAAAAAAGACCACGTGGAAAAAAATATACTATATAAGAAGCATTATCCTTATTTGTTGAAGGTAATTTCACAAGAAGTCAGTGAAATTTATTACAAGGCGGACGTAAAACTATCTATCCTTGCTACTCTTGGCTGCAAAAGGCAAAAAAAGTGCTTACCCGGAGGAAGATAAAATAGCGGTTACAGAGACTAGCTTAAATGTACAACTTCAAGCTTTGCTGGATCATACGGCTTTGCGCCTCATCCAATATTTAAAAGAAGTCATAGATACATTAACTGACGCCCAGAAGCAGAACCTTCTTTTGATATCAAAATGGGGGTGCGATGGATCACACCAAACTCCACTTAAGCAAAAATTTGAAAACGATTCAAGTATATTTGTGAGCTCGATTGTTCCAGTGAGGTTGGTTGTTACCTTCAATGGTGAAACAACAAAAACCATTTGGCAAAACCCTTCGCCTTCTTCGGTGAGATTCTGCAGGCCTATTAGAGCTCAATTTATTCACGGAACAAAAGATGTAACAAAACAAGAAATAGAATATATCGAAAATCAAGCTAGAGATCTGGGAGATACAAGAGACAGTGAAACATCTGCGCACATCATTCATAAAATATTACTGACAATGGTAGACGAGAAAGTTTGTAACGCTGCAACGGATACAACCTCTACTATGCGATGTTATGTATGCGGTCAGACTTCAAAAGATTTTAATAAATTAAAAAAAGGTGTCATAAATCAAGAGGCTTTAAAGTTTGGCCTCTCAGTACTCCACGCCCGAATACGGTTTTTTGAGTTGTTGTTGCACTTAGCATATAAAGAACCCATAAAGAATTGGCAAGCCCGTACAGCAGAAGACAAAAAGATTATTAAGGAAACAAAAGAGACAAAACAAAAATGTTTTAAAGATGAAATGGGTCTACTGGTTGATGTTCCTAAACCTGGTTTTGGAAACTGGCTAAATGAGCTTCAGTCTCTTGCCCCACATAACACATAACCAACACAGAACACCTAACCACAACAATAATCCCGGATTCAGAACACTCTACACTCACCGTATTAAAATATACGCCACTAGCACGCTTCATTCACCACACTCATCTCTACACCACCTACAATCCACATCACACATAACTACATTAGCACTGTATTTTTCATCACAACCGAAAGGGAACAAAAGGGGCGGAGAAACAAGTTGACTTTTTACTTTTTTTGCGATCCGCTTACGACCAGCCGTGCGATTAACCCCGAGCGACTACATATTGTGCGAACATTCAGTTTTTTATAATTCAAGTGAAATCTATACATTGTACATAAAGTTCAAGTAAAATAAAGTTTTTTGTAAATTTCTGGCGAAATTGTGTGTTGCCTCTTTTTTATATAAGGTTCCGAATGGTGAGTGCGAAGAAATTAACTGAAAAGATCAGAAACAGTAATGACGGGAATACATCTAGGAGATTTTTCGAAAATGCAGAATGCTCTTCTCGCATCACCGGCATCAACATCGAAGTAATCAAAAGATTTAAAGTTATTCTTGAAATAATATCAAGTGGTCATCAGATTGATCCTAAAAAATTATGATGATTATGCCCAAGACACGGCAAAATTGTATGTGGAAATGTACGGTTGGTATCCAATGTCGCCAACTGTCTACAAAATCCTGATACCCGGAGCGCAGGTGCTGCAAGAGGCAATTCTTCCAATTGGACAATTATCCGAGGAGGCTATTGAGGCCCGAAATAGACATATCAGAAAATATCGGGTAGATTTTGCCCGAAAGTTTTCGAGGATCGAGTGTAACAGAGATGTTTTGAACAGACTGCTTTTAACATCCGATCCACTTATCAGCTGCAATCGTCCAAAGAATAAGAAGAAACTCGTGCCATTTTCCGAGGAAGCAAAATCAATTTTAACTGCAGCAACACCTAATCTCAATAGGTCAGACGAGAATACTATCGAGAAAGGGGATTCTAATGTAATCAGCGAAGTAGATTATCCTGAAACCGATTAATTTTTCTTTTAATTACATTATTTTATTTTCAGTTATTTTTTTTCTATTCTAATTAGGTATTTTTTTTAATAAATGCTATATATTGATTCAATATTGTTTTTTATTATAATTAAAGATAATATAGGTCCCTAAATAATTATGACCGGTTTTTTGCATCAAATACCCCTTAGTGCGTTGGCCAAATTACTACGATTCCTTGAGTGCACGCACAATTTTAGCTGCTAAAAATACCGGTGCTGTTGACTTAAACTGGAATATTCAAAGTCAAATTCCAATCAACAGGACACGAGGATAGTCGCATAGCGTGTGGCACAAATGTGGAAATGCTACGTTTTTCACACGGCCAGATAAACGTGACGTGCTCATGAGTTGGAAAACCATCTTCTCTGTTCATTTACGCACCGGAAAAAAAGTCGTATTAGTTACAACATTTATAACTCAAGAACGGCTAAACCGATTTATTTATCTCTTTATGTTAAAATTCAATACAACTCATAAGCATTTGTTCAAAATTCATGTCATTCATGCAAAATTCATTTGCATACATGCTTAGTTTATGAGTTATACTGATTTTTCTTCTGAACCAGGCAGTTTTTTAAGAGAGAACGTCCCTGCGCCTAGGCGAATTAAAAAAAAACGTTAAGAAAATGTCCTTTCGCGATAATTATTTTTGTACAATATATAGCTATGTAGTTTAAATTAATCTCAAAAAGGCATAGTAGTTGAGTATTGTAACACATTTGTAATAGTTGATGCTTTTTGTAACATAAAAATGGTAACTATTTTACATAATATAAAAAACATTCTACATTTATTCAATTATTATCTAATTCATTTTATTAATTTATTTCTTAATTTGATTTTAGATTTTTAAAGTGACGTAACAAGTGCCAAAATGTTTTGGTTGAATTATTCAATTAATTCAAATATTATGACAGAAAATCAGAAAATAGCAAAAAAGAAAAAAACAACAAACACATGCAGTGCTGTAGCAAATTAAAATTTTCATAAGCTCTGCTCTACTACCGTTCCCAATTTTTGCTACCGCTACCGCTACGCCAGAGCAGAGCACAGCACTTCATTTTTTGCTCTCGCTACAGCTATAGTTTTTTACCTAACAAAACTCGGAGCAGAGTGAAGCACATACTTTTACATTGTTATGCTATGGCTCTGTCGACAAAATGCGAGCGGTAGCGATAGAATAGCAATAATTCTAGAAATGTTGCTGCTACGGAGTAGTATGTATGATAGGGTCTTAGAAAATATCTATATTTAAATCACAAATTTGCTTTATCGCCTTCAAAGTAACATCAATTTGAAGCGATGCACATGTGCCAACGCTTCTCCCAATCGTCAAAACATTTTGTTATAGGCACTTTCCGGATATTTCAGTGTGAAGAAAGTCACATGGAGCCAAATCAGGGAGATTCGGTACTTGTTAAATAATATTTGTTGAGTGTTTAGTCAAAATTTAACACAAATACGTTAAAAAATCTTTTAAAATTCGACAAACACTACTGAGGTCGACTGACATAAACAGCTGCTGTAAACACACTAGTTGGCAGATTTTTGGCATCATAATTAACCCTTTACTTCCCAAGCATCGAAATCATTGGAATTTTTTGATGAAATTTGTAACTTGGGCTCTTAATACGTTAAGAAAGAAGAATATGAAAAAATAAAATAAATAAATACCTTGATTGATGAATCAGCCCGTCACTGGACACTGGGGATATATGCTCAGAAAAAATGAAAGGTACAATGTAAGAAAATCAACTTTATTTGAAAATTATCATCGTACTTGTATGTACAGAAACGTGGAATTCAATAACTTATAAATTTTTTGCATTAAAGGATTATAGCATATACTATAATCACAGTATGGTAAATAGAGCGGATGGGGTTGTAATTTATGTACTCAATTCATTGGTACAAACAATAACGGTAGATATTAATGGTCGCTTCAATTTTATCTCTACCAATATAAATATTAATAATAACTTACATTTAAAAATAACAGGAGTTTATAGATGCCATGATATAAGTAAAGAAGAATTTATAGACAAAATTCAAAAAAATATAGATCAAAAATCACATAAATTTAAAATATATGGACTATCACGCGGACTTAGTCATATCTGAACTCTTAAACTTAAATTACATTTCATATTTCAATGATACCACTAGACCAAACAACGGTAATGGAACTTGTATAGATAATATGTTCGTTAAGACTAACATTAATAATATTAACTCAATTACATATAAACATACGCTTACCGATCACTTTCCAATATTTTTATCACTAAAATTGCAATATGTTAAAAATAGTAAGGAACCCGAAACATATCTTAATTATAAATGTGGGAATCTATGGTAAATGGGCATGGGAAAAAGAGGAAGATTAGAGAAAACGGCAAGAAGAGTGATACGCTGAACACAATGGTTACGACAGACGACAACCGACAGCTGTCAAATATTAAAATACACACGTTCTTATGGACACTGTTATTTAGACAGCTGCACGACTACACGACGGTAGGCCGACAGTTGTCGTTCTCGCTAAATTTAAAATTTTCCTATATTTGCCTGCGACAGTAGGACGACAGTAGAGTTGACTGTAGAATGGAAGATAGAGAGATGAGGAAGAGTGGTGATGCCACTAATATGTAAAATGTAAAATAATTCACAGCTCTTACAAACTTGACGTTATTTTACAAATAAAAGCATAAAATAGCTCTATTATAGCTCTGTTATATCATTTGTAATAACAATTGATAATTTAAAACAAAAATATATACCTATTTACTTATTTTTTGCATAAAAACTTTCACTTTGAACAAAATATTAAAATTTCATTGAAGTGCAAGGTATTAGTATGGCCACAACGAAATTGTGTACATGCAAAATGGAGAGGTGTGTTGTCTTGTTTACATGTATTCAGGTAGTAGGATGCACAACGCCGTTTTCAGTTCACTGTCGTGATGCCATGTTGTGTCGCAACCATTGTGTTCAGCTTATTATAGTTGAACCGCGACAGCCAGAGTGTAAAGACGTGCTAAGTTCCACACCAATTAATAAGACTACATTTATTGTACAAACCTTTTTCTATTATTAATAAACAATAAACCTATTTCTATTAAATAAACAATAAACCTACATTTTGGGGGCTCGCCCGTGTTTGTGTGGAAAAATGGCTTGTTTAAATGATTTAATTTGTGGAAATCTGCGTTTGTGTAAAAAACCAAGCAGAGCGCGGAGTATGTCGAAAAAATGAAGTACATTGAGAACAATTTAACTCAAGCAGATCTGGTGTCGATTTGCAATGTCTTGGGCATGAGGCATAATGGTGAGAATTGGCTGGTAATATTTTTCGCAACTTGCAAGAGGGAAATTTGTTGAAATACGACGTAAATGACGACGATGCTTCAAACGACGAGTCGGATGACGAAACCGACAACGAGGCATACGAAGATGTAAGAAGTGCAAATCACTCAGTCACAGCAAACCAACGTTCAACACCAAAGAGGCAAGTGCAAGACAGAGCAACACGATATAGCGCAAGCGTCAACGACGACAGGCGACAGTGTTAGACGAGAACGTTGTGAGCAGAACGAAAGCGATAGAATGACGACGGCACGCTTTGCAACAAACTTTCGCGACGTAGAAGCAGAGAACGTAAAGTATAGAGAAGGTGCAAATCGAAATCTGTATGATGGTTCGATTGCGCGGCTAACAGAGCTGATAGAATCATAGTAGGGAATTCACCACATTCGCTGCTATTTAGCAGAATTGAGCCCGTTCTCTGGCAGAAATATATACAAAATGACTAAATACATGCGAGAATATATAAAGAGAACTGTTTTGAGAAAAAATATACAAAGTGACACAACAATGTAAAAAAGCATTCTCTGAGTGACATATGCATGCTTATATTGTAATATATGAACCACATGCGTGATTATTTCGTATCAAATGAACCATTTTTTTCCGAAAAATGGTAAAAATTTTAATTTTTTTTACAAAATCGGGAAAAATTATTTTAATTTTATTTCTCTTTATTTTTTTTTTTTAATTTTTAAATAAATTAATATTTCAAATAAATTATATTTATTTCCACTATTACAAAGTGAAGATGTGCAAAATGAACTTCATTTCTTCAAAGTAAATTGATGACCTTCATGAAATATGCATATTCGCATTATTTCGTTATCATTTCCATATTTGTACCAATAGAATTTCTATTGCATATACATACATACTTATATTATTTCTTAGGCGCATTTGTATGTTTACGAAAGCAAATGCGAGCCACATGCATATGTACATACATTCATAATAACAAGTGTCGCACGCGTCTTTTCGCATCTCCGTTGTCACGGTCAACCAATGGCTGCGCCGAAAAAAAAAAACTAATGGCCGCCAATTGTCACCGCTTCCCTTGCCCCTGTAGCAGCTTCGCCAACAAACTAGCGTAAATATGTATGTATGTATACGCATGGGCATGAATACATATCGACGCAGATTTTTGTCACGGAAAAATATTTTAGACAAATATTATAAATCGACAACTCCTATGTTGCCGCTTTTCTCACTTCTTTCTTAGAGCAAACACCAGAAGATGTTCAATTTAAGATTTTTAGCTTTTGCCATAAAATAAAAGCAAAAATTAAAAGTAATTTCTACCGAGATTCGAACCTACATGTCCATCGTAGCTTTTCAAACGCTTACCACCAACACCACCACTAACAATTACATAGCGTTGTCCTAATTATGATTTGGTTATGCATGAAACAAATATACAATGGATCGCCGATTGTTACCTCTTTCCTTGCTGCTGGAACTGCTTCGCCTTCAAACTAGCGTAAATATGTATGCATATGTAGGAGCTTGCATACATATCGACGCAGATTTTTGCGAGCCACGGAAAAATACTTATTTTAGAATTGACAAATGTTGTAAATCGACAAGAGCTATATTGCCACATTTCTCGCTTCTTTCTGTGAAGAAGCATCAGAAAGTTGTTCAGTTTATGATTTTTAGCTTTTGCCATCGTCGCGAAAAGTCGCTTGTAGGCAAAGGCATGCTCGGGGAGATGTTACGGCGTCTGTTTTTATGAATGAAGCGAGGTCGCTTGTGGCATATGCGCCTGCGTTTATGAATGAAATCGTTTTTGTTGTAAAATTTACTACATTTGGGCTTCGTCAATTCGGCCGCCATATTGACTTGTGATGCTTCTGCTATTTAGACAATTGTTGTTTTTGTAGAACAATGCTTCCATTTTTTGCTGGTGACATATTCACATGTATACGCATATGTTTGTATGCTTGTGCATTATTTGTGCTGCAATGTATACAAATATATGTACATATAAGTATATATGAATGTATGAACATGCAGATCAATGCGCGCACATGTAATAACATTGATAAGTGATAAAATCATGATATGAATTTCTGAACGCGCACATGCGTATACATACATATAATCATATGAGTAGATAATAAGATTAATATGATAGACGATATATGTATGTATGCATTTATATATTGTTGTGCAATGCAATTTTTATTACTAAGAAACATAATACAATAAATATAGTTTAAAAAAACTAAAAAACACGCTTTTAAAGCATATCAAACTAAAAAGTGAAAAATAATTCTTTGTATAAACTAACAATAATAATGGAGGAAAAATTCCTGCATTATTGTGAAAATAGCGTGGAATGCTCGATATATGAAAAATATGTCACAAAGCACCCCACGCTTTTCTCACAATAATGCAGGAATTTTTCCTTCATTATTATTGTTAGTTTATACAAAGAATTATTTTTCACTTTTTAGTTTGATATGCTTTAAAAGCGTGTTTTTTAGTTTTTTTAAACTATATTTATTTTTAATTTTTTAGTTTGATGTTAGAAACCCCAAATTTGTTAAAATATGAACTATGACATGTAGTATTGGTTAAGTTAATCGATAATTAGACAGCATTTAATATCTACTCATAACCTTTCATTGACTAATTGTTATATTATATTATTTGCGACCAAGTTCTATTTACGACTTTACGAATTATTATTTCTTAATCGAATCATTTCTTCTAAAGCTTCACTGTTACATGGGGTTTTACCTGTCAACTTTGAACAGTCTAGTTCTTCAATTCGAATTCCGTCCAAAGATCTACAACGACTAAGTGCTACATAAGCTTGTCCAGCAGCAAACAGTCGAGAGCCCAGATAAATTACTGCATGATCTACTGTACAACCTTGCATCTTATGAACGGTCGACGCCCAACTCAGTATTATTGGCAATATTCGTCTCTCAGCGACTCCATAGCTGTATTTTGCTGGAAATTGTATCGTTATTGGCTTAATTACGTGTTCACCATCTGAGCCAAAATTAATACGTACTGACGGGATGTCTTCTGCATATACTTGGTCCCTGCGAAAATTTGGCCAGATAATTTCTGTAATAAACCCCATATTACCATTTACTAAACCTTTTGACACGTCAATATTCGACCTTAACATCACTTTTGCTCCAACGAATATTTTTAATACATTAGGAAGACCTCCTGTTTTATTGATATCATTCGGTATTACAGTATTTAAGTCCTTATTACCTAAATTTCGTGTAGCGTCAATGAGTTGGTCTTGTGCTTTAATCGTATAAATAACAGTCCCTTTATCTTGAAAGCTCTTCAGAACTTTTTCGTTATGTATAACAACTTGGTCGTTAGTAGGGTAAATCCTTAAAGCTTTCTCAATCGAGAATTCTTCAGTGGTATCTGTTGACACTTTTTCAAGAAGAACTTCAAGATGCTTCGACGTCAACTTTCCAACTCTTAAAGCATTAAGCACATCTATAAATGTCGTATCTTCTTGTTGACGCATGTTTTGTTGGAGTTCAACCAGGCGGAATTGTCGCCACAAATGTGTAGCGGGTTTCATATGTTCTGGCTGTTGAAATACCTGATGTCCTCGGACAGGTGGTAGCTGCATTAAATCACCAAAGAGTAAGACATTTATACCTCCAAAACAAGCGTCCTGTCTCTTTAGTTGGCGCAAACGAGAGTCGATCATGCAAAGCATTTCATAAGGCACCATAGAAATTTCGTCTATGAACAGAAACTCAACGTTTTGCCATAACTGGCGCATCCCTCTTAAATAATTTCCTGTAAGAAGTGGCATGTTAATGATGACACCATCTTTTTGTACTGGTAGTTTCAACAGGCTGTGTAGTGTAGAACCTCCGACCAACCGTGCTGCAACTCCAGTAAGAGCACCAACTTTCACGACTAATTTTCCATAACATCGGTTAACTTGGTTTTTCAATACATTAAAGAGAAAAGTTTTTCCGGTGCCCGCTCCACCTGTGACGAAAATTTTTTCTCGTTTAATATCACCATTAAGTTGATTTTTAATACTCTCTGTAATGACAGTAAACAATTGTTTTTGATCAATATTCATAGCGTGCTGTGCTCTTTGAAATTGATCATTGCTCATTTCTGTGTCCGGTAATTCTTCTTCTATAACTTCAGGATTTATAATCTCTGGCTGTTCTAAAATTTCAAATGCATGTATCTGATTGAATGCATTTTCAAGCTGTTGGTCACGCTCTCGAAATTGGCGCATATACCTGCTTATTTCCTTCAAACGATTCTCTCGATGTAAAAACGCCTCTTTTGCATTATCGAAACCTTCAAGTAATTCAGTTTCCAAACGATAAGGCATATATTGAAGAAGTAAGCTATAGAAAAAGTTGTCGGGATCTGATGTTGCTATAAAATATGGCACCCTAACAACTGCGGGAACCTTTCTCACAACCATTTTGCTCTTATCTAATAGCGTAATGAGTGGACGATGTGTGTTACGAAATTCTTCATACGCGTCGTGATCAACACTTTCCTCAGTTTCGCTTACTTTTTTCGGATAGAATGGTTCAAATAACATTGCAAACTCTGTAAGGCTCATGTTTTCAAAATCGTAATCGGGAGATTGTAATGGACGTTTTTGATATCTTTCAAAGATATTACTATAATAACCAGTTGCGTGCCCGTTTCTGTCGAATTGCAATACTCTGTAACGCTGTTCTGCCTTTCTTGTGTTCAGAAAAATGCAGCTTCGAGAACTGTCCCGTAATGGGATATGACAAAGTCTATATGCACATTCTGCAGCTGATACTTGTCGTTCATGAAGAATCTTCATACATATGCTGAACAGTTTGCGTGAAATATCAGTTTCTTCGCGTTGAATTTGCTGTATTGCCTGCGCAATTCCAGAATCTATACCTGCAGGTTCTGCTTTCGATAGGTACTTTGCTATATAGTACGCTATCGCTTCGTTTGATCCGCATGGCTGAATATCCATGTTGCCTGCCCACAGTCTTAGCAACTCTGGGTGGTAATTATTTACCCAAGCATCTTCCTTTCGACGCTTAAGTAAACAAATTCTACCTCCGTTACGAAGAAAATCATCTGAAGAATGTGACACAATTCGTGTCTCGTCACATTCTTGGCGTGGAAAGTTGAATCGGCATCTTATAGAAGTATTATTTTTTGAACAAGTTTGTGTATGCCGATGAATTTGACATTTTTTAACAAATTCATGAAGCTCTGGGTCTACTTCTTCTGAAGGGATTCTACAGCAACAATTACGATCCATAAGAAGTTTCCCTTCTTCTGAGTCAAACTCGGGATGATTTTCGATCCAAATCACCATATGAAGGTGAGGACTGCCCCGATTCTGGAATTCAATGCGCCACCAATGATCCTTCACTTTTCCGCCAAACACATAATCATTATTTTTTATAAATTTCATTAGAGCATTTACTCTTAACATGAAATGTCGACTCAAAATTACTGGATACTTCTCGATAAGTCTTTGAGTCTCATAAATATCGAGAGTACTGGGATCAACATCAGCCCTACCATCGGCTATTAACAAAGCCTTTCGTTGGTCTAGCCAGTTGAGATCATTTGAGCTAAATGTTACGAAGTATGTTGGAGGTCCTAAACATCTGATTTGAGCTAATAGTTCATTCAGAGCTGATCTCCAATAAGCTGCCGAACCTCTTAAATTTTTTACATAAATATGGACATCTTCTATTGCTCCTTCTTGATTAACAATTTTTTTGCCGCATGCAGATATAGTGCTTTTGATTCTATAATATTCAAAGAAGGATAAGGCATAAAATAGATAGTCGTTACGTTGAAATCTTGTGTCACTTCCCAAAATTCTAAACTGAAAGTAGTCTAACGCTGTAATATTTACAGGCCTTTGTTCTTTGAACCCGTTTTTTCCGTAAGGAAACAAGAAGTACCAGGCAAATTCTTCTGCTTTCAGTTCATGTCCGATATTAACGATGTTGTCTTTCGTTTTGCGGGTAATTTCGTTAAGGTTTCGTGAAACCTGTAGTTCATCTTCCACATTGGGTTGCATTACATCAATCGGCGCCATCAAAGATGTCTGCAGTGGAATTAAATGATTAGGTAGTTCATGTTGAGAAGTAATCATTTCAGGCGCTGCCGTTACTATCTCAATACTCTGCTGTATTTCTATCTCATCAAGCTCGTCTGTTTCATATACAACATCAACGTAATCAAGAGTATACTGCACATTTTTGCTGCCTGTTGTACGTTTACAAATCCTCACAAACTCGTCTAAATTGTCGCATTCGATAATGCAGGCTTTTCCATTGTTATCCTTTGCTCTAGATCCTTTTTGACCACAAGAATGTGAATTAGTGAAGTAATATTTGTTATCATAGCACATCACTCCGAATGATTGTCCTTCTGTTATTATTATGCCGGCGCTATGTTCCATGAAAAGATCTTCCAACCCTTGACGAAGGGTGCGTCCGAAGTTTGTTTCATTATTCTTGTCGCTCAAGCTTCCATATATGCTTGGTTCATCGGCGAAAGTGATCTGAAACCGTTTGCCGAATGCGACTAAAACATCTTTTATTGCGTGGAAATTTCGCACCAGTAGGTATCCATCGTCTTCAATACGATAGGCCATTAAATTTCGCTCCGTTTGAAATCTTATATTGCTGTAGATTTGGTCACCCGTTATCATATTCAGGTTGAGGGTGTTTGTAAACCACTGTTTTGGTGCAAGAATACTAGCTCTAAGGATGTTAGACAATGCCATCGCACAGCATTGTACACCTGCAAATCCTGATGTGAATATGAGCTCGTTTCCTTGGTGCCATGAAGCACGCACAATTCTCGAAAATTCACATATTCTTGTGTAAGCACTAGGGTTATTGTTAAGTTCATCATTGATTTCATTCATAACCTCTAGTGGAGCTTTTTCTACTCTAATAATATCTTCTTCATTCATTATGACGTTTTGATCGATAGTGACGTCTTTATAAAGGGGATTGTTAGCGACCAACCAATGTAGTGCATCATATACCTTTTGCCTAGATACTGAAAACTGTCGCGTTACATTAATATTTTCCAAAAATTCAGTAATGACAACTATTCCAGCATTAGTAGTGGTTCTTGGTAACATATTCGGAAGTTTTTCAGTAACTTCGAAAACATCCTGAGCAAACAATACTGCTTGACCTCGAAAACTATATTGCCCAAATACACCGCTTAATTTTATAATTTTGACAAATGGAATAATACGTGAAATCAGCCTTTGCTCGGCTTGAGATAAATCCGAAATCACGTCTGGAATAAAGCCTGGATCTAGATTGTTCCAATAAGATTTGGATGGTGGAATATTTTTCTTTGAATTCAAATGGGTTTTGCAACGATTGCAAACAACCAAACATTTTTTTTGCTTTAATTCATTAGGCAAATATGTGTTTGCTATAGCATCTACAATCCACTTAAAAATTTGATGTTTATAGCATCGTTTAGTGCAAACTTCACATATCGCATCGCAAAACGAGTTAATTGCCTGCCTAAAGGTCGTTATACTGGCTTTACGCAACCTTCGGACCTCTTCGTTTTGTTTCTGCATTTGCTGCAAACGAGCCTCTCTGGCTTGTTCTGATTCTGAGGCTCGGTTTTCCGCTGCATGCTGGCGCATTTGCTGCAAACGGGCCTCTCTGACTTTCTCTGGTTCTGAGGCTCGGCTTTCCGCTGCATGCTTACGCATTTGCTGCAAACGAGCCTCTCTGGCTTTCTCTGGTTCTGAGGCTCGGCTTTCCGCTGCATTCTGACACATTTGCTGCAAACGATCCTCTCTGGCTTTTTCTGGTTCTGAAGCTCGTCTTTCCGCTGCATGCTGACGCATTTGCTGCAAACGAGCCTCTCTGGCTTGCTTTGGTTCTAAGGCTCGTCTTTCCGCTGAATGCTTACGCATTTGCTGCAAACGAGCCTCTCTGCCTTGCTGTGGTTCTGAGGCTCGGCTTTCCGCTGCATGCTGACGCATTTGCTGCAAACGAGCCTCTCTGGCTTTCTCTGGTTCTGAGGCTCGGCTTTCCGCTGCATTCTGACACATTTGCTGCAAACGATCCTCTCTGGCTTTTTCTGGTTCTGAAGCTCGTCTTTCCGCTGCATGCTTACGCATTTGCTGCAAACGAGTCTCTCTGCCTTGTTGTGGTTCTGAGGCTCGGCTTTCCGCTGCATGCTGACGCATTTGCTGCAAACGAGCCTCTCTGGCTTTCTCTGGTTCTGAGGCTCGGCTTTCCGCTGCATTCTGACACATTTGCTGCAAACGATCCTCTCTGGCTTTTTCTGGTTCTGAAGCTCGTCTTTCCGCTGCATGCTTACGCATTTGTTGCAAACGAGCCTCTCTGCCTTGCTGTGGTTCTGAGGCTCGGCTTTCCGCTGCATGCTGACGCATTTGCTGCAAACGAGCCTCTCTGGCTTTCTCTGGTTCTGAGGCTCGGCTTTCCGCTGCATGCTGACGCATTTGCTGCAAACGAGCCTCTCTGGCTTTCTCTGGTTCTGAGGCTCGGCTTTCCGCTGCATTCTGACACATTTGCTGCAAACGAGCCTCTCTGGCTTTTTCTGGTTCTGAAGCTCGTCTTTCCGCTGCATGCTGACGCATTTGCTGCAAACGATCCTTTCTGACTTCCTCTGGTTCTGAGGCTCGGCTTTCCGCTGCATGCTGACGCATTTGTTGCAAACGATCCTTTCTGACTTGCTTTGGTTCTGAGGCTCGGCTTTCCGCTGCATGCTGACGCATTTGCTGCAAACGATCCTTTCTGACGTCCTCTGTTTCTGAGGCTCGGCTTTCTGATGCACGCTGACGCACTTGCTTCAAGCGAGTCTCCCTGCCTTCCTTCGACTGCTTGGCTCTATAACTTCTCATATAGAGCCTTCTTTTCTCCTTTATTTTCTGTAATTCGCTTAAGTGTTCTGACGATCTTTCCATTCTTTCGCTGAGATTTGTTGTTTTTTTTATAAACAATTCGTTAAATAAAATTAATTTATTAGTTTATAATGAAAAGATTTTAATCAAATCAAACTATACGACGCACAGACTTTTTGAAAATCTATGTAAATATATTTCGCTTATAATTTTAAATTGTCACAACCGTACACTTCGACTGTTTTTTTTCGATTGATTGTATACCTAATATATTCCTGATATTTATGATGTCCCGCGGGAACCAAAAAAGTAACGGTACAAACTTGGGTTTATCCATTTCTATTGTCCTTGACTAGCACTTATAATTCAACTGGTCGACCCGGAAAGTAGGTAAGCTCCATTTTTTCAGGTAGAGGGATTCAAATAAGGGGTAGGTAGAATATTTCTTTGTGTATTTAAAATTTTTAGGAATTCTTATTTTATATTGAAAGAATCTATTTTTTCTTCTATGATATTTGCCAATATTGTGAAATATAAACGAATATAACTTAAATCGTATTCTCCGCCATTAGATTCGGTGACAATTTTTAAAAAGCTCACATCGACGTGACAGCCAAAATTAAAAAAAGGAGTTTTCTACTACAGTTGCTTCTCGGAGGCATTTTGAAAACTAGTATCTGAAATTTTTTTTACTACAAAAATTTTATTATAAGTATTAATTTTTTTATTACCTAAAAGTCGCGTGTTTTGCATTATTTGATATTATTTCTTCTGGTGCGCGGTTATACTTATATATGTACATATGTAAGTATATGTATCTATATAAAGTATACTTTCTTTAAGGATATACATATGTATATTTCAGTATATACATATGCTACTCAAATGTCGCCAAAACTAGTTTTATATACATAGATGTTGCATATTTTTGGTGAGCTGCTTAAACTTACTGTCGCCTTCCTACAGTGTCTCTCAAATATTCTACGTTTCAGTACCACTTAAAAAAGTTACAAACATACATACATACATACATACATACGCCTTCCTACAGTGTCGCTCAAATATTCTACGTTTCAGTACCACTTAAAAAAGTTACAAACATACATACATACATACATACATACATACATACATACATAAATACTTACATACATACATACATACATACATACAAGTGAAGCTAATAAAAGCGTATTAAAAATATTTATTAGTAATAAAAATAGTAAAATCAAATAAAATTATTAAATATTCAAGTCCAAATTGACTATAAATATTACTATGCATATCATAATTATGTTTACATGTCAATATTCAATTGCCGACGGCAAAACGCAAAAGCATACATATTTGCATACATTGCGATTCCCAAGTTCAAAAATTAAAGCATGAAAATATCACAATGCTGTTGTTGTGAGATCATAAGGAGCATGCATGCATATGTTTATGTCTTTTCATATTCTTGGGTATGTAAGACAGAGAACATAATATGTTTTGTACACATTTTTCGGTGTCAAAAATGAGACAAAATATAAACATGCAAAACGAAATTCTTCATAGCGAGTTTCTTCATATTCTCTGCTTGGGCATACATTCTATGGCATCATATGCCGAAAATACATATATTTATTTCTCTTCATATTCTCTGTTGAGTATGTGGAGAACTGTTAAAAATCTTAACATTTTACAGCGCGAATTCTGTGCTTGTGAGGTGAATTCCCTACTATAAATCTAACGAATGTTCGCTGTCGAACCTGCACCTTCTCTATACTTTTAAGTTCTCTGGTAGAAGAAAGCATTCGTAACTTTGATGGTACCAATTCTATGCCTATTGAAGTGTGTGTAAATGAATACGAAGAACAATCCGAATTAATGCGATGGGATGATTTTCAAAAGTTTATTTTCGCAAAAAAGGCATTAAAGGGAACTGCGAAATTATTTGCAGCAAGCGAAAGAGGATTGAATTCATGGAACGTTGAAAACAGCGCTGCTAATTCAAGTCCACTGTAAACAGCAAACAGGTAGACGAATCGCTCGCTCAGAGCAAACGAGGTAAAGCCGAAGATGTTTTTGAATTTTTTTATCGGTTGAAAGACATTTCGTCAAGAGGCCATATTGACGACGATGCTCTAATGCAATATGTGATAGACGGAATAGACGGTAAAGCAACAAATAAAACAATTTTGCATAATGCAAAAAATATGACTGAATTCAAAGAAAAATTGAGAGTGTACAAAATAATGAGCGAAAAAGAGAAGAGTGAGACTATAGTGCGTGTAGAGGACAATTCAAAGAAGAAGTTAAAAGAATTGCTTTGTTTTAGTTGTGGTGAAAAGGGACACGTATCAAAGAATTGCCAAAATAAAGAAAAGGGTAGAAAATGTTTTGATTGTAACTCGTACGGCCATATTGCAAAAAATTGCAATACAAAGAAAACAAGTGACCCAGTCAGAAAAGTAAACACGATTGATGCAAAAAGCAATATAATGCATAAGATGATAAACACTGGTGGTTGTAATTATTTGGTTCTGTTTGATATAGGCAGTAGTGCGAATATTATGAGCAGTGAAATTTATAATTAATTAATTAATCCACGGTTGAACAGTTGCTCAGGTCAATTGACAGGTTTTGGCAAATCAGCTAGTGTTAAGCGGTTTGGTTAATTAATGCAAACCATTGTAGCAGACAATGAAAAATTTGACTTACTTTTTTATGTTGTGCATGCAAATCACCTTGTTGTAAATGTAATAATAGGTGCGGATTTTTGTTTAAAGGCCGAAATTTTAATAAATCCATCTGGTTTAAAGATAAGAAAACTTTTAGATACAAGTCAACATGAAGAACTGTCAGTGCTTAATATTGACGTGGCTGATGAGAAAGAGTATATTGACATAGGCGATACGGTGAGTGCATCGGCCAAGCAGGAAGTGTTTGAACTTATTTCAAATTATAAACCCTTAAAGTCGAAAACAACAAACATTGAAATGCCTATTATTTTAAAAGACGATTTACCAATATTTTCGCGACCACGTAGAATGGCGTTATCTGAACAAGATATCGTTGGCGATCAAATCGATGAGTGGCTAAAAAATGATATTATTGAAGAATCGAACTCTGAGTTTACTAGCCCGATGGTTCTTATTAAAAAACGTGACGGTTCTCCGCGACTTTGCGTAAACTTTCGCAGAATCAATAAGGAAATTGTTAAAGATCGTTTCCCTTTACCATTAATAGAAGACCAGTTAGACAGATTACAAGAGGCAAGAGTATATAGTACCATTGACCTCAAAAACGGGTTTTTCCACGTGCCTGTTGTAGAGTCAAGCCGAACGTATACGTCGTTTGTTACGCAAAACGGCCAATATCAATTTCTGAAGGTGTCGTTTGGGCTGTCAAACTCACCAGGCGTGTTTCAACGACATGTAAACGCTATTTTCAGGCATCTGTCGCGTAAAGATATTGCTTTGCCTTACGTTGACGATGTTATTATACCTTCTAAGGACGAAAACGAAGCTGTACAAAATCTCAAAGAAGTCATCAACGTATGTAAAGACTATGGCTTAGAATTAAATTTGAAAAAAAATGTAGTTTTCTAAAGACGCGAATACAGTTTCTTGGTCATATCATTGAGAATCTAAAACTGTACCCATCTACAGAGAAAATTGATGCAGTAATTAGGTTTAGAACTCCACAGATGTTAAAGCAGTGAGAAAGTTTTTTGGGCTTAACCGGATACTTCAGAAAGTTTATCCCAAACTACGCAGTAATTTCAAAGCCATTGTCGAATGTAACTAAAAATAACGTAAAGTTTGTAATTGGTATACAAAAAGAAGCCGCAATCAATCTTCTGAAGAAACTTTTAACTGAGAATCCAGTACTAAACATACACGTACGAAACTGAGGTGCATACAGACTCTTCAATAGATGGATTCGGTGTAGTTTTACTGCAGAAATTACCAGACGACTCCCAGTTACACCCAGTATATTTTATGAGAAAAAAGACGACAGATACATAGCGAAAGTATACTAGCTATGAATTAGAAATATTGGCGGTGATTGAAGCTCTGAAAAAATTTCGAGTTTACTTGTTGGGAACACATTTTAAGCTAGTCACCGACTGCAACGCTTTTACGAAAATCTTAGAAAAGCAGAACTTGTGCACGAGGGTAGCACGTTGGGTTCTTTTCTTACAAGAGTTCGACTATACCGCTATGCATCGTGCTGGACGGCGTATGCAGCATGTCGACGCGCTCAGCAGATACCCGATATTGACGATAACTAAAGATGACGCTTGTGTTGGCATTGGTAGGGCACAAGCAAAAGACGAAAAATTAAAAGCTATTAAAGAAATTATCAGCGATGAAACAAAAACATACCAGAATTATTTTCTTGGAGGTGATAAAAGCAATGCGAAGGCAGATCGCTAGCAATGCGCACGACAGAGGTCATTTTGCAGCAAAGAAAACAAAAGAATTGATTTGTAGATCTTATTATATCCCAAAATTAGAAGACAAGATTAAGCAGTACATCAAATGCTGCATACCCTGTATCATGAGTAACCGTAAACGAGGTAAACAAGAAAAGTTTTTGCATCCGTTTCAAAAAGAAGACGTTCCATTATATACTTACCATATTGATTTCTTGGGTCCATTAGATTCAACACATAAAAACTATAAACACATTTTAGCCGTTATATACTCTTTTACTAAGTTTAGCTTCTGGTTATATCCAACGAAGTCAACAACGTCGAAAGAAGTAATTACACGGCTTAGCAATCAAAGTTCATTGTTTGGCAATCCAGCGCATATTATATCTGACAGAGGTTCTGCTTTTACCTCTCAAGACTTTATTAAATACTGCGATGACGAAGGTATCAAGTTAGCTAAGACGACAACAGGTTTACCACGAGTTAATGGTCAAGTGGAGAAACTGAATGCAGTCATTATCTCAGTCCTCTCTAATCAAAGATGAGAACTCGAGAAGATATTCAGTTACGAGACTGTATCAGCAAAGAATTTTTAACCACGTTTTATGACAATCGAGATGACTTACGAGCAAAGGCAAAAACAACTATTTTGAAGGTACAAAACGAAAACAAGAAGACATATCTCTCATTTGCTGCAAGACCGGCATAAGTCAAAAAAATCGATTTGCCAGAAAACGCGTTTAAAGTTTTCAACTGACTATAACCTTACACGGAAAACAATGAATTTTTCACTCAACATGAAGTATGATATAACGAACAATTCTGCAGCATTTACTCAAAAATCACGTTTTTTGATTTATGCCAGTCTTGCAGCAAAGGAGCGATATAATCTACGGCGTAAAGCAGCACGACAGTATAAAATCGGAGAACATGTAGCTATAAAGAGAACGCAGTTTGGTAGTAACCTTAAATTGAAGCCAAAATTTTTGGGTCCCTATCAAATCGTTAAGGTCAAGCACAACAATTCATATGACGTTCAGAAGATAAACAGCGGCGATGGTCCAAAAAATACAACGACTTGCATAGAACATATGAAAGCATGGTCTACGTCCAAAGACTCTGGGCCGAGACGGATACTTAGTCAAAATGGCCGAATGTGGGAATCTATGGTGAATGGGCATGGGAAAAAGAGGAAGAATAGAGAAAACGGCAAGAAGAGTTATAGTTGAACCGCGACAGCCAAAGTGTAAAGACGTGCTAAGTTCCACACCAATTAATAAGACTACATTTATTGTATAAACCTTTTTCTATTATTAATGAACAATAAACAATAAACCTATTTCTATTAAATAAACAAAAAAACCTACATAAATTACTGGTAAAGAAGTGTAATGATGTAGCTTGGAGTGACATATTATGTATACAGGATCCTAATATTGCATTTAACAACTTAAAAGATAAAATTCAAACTAACACACAAAATGCTCATATAAAACCTAATAACAATAAACATAAACTTAAACCTCGTAAAAAGTGGATCACGACTGGCATTATGAAGCCACGTCGTACCAAAGAAAAACTATGTAATAAACGGAAAAGGAATTATGATAATTTTGAACTGAAAAAAAAAATATCTAAATTACTGTAAAAATCTATATAAGGTAATTAAAATTGTAATTTTGAAAGAGACACATTCACTTGTAAGGTAAATAATAGCAAGCAACTATGGAAATATATTAATCAGAAGCTAGGTAGAAATTTAAATAAATTAAATAATATAGATCTAATAATTGACAATTGTTTAAATATTACAAATCCAACCCGAATAGCTGATACATTTGTAAATTTCTTTAGTAATGTTGGTATTGACTTAGCGGCTAAAATTAAAACCACAGGTAACAAAACTAATACTAGAATAGAGAACAATATAAAATCAATCTTTCTAAATCCAACAGATGAAATAGAAATACGGAAGGAGGAGGTGTTGACGGTATTAATACAAAAAGTAATAAGCAATTTTTATTAGCAAACCACTAGAATATATATTTAACAGCAGTATGGCCAGATACACAGTGCAGAATCCTACCAATTCATAAATCAGGTGACAAATGTAAAACTACTAACTATCGTCCAATCTCTTTAAGCTAAAATTTTTGAAAAGACAATACATGAGCGTCTCCATAACTTTATAACTGATTGTAAAATTATAAATAATAATCAAAATGGCTTTTTGAAAAGTAAAGGCACCAAAGATGCTAGTAGATATTACTAATTTTATATACACAAACCTTGATCAGAATAATAAAACAGTAATAGCTTTTCTTGATTTAGCCAAAGCATTTGACACGTTAGATCATAAGATCTTAATTGAAAAATTATACAAATATGGAATCAGAGGCATAACAGCTGACTTAATAAATAATTATTTATCAAACAGATACCAAGTTGTTAAATGTATGAATGTTAAAAGTAAAGTATGTAAAGTTCAAATTGGTGTACCACAAGGCACGGTCCTTGGGCCACTGTTATTTATATTATACATACATAAACGATATTTTCAATCTATCATCTGAAAATAATAAGCAGCGTGCGCTGATGATACAATAATAAAATGCTCCTGTAAAACTTCGGATGAGGCTCAAGCCAAAATGACTGAATTAATGGATAAGATTGGGAATTGGCTGTGCAATAATTATCTAACTCTGAATGTTGATAAATCCAATTATATAACATTTGGTATCTGTAAAGATAGTTTGCCAAATAACTTTGAGATAAGGATATATGATAAGGTAATTAGCAGGGTTGAGCATTGTAAATATTTGGGCCTAATTTTTGTCTGCCACATGAGATGGTATAAACTAGATACTTTATATTTTTATTCTCTAAGTTCAGAAACATAATAAATAAAAAAACACTGAAGAAGATTTACTACGCCCTATTCGATAGTATTGTTAATTATGGTATCATTGCCTGGGGCGGTAGTTATAAAAATGTAATGAACATTCTTGTAAGAATTCAAACTAAATTAATTAGTGCTATTTGTGAAAAAAATGATAGTACACAAATACTAGGTATTAAAGATAAATTCATAGTAGAATCATTATTCTATCATTACGATTCCTGTAAAAAAGAATATTACAACTACAAGGGTACCAGAGCTAAGTCTTTAATATTACCAAAGATTAATAAGAACATAGCATATAAGAACTCAAAATATATAGCAGTTAAGTACTATAATAAATTACCAATGGAATTAAAGTCACTAAATATTAAAAGAAAAAATGATAAAAGAAAAATTGTAAAGTGGATTGTAACGCTATAGATTAAATACTAGAACGCAAAGTCATTGCATAATTTTAATGATACTTGTATGGAATAAGATAGAAAATTGTAATAACTAGATTTCCAGGCCTATGAACAGGTATTAACTGTAACACCTCTATAGGTGCATGTATATACTTTGTATCCTTTTTTTTTGTGTTTCAATATCTTTTTATTTATTTAATCTGCTTTTTGTTTTAAAAGCCTAACAATAAGTTATAAAATCTTAAATCTATTTAAAAACTAGAAACGCTCAAGCAAATGATTGAGCTGTTTTGGTGATACATTGCTCCTCAGTACGCGGGCATATCTCTTCTTTTAAGGCGTGTGTGATCGCAGGAATGTACCAAAGCATTAGCCAAAGGGTTTGGGTGATCACGGAGTTTAGATAAATATTTAATTCTGCTGTCTTCTACTTCTTTCCTTACCATAGAAATACCAAGGTCTTTATGGATATTTTCATTATGCACGTACCATGGCGAACACATGATTGATCTAAGCAACCTTTGTATTATGTCTATATTAGTTGCACAGGTTGTACCCCACAGTTGAATGCCATACATCCAAATCGGCTTTATGACCGCATTATATAAAAGCACTTTGTTGTCTAGGCTAAGTTTGGGGTTTTTATTTAATAGCCAATTTAAATTTGCAGCTCTTATCTTCATGGAAGTTATTTTACTAGATATATGTTTTCTCCACGTAAGTCTTCTATCTAAAATATTGTTTATTTTTTTTGGCCTAAGCGAAAATGTAACATGCTTACACTTTTGTTCATTTACTTTTATACGCCAGTTGGCTAGCCATTCTTCGACAAACTTTAAGTGCTCGGCTAATATTCTTGATGCTATTATGTGGCATTTGTTACGGCTCACTATTGCTGTATCGTCCGCAAAAGTTGAAGTTAATACATTGTTAGATGTTGGAAGATCTGCTGTATATATGATACATAGTGTTGGGCCTAAAACACTGCCCTGGCGTACACCAGCCCTTATCTGTCTTTCATCAGATATGAAATCTCCCACTTTTACCATAAATTATTTATTTTTTAAATAAGATTCCAATGTTTTATACAATTTGGAGGTAGAATATTTTTAATCTTATATAAAAGGCCCTTATGCTATACCTTATCAAACGCCTGAGCCACGTCTAAAAATATAGCTGAACAGTACTCTCTGTGCTCGAATGCTTTTCTTATTTCGTTAGTAATTCTATTTACTTGCTCTATCGTGCTATGTTTTTCACGAAACCCGAATTGGTGCGTTGGTATTATATTATTTTCTTGGAGGAAAGGAGTCATCTTTGATAGCAACAATTTTTCAAATATTTTAGAAAGACAGGGTAGAAGACTGATTGGTCTGTATTAAGACGGTTGTGTTAAGTCTTTCCCAGGTTTGTCTATCAAGATAATCTGCGACATTTTCCATGAATTAGGATAGTGTCCGAGATTAAGAATTACATTGAAGAGCAAAGAGAGCACTTCTACGGCAATATTTGGTGACTCACGTTTAAGTGCTTTTTTAACTTTCGTACAGCAGATTTCAGTTGAAGCAGGGTTGAAGGGGATCGATTTAACTGCCATTCCCGCCTAGCTCGCCTTTTCTCATTTACAAGTTTCTCTATTTCATTATTGGTGATCTTTCTAAAACCAACTGGTTTGTTGTTTCTTTTTGGTGTTGCCAATACAGCTGTATTAGTTATTACGTCATTAATTTCTCTTATATTTTCATCAATGTCTCTTCCTGTATTTATTTTGCAATCAATATTGATGTGGGTGCTGATATACTTTCTATATTTCAACCAGTTAGTTTTATGTGATGTTAGAGAAACTTTCGGCTCAAATATCATGGGCTGTTCGTATAACTTTATTAGTACAGGAGAATGATCAGATGATAAGTCTGTACATGTATCAGCTGTCATAAGCGATCTATCTATATTTTTGACTACAGCAAAATCTATTAAGTCTGGTATTTTTCTTCTATCACTGGGCCAGTATGTCGGCTTACCAGGAGATATTATATCCAGCTTAATATGCTTATTCATAATAGTGTAGTACAACTGTCGTCCTTTCGGATTAATAAGACGTGAGCCCCAATACGTGTGTTTTGCGTTGTAATCTCCACCTGCTAGAAATTTTTGACCTAGTGTTCCAAAAAAGTCTTTAAATTCGATTTCTGTAATTTTAAAACGAGGTGGACAGTATATAGCAGTAAGGTTTAAGTCACAACCCCGATTTTTGAGTGAAATTGTTGTAGCTTGTATCTGTGGAGTAGCATGCGATTCTAGGGCATAGTGGTTCAAACGATTTCTAATCAACACTGTCGTGCCACCATGTGCTTTTCCATCTGGATGTTTTGTGACATAGACTCTAAATCCCGGAATACTAAAATTATTTTTATATGTTAGATGAGTTTCTGATATAAGCATTACATCAATATTCTTTTCAGACAGAAATCTGATAATCTCTATTTTATGTTGGTTAACACCGTTAGCATTCCATATACAGATATTTAGTAAACTCATTTTTTACATAATAAATTTTGCAGCATTTGATTTTGTGATTTTATTAAATCTTGGATCATGTTTTGCATGCTAGACATAAATTGTGTCATACACTGTGTAAGATTTATAATCATAGTTTCAATACCTCCATTTGGAGGATTTTGCGGCAATTGCATTTGCACAGTGTTGCCTTTCACCACATTTGCATAGCTTCCTTGCGTATTATTATTGATAGAAGTAATAGGATTTGAACTTTTCTCTGAGGTTGCTATAATTTCATTACGGGGTTTTGTAACATTTGGTTACGACGTGCTTGAATGCCCTGTGACAACTTCGATTTCAAATCTTTATATACAGGACAACCCCTGTAGTTAGCAGTGTGATTTCCTCCACAATTGCTGCATTTTTATTTAATTCTTTTTTCTTAAGGGTGCATTTCGAAGTGGGATGTAAGTCACCACATACCACACAAACACTGCGTAG
The DNA here is from genome assembly GCA_037783105.1 of Bactrocera zonata. Taxonomy (NCBI): domain Eukaryota; kingdom Metazoa; phylum Arthropoda; class Insecta; order Diptera; family Tephritidae; genus Bactrocera; species Bactrocera zonata. The sequence continues at coordinate 532,947 of JBAWJQ010005153.1, read as the reverse complement.
AGTGCAATATGATTTAGTATGCCCATATTCTTGGCAGTTAGTACATTGTACCGGACCGTTTCTTTTATGTGGTTCTTCCACAGTTACTCTGCGATGCAGCAAATATTTCAGATTGTATATAGGATGGGTCTCATTTTTTTTGTTTTTAGTTGATTCGAATTCGACAACAATTCAATTTTAAACATTGACTGTGGTACTGTGTTTCTATTAAATATATTTACAACTGTTTTAATTCCAAAACCACATTCTTCCAATGCTTCTTTCACTTCCCCAGAGTTTACGGCGGACTCTATACCCTCGATTACAACAACTAGGCCCTTAGAGCGCTTCAGTTGATACGAATAATAATTTTTGTTTTTATTCGACAAAAATTGAACGATTTCCATAAAACTTTTTTCAGTGTAGGACTGAATTTTTGTTTCGTCTATATAGCCTTTTTTCAAAGGCACTATATAAAAATTGTTAGTGCCAACAATTTCACTTAAATTCGCAACAAGAGTATTACTGCTACGCTCGCGCAAATATATTGGAGGTGGTTTGGCATTAACGACTGTGGTGGTACCCTTCGCATCGTCGTCTGAACCATTGCTTGGTATGGCAAATCTGTTTCCATTTAAAATTTCCATTTTATTTTCATGTAGTGTGCCGCCTTGAAATTTTTTAGGATTGACCGCTGATTTAGAAGGACTTAGTTTCCTCTTTATATTGACATAGCGGTCAATGCCTATTTGTACAGACGGGCCTGTTTTTGTTGCGCGTTTACTGGTACCTGCAGGCTGGTTGGTGTCAGGGCATTTGTTGTTGCCCGATTGTTGTTTTCGGCTGCTACTGCTGACTGCGTTCTTTGCTTCGATTCCTTTTCAGCTGATCGCCGCGATGACTCATCATCGCCGTTACACTTTTTATTGCCAGTAGTTGTGGTTGTTGTTGGGTCGACAAAGGTGAAGTAGGCATTTAAGGAATGCCTACGGCCTTGCTGATGAGGCTGCGAAGCACTCATTATTGTTTGTTTGATTTTTTGTTTTCACTTGTTGATTCGTGCTCTAATTGTTTATCTTTATTATTATTTATTTGTGTGCACTGTTTTTAATGTTTGTTTACAATTTATAAACTGTTTTTTTGTTTTACTTTTTGCTTGGTTTTATGATTAATTTTTTTTTTGTAAAGATTGAATTCACGGAGCGAGTTAAATAACGCGTCCGTACTCTTTGAACACTCACACCAAGATAAATAAATAAATAAATAATTTAAGCTTATTTTGTATGATAAGGTATAAAACAATCACTGCAAAGTGTTTTATCGCATTTGACACAAAAAGTAAGAGGTTTTTTCTTACAACCTAGTCCTTGACAATGCCTCCGTTTGTCCCTCTTCATCATATAGTGATCTAAATTGTCAAATCTGACCAGTTTTAGAAACTCATATTAAAATAATGTTAATACTTTTAATAGCGAGAAAATAATATTATAATAGGAAAATAGTACATGAATATAAATTTCTACAGAAATTATTAAAATAAACGGTCAGTTTTGAAAAAAAAAAATATTTACTATGGTGTCCTATAAATAGGACAGTGGGAAGGAATGGGTTGAGGACAATTATAGCAACCCAGAAAAAATAATTAAGTGTCTTCCATATAAGCGGGAGGTGAGAGTGGGAAATGAAGAATTACCGATACTTGACAGAATGTACATGTTTGTATGTACTATTGCAGCATATTGCTGATGCTACATGATATGGGGTTGTTTTCAAGTGTACAATTTGATACATGTGCGTGTTTAATGTTATCTGAAGTCGAATCGTTACATCCGTGAACGTATCACTAGTCACGTAAAAGCCTGTATTTCGGATTACGACATACGTGATCGTAACGCTTCTATCGTAATCTGGCATGATGACATACGTGAGCGAGTATATAAACGTATCCGTTCGTTCGACTCACCATTCGAACGCAAGTTACCAATCATAATATGCAAATTTATAGAAATGTGAGCAATTTTTTTTAAATTTATGTTTTTTATAATTTTTAGTAATAAAGAACACAAATAAGAAACCAATATCTCCTTAAAATCAACAAAAAAATTTTTGTATTTTAGTTGAGATTAAAAATAAAATTATTTACAAGGTTAAGGACATATAAAGTTATTAAAGAATACTTTGTTTGGTCTCATATCGTTTGGTCGATTGCGCTGAGGCAATTTCTTATATGTGTTAAGAATCGCAACTTTGAGGGTCGTAAGTTATTATAAATTTTATGCGTATGTTACGTAATGACTCACAAACGTTACCAAATCTTCCACTTTTGTGGGGTACCTTTCTCTCTTGCCATATCCTAAAATTCTCCACCATCTTTTAAGATTCTAATGCTTTGTTCAACGATACATCTGCAAAGAAAATTTTGTTAATGAGGATTAATAATTTGTTTTTTTTTTTTTATACCTACGGTATTGCTACGATCCCTTAGCTGTCTCCGCACTATTTTTTTATCCTCACCACTTTCTTTAGAGCTCAAATAAAAAAACAAAGTTGAATCCATTTTGATATTTAATTAGATTTGTTAGTTTAATGAAAATTTCGCAACAGTTTTGACAGTTCCACATTTATTGTGACCTAAAAATACAATCCAAAGCAAAGTGGAATTTAAAAACTATTGTGAATTGAAAATACATTACGATCCGTTTGCTATCGTATGTCATAATGCCAATCACCGCATACGATTGACGTATCACGTAATTTTCTTTCGTATGTTTGCCGATCCGTGCACGGATGTATCGATTCGACCCCTGATCTGTAAATTTATGACTTGTGTACCCATGCATTTTATTATTATTGGATGCGCATTGCATGTAAATGCATGTGGCTATTTTTGTACATACATATGCATGTATGTATGTTTGAAAATAGATATTTATTTTTAATAGTATTGCTGATACTAAATAAGTAAGCATGTTCAATGTTCAACATCCTAAATGACATTTTATTTACGGGACGCCCACTTCAGCCAGATCTAGTGCTGCTTATTTTAAATTGTCGAATATTCAAATAGGCGATCAAGATTTTCAACGAATTATATTTAGAAAACTCCCCACTAGTCCACTGCGCGACTTTAAGTTAAAAACATTTTCCTTTGGTGTCAACTGTAGTCCATATCCACGAATTGGCAGAAAACACAAAGTCAGAATTTCCTCTGTCAAACAAAGTGTTAAATACACAAACTATGAGGATTCAATGGAATCCGATATCTGACCAGTTTTCATACACTTCAGAGTCAATATCTGCATTATCCGCCATAACCAAGCGACAAAATTTATTTTTTGTGGCAAAAGCTTTCGAAACCGATACAAACGAAAATCCTAATACAAGAATTATGGCTAGACGGAATCTAGTGGGATGAACATGTGATATTTCCCAGATACATATTCCACGATGGGTAAATTATTCCCCCGGACACAAAGTTGATAATGCCTCCAAGAAGGCATACTGTGCCACTAACTATGATCATGAAAGACGTTCATGTTTATTCGATTTTCACAAATACTTGACCTACTGGGATCAGCCGCTTGGCGACACGTAGCACTGATAATCCTGCTGATCTAGGTACAAGAGAATGCTAGCCGCTGTAACTTGCCACCACCCTCTGGCCTTCGATGGTTAACAAAATTTCCTGATTCTTAGCCACAACGCAATATAATTGCCTAAGAACTATAAAAAATTTACTCTTTTCACACAACATTGGATGATACCGACATCCTTGAGTAATTTTCATCGTCCCCGGGCCTCATAGTAGTCGCCTACATGTCATAGAGCGACTTTAGATTAATGTTAAAAGGTTCCCTTCAGAATACCCCCACACCTAGAACTACAAATGCAAAAGTCGTTCCAATCGGATCAACTCAAATGCGCCGTTTCAGCCGCGACATAACATTACTAAGAAAATCAAAACCCATCGATAAAATGAGTTCACACATAGTTCTTAACCTGCTCTTAGACACGAAAGGTCAGCTTCCTGCGAATGGTAGGCTTGCTAATTCAAGCCTAACGTATAACGAACGCCACTTTCCAATTATACCAGAGACTCCAGACTTGCCACATTACTCCTCAGTTATATCCATCATATCACATTTTTTCGCGGGAATTTTTAAAGTTTGAAATAATTAATAATAAATAAATTTCTGAATATGTGATGGTTTTTGTGAGAAAAGAAAATTAATTGGTGAAATTTTAGTTTGAATGAATAAACGAAAATTCCTATGTTAAATACCACCCCTTAGAGTTAAGCTACAGCGCCTGGCTTGAGAGAGAATTTCTTTTTGTCTATCAGTAACATTTAAGGGGGTAAGAGTTGAAAAAAACAAATAAAAAAAAATTTTTAAGCACCCTAACGAACAGTTTACTACACTGTTAGTTCGGATTGAAGCTGTTCTCAATTCACGGCCACTCATAACCCTCTCACAAGATCCCTCTGACAGGGGATTTTCCCAAAGGAGCACTCGTTCTGTATGGAGTCGCTACTCATATTAAATCGATAGGAAAGAATCAAAATTCTACATCATGATTTTAGTCGCCGATGGAAGAGAGCGTATATAAAGTACCTTCATAAAAGGTACAGATGGAAAAGTCCAGAAAAGACACTAAAACTAGGAAATTGTGTAATCATCCATTATTATTGTCTACCCCACCAACGCCATAGTAAAACTACATTACGGTTCCCACGATCATAGACGAATAATTTATCTCCGTACTGCAGAGACGCCGTCAGACGACCACCTACGTCACGTAGACGGGAACCTATGCAACGGCAACATTCTACCTGGCAGCAAGTCGCGGATAGCCAGGCGGCCTGTAGTAGATTGTTAGTTGCGAAATAAGTTATAATGAATAAGCAACCCTCGACAAGGAGCGGAGGATGCGGTATAAAAGCTAGCTAAACCGATGGCAGAGGTGAGTCGATATCGCCTATCGAAAATGATTGTGCCCCCATCATGCATGGGCATGGTGGGTAATACAAAAATCCAGGTGTGACGGACTCATAATGATTGGTTTCCTGGCCAGCGTCTATTCACTATGTTAAATGCGCCTGTGAACACGACCCACGAAACACCATCAGCTGTTTCTTACTGATGGTGTGGAAAGAGTGGTGTAAGGCTTCTTCGGAAGCGCAGAAGTATTAGCCAAGATGTGAATCAGTATCCTGCGCCTCGGGCCTTGGTCAAGAAGCATTGCATTGCTCCGTACAAGCGCTAGTTCGTCTGCGTATACCGGAAAGCGAAGGACAGACTCCAGGGAACTGCAGTATAAACGTCGTCCCTGAGGGTACACCCGTTTCTGTCCATTTCGGCTCGCTTCCCTGCACACAATGAGCTGGTAAAACTGATTAATGGAGAAAACAATGGAACACACTAAAGAGAAGACTAAGCAAACGAAATAATGTGGGTGAGCTAGTAGAAATTAGGCCACATGGTGAGGTGAATTAAATCGTAATGCGTCAAGCCAGGCAAAGGTTATTAAGATAACACCTAAAATGCAATGTGAAAACGGTAGGCCACCTGACTAGCGAGGGAAAGGAATTCTAAAGATGCCGGAGTGAAATTAATAACAGAGGAAGACTGTCTCATGGTTCAGCGTCGGACACAAAAAAAAAAGAATAAGAAGCATTCAAACACGATGCATTGCCTCCGAATCGATGCCTTCTAAATTGCGAAATCGAATGATATGACGTGCGCAAATATTCTTCGAACGGTCAGTATAAATGGGACACTAATGAGCAAAAATGTCTCAAGAGTGAAAAAGAATCAGCCTACGCGGGAGGAATGTATTTCTTATTATGTAAATTAAATGTATCAAAACAACTTTGTTTTAGAACAATAGGAAGGCACTATCACTACAACAAACAATAACTACCCAAATAGTTAACTATTGGTAAACATCCGGCATCTCAATAGTATATGTAAGTAGCACTAACCTAAACAATCAATATATCGTATTCTGTGCACTTGATAAATTCAACATATTTCCAATTTGTCAAAATTTTAAATTTATGGCTAGATGAGTTAGCTTTTCCCTCTGTACGCCCGACACTGAACAACCACACGACAACACACCACACTAACGCGATCCACATGTGAAGACACCACACATCCAGACATCCCACATGAAGACACCACACACTACTACATATGAATATATATCACACATACGAACATCACACCACAACTCTACACTACCCAACAATCAAAACCGACCGTTCGAGAGGACGACCTTCCCTTCTTTATATCGATCTCGCAACGAGCAAACGTCCGTCGCCGCATCAACGTTATTTTTCCCCTTTTTATATATTCCGCATCCTCCGAATATTAAATAAAAACGAAGTCGGTTTAAGTTCGACTGTGACTTTATTACACTGTAACCATAATATTTTATTAATTATTTCGCCGGTGAATTTTCCAGTGTCGAGTGCCGAGGTAAGTGGTGACAAAAAAGGGTATTAAAGAAACATTGGTCCTTCGAGCCATAGTGAAAGGCACTATGGACAAATAAATTAAAAAAAAAAACCAAATCGTGCAGTGACAAAATTGCAGTTTAAACAGAAAAAAAAGTGCAAAGTGACCATATAAGAGTGCAGTGCAGTGGCGACATACACATACATAAACACAAACATATGAAAGTGCGAAACTAGGCAAAACATTTGCCCTCAAGAAGGAGAAAAACCCAAAAAACCAAAAACGAAAGTGCAAAAAAAAAATTTATACTTATATAAAAAAGAGCGGGCGCGAAATAAAGAAATAAATAACATCGCGGGCGCGAAGCCAGATAAAACAAAAAAAAATACACATATGCATAAATAACCATCCAAAACGGGCGCGATTTAATATCAACCAAAACCAACAACAAAATCACCAGCACATCAAAAGTCCGCACAAACAAAGGATTGGGAGAACGCAAACACACAAACTGGGAGGAAAGGCCACAAACTGACACACTCAATACATATGTACATACACTAAAATTGTCCCCAAAACCCCTGGCGGAAATACAAGAGAGTTGGTTGTATCGTTCCTATTATCTATATTATATATGTACATATGTATGTATGGTTTTTTAATAAAAAAAAGGCCAACAAATTGAAACATATAAATTTGCGGTTCTAACCAACCGTTAGAAAAAAAAAAAAAACTGTTGCAAAACTGTTTTAGTATTTGGTTATTTCCCGGTAAAAACCGAAATACCGCTAAGAGAAAAAACAATTTCGTAATACGTATAATAAATAATTAATTGCCGCTAAACGCTTACAGTTGTGTGAAAACACAAAATTTACTTGCACCAATTTCCAGCGGTATCCCTTATACTTAATCAAGTATAAGCAGGACTGCGTGATACGTATATTTCTTATATTTACATACTTATATACATACATAAATATCTACCCACTTTAAGAGTCCGCTAATTCTCTTTTCGCGGTTTATCCGTACGGCGAATATACATACATATATGCACGCATACCTATGTACGAGTATATACGGTCGCATTATACATAAATGCGTACATATATACATACGCAGAAACGCATATGGTAAAATTATACCCCGGGTACAACCTGAACAAAATACAATTTGTTTTTCAATTAAATCGTCAACAATTAATACTGATCGCAACATCAGTACGTTTTTAAGCGGCGGAAAATTTATTATAATAATATAATCCAAAATTTGTACGATCGTGTATCGTCACATATGTAAATACGCATATTACTTCAAAGACCACATTGGCATATATCCCGCAATACCCCTTGGTTTTTAATCAACAAAAACAAGCAGGATTGTGTAAAACATAATAAAGCGTAATACATATGTACATACATGCATATGTACAAAGTGCAGTGATCTCTAAAACGAGCTCTCATTTGCACATAATAAAATAAAATAACCATAAATATATACGTACATATACAAATATATACAACAAAAAAAATATTTGTTTTTGCGGTTAATAACAAATAATTAAATAAAATTAAATCGAAATTAAATAAAGTACATAATTCGAAACAAAAAAAAAAAACTTTTATTTACCTTAAAAGAGTTGCCGGTTATACAAAATCGCGATTATACGCGGTTATTAAAAGCGTTTCGGTTTACTAATTTAATTAAAACTCTTATTCACGTAAAAGATTTCTCGTCTGAACATTACATCTACACACTTGTACATATACGCAATCTGTGGTGAAATTCAATTCAATAATTTCAACATACAATTTATTTATCTGTTTAGCGATTTTCGTTGAAACTCTTAATTACAAAAGAGTCTTCATTTCGAAATGGTACATCTACAACTTTATAATGCCAATCAATTTTTTATTGAAAATTTTTATTTTCTATTCGTCACATTTTTTAAATGAGCTCAGACGCAAAAGAATCTAAACCAAGTCAGTTACTGAAAGTCTCAAAGACGAAAAAAGTCCATGTACACCTGCAGAAGCTACACGCTCGAAGCAAGGTGCTACGAAACCAAAAAGGGGGAAAGACATATTATTCTCTAAACTCATTTCTGAGAGTGACTGTCTAATAAAATATTGCAATCGATTTGCTTCTTCGCCGATTCAAGAAAATTCTGAATCGGCGCTAGAAATAAAAAGCCAAACAATTGAAAATTTTTGGACACGTCTCCAGGCTGCATATGACGCAATTGTAGATACTGACGATTCAGATCTACCAGAAAACTTTAAATCTTCTGCTTACGCCAAATTTGAAAACTGCTTAGACCAGTATGAAGACACAAAAATTATGATCGCAGATCAGCTAAAATTAATTAAAGCAGTTGCACCTACTCCACCTCCGAGAGTAGAGCTGCCACAAATTCAAAATCAAGAGGCAAGTTCGGGTATCCACCTTAAGGTGCCCGCATGAAACACTGAAAATTTCCATGGTGGTTATGAACAATGGCCGTCCTTCCGGGACATGTTCACAGCTGTTTACATAAACCATCCGAAATTATCAAATGCTCAAAAGTTGTATCACCTCAGATACAAAACAAAAGGTCAAGCAGGCGTCATCGTAAAACAGTTTGCATTAAATGACGACAATTCCCATATGACTTGGGAAGCCTTAAGATCAAGGTACGAAAACAAACGAATACTGGTAGATAAGCAAATAACGATATTGATGAACTTGCCCAAAATTTAAAAGGAAACAAGTGAAGAGTATATGAAACTTCAATCCACTGTTTCCAACTGATTGTCGGTTTTAGCCACACAAAACGTTCCCACAGACAATTGGGACCCAATTCTGATAAACATATGCACCGCCGCATTATCAGAAAAATCGTTAATGCCATGGGAACAATCTCTTTCATCAAGAAAAAAATGCCCCACGTGGCAGCAAATGAAAGATTTCCTAACTGCCCAGTATGAAATTGCAAAAAGATTTGATAAAAAGATAAATAAACCAAAAGGTATTTCCCATGACCTTAATAGAAGCTACCAAAGATCCCAAGCCAGTACCAACAACAATTCAAATAGAAGCTTAAAGGCTTAAACTTAAATCTTGCGAAAAATTTAAGAAATTAAATATAATTGATCGAAACAATTTTTTAAAGTCAAAAAGACTTTGCACAAACTGCTTATCACATGCGCACATGCTTAAAGACTGTGAAAGCAAATTTAATTGCGTTTATTGCCATAAACGACATCATTCGATGTTACACATTACCAATTTTTCCAGCTCACCCCCAAACAGCGCAAACATAAAAAGAGCAACAGGTTTAGTTGCAACAACAAATTCAGAAAACAGCCAAGAAGCACCATGCTGCTCAAAGGCGTTAAAAACCCAAACGGTACATAGCGAAAACCACAGTAGAGTACTACTACCTACAGCAGTCGTCTCCATCGAACACCGAGGAGAACTATTTAAACTCAGGGCCTTAATAGACCAGGGATCACAGCGATCATTTATTGCGTCTAGGGCACAAAATAGGCTACAACTGCCTACAAAATTAGCCAATTTTGAAATTACCGGAATGGGCGGAAGAGTAGTTCAAAACTCCAATAAAATCTGCCCCATTACCCTAATTTCTCCAAAAGCTACTGTCTTACCGCAATTAACAAACATGCTTCCAAGCTTTCATATAAATAGCAAGCATTGGCAAAAGGTTTCACACCTTAAGTTAGCAGACCCCAACTGCAACACTCCCGCTCAAATAGATCTTCTATTAGACAGCCATCTCATACCACAGATAATACTCGAAGGTATTGAGAAAATTACAAAAACACTTCTGGCGCAAAATACCATTTTCGGATGGGTCCTAAGTGGACTAGTTGCGGAACCAGTTGCCACGATGACAACTCAAGTTGAGGAAATCTCTAACGAATACCTCAATTCGCAATTAAGAAAATTTTGGGAGTTCTTCTAACTCGTATCAATCACAACCCCTGAAGATCTGTATTGTGAGGATTTTTATAAAACCACAACTTCTCGATCAGAAGATGGCCGGTACGTCGTACGACTAGCACTAAAGACAGAATTTCCCCGCACACTCCCCTTAGGTCATTCCCGCACCGCTGCTATCCAACAGTTTTTAAGTATGGAAAAAAACCTACTTAAAAAAGGCGAGCTGAAGCCAGAATATGATAGTAGTCGTAGAAGAATACCTCCATTTAGACCATATGGAGGAAGTCAGCGCTGGCGAAAAAATCATATAAAGTAAATACTACTCGTTTTATTTGCCACATGATGCAGTAGTAAAGCCAGATAAAAAAACGACAAAGGTAAGAGTTGTTTTCAATGCGTCAAAATCCACGAGTTCGGGAAATTCCCTAAATGACATTTTATTTACGGGACCCACGCTTCAGCCAGACCTAATGCTACTTACCTTAAATTGGCGTATCTTCAAATACGTATTCAACGGGGACGTCGAGAAAGTGTATAGACAAATAGTCGTACATAAAGACGATCAAGATTTTCAACGAATTATTTTTAGAAAATCACCCACTAGTCCACTACGCGACTTTAAGTTAAAAACAGTTACCTTTGGCGTCAACTGTGCTCCATACTTAGCCATTCGAACACTGCACGAATTGGCAGAAAACACCAAGTCAGAATTTCCTCTGGCAACCCAGGTGTTAAAAACGCAAAGGTATGTTGACGACATTCTGTCTGGAAGTCGCAGTCTTCCACAAGCATACGAATCCTTATCACAGGTTATAAGAGCCCTGAAAACAGCAGGGTTTCCACTGAAAAAGATTACTGCTAATCATCCCGATATAGTAAAACATGGACCGAAAGAAGACTTGTTGGATACTAATTTCCTTAAATTCGAAAAGGAAAGTACAACAAAGACTCTGGGGATTCAATGGAATGCGATATCTGACCAGTTTTCATACACTACCGAGTCAATATCTGCAGTATCCGCTATTACAAAATGCCAAATTCTATCCTCTGTGGCAAAACTTTTCGACCCCGCAGGATGGCTTTCGCCAATTATAATACAAGCTAAAATCCTGATACAAGAATTATGGCTAGATGGGACCGATTGGGACGAACAAGTAAAACCACTTCGTTTAGAAAAGTGGTCACAGTTCGCGAGTAATCTAAACGATATCTCCCAGATACAAATCCCGCGGTGGGTAAACTGTTCCCCCGAACACAAAGTCGAATTACACGGCTTCTGTGACGCCTCTGAAAAGGCATACACAAAGCGATAGTGCGACCACAAGCCACTTATTAGTAGCTAAGGCTAAGGTGGCTCCTCTAAAAACGCTAAGTCTACCTTGACTTGAGCTCTGTGGCGCCCTACTACTCGCAAAATTAGTTTCCATGGTGCAGACCCATTTAAACATGAAGAAATACAGATTGCATCTCTGGTCCGATTCTGAAATGGTTCTAGCCTGGTTGGAAAAACCACCACACGCATGGAAAACGTATATTTCTAATCGTACGTCACAAAGACTTGACCTTGTGGGGTCAGCCACTTGGCGACACGTAGCCAGTGCTGAAAATCCTGCCGATTTAGGTACAAGAGGCTGCAAGCCGCTGCACCTCGCCACCACCTCCCTCTGGTGGAATGGCCCCCGATGGTTAATAGAATCTCCCGATTCTTGGCCGAAATCGCCCATGCGCAATATAATTGCCCCAGAAAGTCGAAAAATCGACTGCTTTCACGCAACATTGGATGATAGTGACATCCTTGAGCGATTTTCATCGTTCCCTCGCGCCCTCCGAGTTATCGCCTACATGCTAAAGTTCATAAAGCGACTCAAAAATAAAATTAAGGGAATTCACCCAGACTCTAACCAATGCGATACATTGACGCACCTAGAACTTCAAAAGGCAAAGGTCGCACTAATCGCATCCACTCAAATGCGCTACTTCAGCCGCGACATCTCACTATTAAGAGAATCAAAACCCATTGATAAAAGGAGTTCACTCTTGGTTCTTAACCCATTCTTGGACACGAAAGGTCTGCTTCGTGCGAATGGTAGGCTTGCTAACTCAAGCCTGACTTACAACGAACGCCACCCTCTAATTATAGCAGAGAAATCCCAACTTGCCACATTACTCCTCAATTATATCCACTTACTCATGCTTCACGCTGAACATCGCCTAATGCAGCATATAGTCCGTCAAGAATTCTATATTCCCCGTCTTAAGCCCAAAATAAAGAAATGCATTTTCATGTGCAAGATCTGCACTATGCACAAGCAGAAGTTACGAACTCAGATTATGGCAGCACTTCCATCGGAACGCTGCAACTTCGCTCTGCCTTTCACAGTTACAGGGGTCGACTTTGCTGGGCCTTTTCAGATAAAGGCGTTCATGTTAAGGTTCCCCACTCTAATGAAAGGCTATGTGGCTGTCTTTGTCTGTTTTACGACAAAAGCAGTGCACCTCGAGCTGTGTACGAATCGGACAAAGGAGGCTTTTCTCGCGGCATTCGCTCGCTTCGTCGGACGACGCGGCTTCCCATCAAAACTAATGAGCGATAATGGTAAGACCTTCATTGGAGCCCAAAGAGCCACTGAAAAGGAGCTTGTGGATTTTATCAAACAAGTCTCACCAGAGATTGTACAAAGATATGCTCCCCAAGGTATTAACTGGCAATTTATCCCCCCAAGCGCTCCTCATATGGGTGGTTTATGGGAATCAGCAGTAAAAAGCTTTAAATCATATTTCAAAAAAGTAGCTGGAAACTACAAATTTAATTATGAACAGTTCACCACACTGTTAGTGCGAATTGAAGCCGTTCTCAATTCACGGCCACTCACAACCCTCTCGCAAGATCCCTCTGACTTCACAGCCCTAACTCCAGGGCAGAGCACCCATTCTGGCCACACCTGAGCCAGGCGTGGGGTCGCTATCCTTATTAAATCAATGGGAGAGAATGAAAATTCTCCATCACGATTTCAGCCGCCGATGGAAGGAAGAATATATAAAGGACCTTCATAAAAGGTACAGGTGGAAGAGTCCAGAAAAGGCGCCGAAGCTTTGAGATTGTGTCATCATCCATGATGACTGTCTACCCTCCACCGAATGGCGGCTTGGCCGCATAGAAAAATTACACTACGGTTCCGACGGTCATGTACGAGTCGTTGATCTGCACACTCAAGGCGGTATATTAACAAGACCGCTCGTGAAACTATGTTTTCTACCACACATTGACGAAACCGTAAATAACGAAAAAAGCGCTGATACTGCCGTAACGCCAATAAAATAACCAAAAACGCGACGTAATAAACCTGCAAGTAAAAAACTCGTTTAAACTAAATCGAAACCTAATGCAATGGTCGATCTACGTGACGACCCTTTCATGCCACAAAACGTGGCACAATCGCCATATACATTTTAATGACACCCATTTATAACCATATTACTCCTCCCACACAGATTACAATGGATGTGGATATGCCAGCAGTGCCAACGCCAACGGTGAGGTCAGCCATAACCGTGCCACGTTCTGGGGCAACTTCAGCGCCTCGAACTCCAGCGGCAACCACCACTGCTACCGCTCATCGTAGTAGCACGCGACCACTACCACCGTCCTCAGCACCCGTAGCAGAATCTCAGCGCAGCCGATGTCCCCTATGTCGGCGCCCACACCGGCTACAACATTGTAGCATCTTCCGCAGCATGAAGCCCATGCAATAGCAGAAGGTTGCTCAAGCTCACGGGCACTGCCTGAATTGCATAGCAACGGTACACACCACCCAGGAGTGTACATCCATCACCCTATGCCAACTGTGCAATAGGCCGCACCATACTATGCTGCATCGCACCCCAAAACGGCCCGTCGCGCGGCAGCTTGCCACGAACCGATCGCAGCAGCCAAGTCGGCATCGAAGGATAGTTGCCCCTCCATCGTCCAGAACAAGGCGAAATGAAGCATACCCGCGGCGCCAGCAGCATCGTTCATCATACCGCCGCTCCACTGGCCTTAGCAGCGTTGTTGCCACGCTGCAGCAATTACAGCGTCTGCTAGGCTAATATTCGCCTAGGGGGGCCGGGATGGCTAGATGAGTTAGCTTTTCCCTCTGTACGCCCGACACTGAACAACCACACGACAAAACACCACACTAACGCGATCCACATGTGAAGACACCACACATCCAGACATCCCACATGAAGACACCACACACTACTACATATGAATATATATCACACATACGAACATCACACCACAACTCTACACTACCCAACAATCAAAACCGACCGTTCGAGAGGACGACCTTCCCTTCTTTATATCGATCTCGCAACGAGCAAACGTCCGTCGCCGCATCAACGTTATTTTTTCCCTTTTTATATATTCCGCATCCTCCGAATATTAAATAAAAACGAAGTCGGTTTAAGTTCGACTGTGACTTTATTACACTGTAACCATAATATTTAATTATTTCGCCGGTGAATTTTCTAGTGTCGAGTGCCGAGGTAAGTGGTGACAAAAAAGGGTGTTAAAGAAACACATTTCGTATTCACCGTACTGTGCGGTTTGTTGTCAAGTTTTTTTATGGATTAATTTATTTCATTCTTAAACTATGCTTAGCTTAATTTACATAGAGCCGTTGTGCTGATTCTAGATTAAGTAATCAATTTAATGTTAGGTAATACGATACCCGTTTATACATATATACATATATATAAATATGTGTTTGTATATAGTCACATATTGACATACTTACACTCAATAAATAATACGAAACCTGAACTCTTTCTTGAAATAAGAGAAGCTTGCCTACACATTTTCTGCTGATAAAACAAATTCTTCTAGTATGCATGCAGATGTGTGTATGTATGTAAGTAAATATAAACACATGTATAAGTGCCTGCGCGCACTTCAAATTAGAATATAAGCAACAAATTGAAATAAAGAAAAATTCAGTCGAAGATTAGACCTAAGCAAAGAAGCTCAGAGTTTTTCATTTTTAACTGTAGAGTTGACATAAAGAGCCAAGAAGCAGTTGAGCTCTTTATGACACCAAAACTGGCGACGAGGATAAACTAACAATTTTGGGAAGTTAGTAAGTGAACCATAACTGGCGATAAGAAAATCAAGATTTCACAATTAATCAATTGGAAAAGAGTTGATAACGCACTCTTAAACTAACAATTTTTAGGAAGCTAGTGAAAGCGACGGCATTAATAGTGCAAAGAAAAAAGTGGAAATATTAATAGAATTGTGGAAAACAATAATATATTTGTACAAAAACATTAATAGAACTATACAAAAATATTGCTAAAATATTATAAAGATATTTAAATCATGAATGCGCAGCAAGAAAACCTTAAACAATATCAGCAAATAACGAGCTTTCAAAATATATAAATAAAAAAAGTGTGATTTTTACTGAAAAACATTCGTACAACGGTAGCGGTTATTTGAGTTTGGATGCAACCTATAAAGCAACAGCAGCAGCAGTAACAGCAATTACAAGAAAAGCAACAGCAGCAGCAGTAACAGCAATTATAACAAAAGCAACAGCAGAACAAATAAGAGTAAGACAAATACATATTTATAAAAACATATTAACATTTTTTTATAGTAAGTAAGAAAATACAAAACAATGTGTAAAAATTATCGCACAATAGTGTAAAATAAGAATTCAATCGTGCGTATACAGAAAGTTGCAAAATCAAAAACAAATAATAATGTTTCACTAAAACAGTGACTCTAAAACTGTAATGATAAAACTGCTAGTACGTCTCTACTAGATTTCTTCTCAAACTATACAAGATCAATTAAAATACAGAGTAGGAACTTATGACATAAAACTAAGTTGAATCAAAATAAATACGAACCTGTTTTTTTTTTTTTTTTGTTATATAATTTTCACTCGAAATAAAATTTTCTCAAATTGGAAACATCCACCATACCACTTTTTCAACTCACTTTGAACTGTATTAACGGAATTGCAGACTTTGATGGACGAAATCCAAACCAAATAACAGACTTCATTAAACAAATTGAAGACATATGTATTACCCACAATACTAAATTTTAATGTAGGTAATCAAAAAGTTTTATTCAATTTTCTGAAAGGAAGATGCGTAGGAAAAACTAGGGAAATAATTCGCAGATATGGACAAGTTAGTGATTGGGAAACATTGAAACAAATACTTCTGAGCAATTTCGGGGAAAAGAGAAGTTTAGCGGAACTTATGGATGAGTTAAAAATCATCAGTCTTCACTCAACAATAGAAAATTACTATTTTAAAATAAATCAAATTAGGAATAAACAACATAATAGAATATTAGCGCATAATGATCTGAATTTCTCAACGAATGAAGTTAATAGGATAGCACTGAAATCATTTAAGGAACATCTCCCAGAACCCACTAAAACTATGATTATAGCAAGAGACCCGGATAGCCTAGAAAAGGCATACAAAATAATATTAGAAGCTAGACATCAAGGCTTCACAGCGCTAGGGCAACAAAGGAAAGCTCCTAACCCAAATAGCTATCGTAGGACTAATTTTAGCGATAACGTTAACAATAGAACATTTTCCAAACCCAACCAAAATATAAATAATATCCCCACTATAACAATTATATGCCACAAAACAGGTATAACGGTGGCTATGTCCCAAAGAATGTAGGTAATAATTATAACAGTGGCAACGGATCAAGCCAAACTAAAATGTCATACCAGACAACAAACACAAACAGGGAAATTTCAACCCACAAATAAACTTTAATCAACAAAGAGACGGAAATCAAACGCAGAATTACAATCAATTAGGAAATTATAATCGGTCCACAATATCAAATCGCAATAAACCAGAACCTATGGATATTGACAATGCAAATACAAATTTTCAGTGGGATCCACAAAACAATTACCCTATATAATAATAGATACACACATAAGAAAGTTATATTTCATCATTAACACTGGAGCAGAGTTCAGTTTGATCAACGAAAATGTTTGTAACCCGAAATGGAAGAGCGATGTAGATGTGCAAGTCACAGCTATGGGAAGAAAAACGGAAGTTAAGAAACTTTGCTGATTCCCAATATTTAAAGAATTTAATAAAAAAGAAATCATATGTGAATTCCTGGAATGTAATTTTAACAAGAACTTTGTCGGACTCATTGGTAACAATATCTTAACGAAGATAAATGCGATAATAGACTACCCAAACAGAATTATAAAAACAAATAATACAATACTGACTTTTTATCTAACAAAAGAAGAAGAAATATATAACGAAATGAGCTATATATGGTGGAAATCTTCTGTAATGACATAAAAGATAAATGTGTCACAGAATTCGTTGACACCAATTACCTTAACGGTATAGACAAAAATAGACTTATAAATATACTAAAAAGATATAAAAGCGTATTTTACAATGAAGATGATAATTTAACATTTACAAGTTTAACAAAACATAGAATAATAACTCTAAAATCTACCGATATCCAGAAATACACAAACCGGAAATAGGAAAACAAATATACCAAATGTTAACCCAAGGTATAATTAGAGCATCCTCTAGTCTCTACAATAGCCCTATTTGGCTGGTACCAAAGAAGCTGGACGCAACCAATGAACAAAAATGGCGTCTCGTGATCGACTACAGAAAGTTGAACAGCGTAACTACGGAAGACAGATTTCCAATTCCAAATATAGGCGATATATTTGACAAATTGGGAAGATGCCAATATTTTTCCACTCTCGACTTAGCCAAAGGTTTTTATCAAATTGAAATGGACGAACGCGACATACATAAAACAGCGTTCTCAACAGCAAATGGACATTATGAATTTCTAAGAATGCCCTTTGCGTTGCGAAATGCACCGGCTACGTTCCAAAGGCTAATGAACGATATAATAAAATAATATTTTCTACAAGCGTAGAAGAGCACCTAGAATCATTGATCAAAATTTTAATGAGAATAAAAGAAAAAAATTTAAAGATCCAATTAAATAAATGTGATTTCCTAAGACCAGAAACAAAATTCCTAGGTCACTTAATTACAAAAGATGGTATTAAACCAAACCCTCAAAAAGTGGAAGCAATAGAAAAGATTCTACTTCCAAGAAGTGTTAAGGAAATAAAAGCATTTTTAGGTATTACGGGATACTATATGAGGTTTATCAAACATTCCTCTAAAATAGCATACCATTTAATAAAATATTTAAAAAAGAGCTCAAAAATAAACATTAATGACCAAGATTACAAATTACCAAGATTCTTTCTTTCAATTAAAAATGTTGATAAAAAATTACCCCATTTTAATCCACCCAGATTTCATCCATGTCAATCTTGTGACAGATGCGATTAATTTTGCTCTAGGAGCAGCCCTTATGCAAGATAACAAAACAATTTCATTTGCCAGTCGCACTTTGAATGGACATGAGAAAAATTATAGCACTATAGAGAAAGAGTTGTTAGCCATAGTGTGGGCCACTAAATATTTTCGCCCATACATTTTTGGTCGCAGATACACCATTAAAACAGGCCATCGTCCATTGGTTTGGTTAAATAATATAAAGGAGCCTAATTCAAAATTACAAAGGTGGAAAATTAAACTCAGTGAATTTGATTTCGATATTTTATACATTAAAGGTAAAGAAAATGTAATTGCAGATGGTCTAAGCAGACTAAATTATGAAAACAATAATATGGTAGAACTAAATTTAAATGAAATATTCAATGATGACGACATAGACATAGTACATAATGCAGAAACGGATAGTACACATTTCATAAAAATAATAGAAAATGCAATCAATATATATAAAAATCAACTTATAATTCAAAGAGCGCAAAGGCAATCAATAACAAAGAAAATAGTACATCAAAGGAAAGTAAGAAACATAATAAACGTAACACTTGAAAGCGACATTTTAAAAATAATGCAAGAGAACCAACCAGAACTGCCCAGAAGACAAATTATTTTTACAAATTCAAGAGTTATATATAAAATTTTTCGCAAATAATGCAAATCTAAAAATAACGAAATCAAACATATTAAAAGATGTAATAGACAAAGGAGAACTCTTAACATTGATAGAAGAGAAACATCTGGGAAATAATCACAGGGGAATAAATGAAATATTTGAGGAAATAAAAAAGACACACTACTACCCCAAATTACAAAAAAAAAAATACAGAAATACATAAATATTTATGAAATATGCAATAAGGCGAAGTTCGACAGAAACTCTATCAAACATAGTTTAAATATTACGGAAACTCCTAAAAAACATAATGAAATTGTTCATATTGATATTTGGTACCCACAAAGGGGCTAATGTACCTTACAAGCATCGACAAATTATAAAATATGCAACAGCCAAATCATTAAAGGACAGAACTTGGATATCAGTTGTAAATGCAATAAAGGAAAGAATTCAATATTTAGGCCAACCGGAAACTTTAGTAACAGACAATGAATTAGATACAGTAGAAATAAAACAATTCTTAAAAGATAATAAAATAAACCTACACCTAACGACCACTTATGATAAAACAGGAAATGCAGATGTTGAAAGATTACAATTAACTTTGAATGAACACTTAAGACTTTTTAATACTGATGTAAATAACAACGACAATTTGAAAGAGAAAGTATTCAAAGCAATAACTGCTTATAATAATACCATACATTCTACGACAAAAAAGAGGCCAATTGATTTCATAAATAACTTACTTTCCGAACAAGACCTAAACAAACTCAACGAAAAATTACAAAAGCAAAAAGAAAATATAATAATTAATATCAATAAACAAGAAAACAGGGTAAACATACACGATTTTCAGAATAAATATATAAATAATCATAGAGTTAACAAAACACAACCAAGACACAAGGGAGTAGACAACTTTAAAGAAGAGGGAAATCACTTAATATCTAAAGATTCAAAGTTTAAAAAAGCATATAAGACTCAAGTTACACGAAAATTTAAATTTCAAGATGGCGAAAATTACAATACTTTTAACGATAATAACGGCAATCAATGGACTTCTACAAATCCAATCGGGATACGCTAAAATAAGAATCAGAGAGATAGAGATAGTGAATCAAACTGCAACGGTAATCCATATAATACACCCAAAGGAATTTAAGCAGATTATAAATAAAATTGAAAATAACTTAGAAATAAATTGCAACCAATATAACAGGAATGACAGGGAAATATTATACGAAGAAATAAAATCTATTAAAGCAAAAATAAACACATTAATGCCTATAGGAAATAACAGAAAACGCAGAGGACTATTTAATATTGTGGGAACTACATACAAATGGCTCTTCGGAACCATGGACAATGAAGATAGGGAAAACATACCCCAACATTTAGAAATAATAGAGAAAAACAATCATAAGATAATAGGAGCGGTAAATCAACAAATATATATAAATGACAACTTCAATAAATCCATTAATACATTAAAAAGAACCATAGAAGACGATAGAACAGAAATATGCAATTACAATAGGAAACAAAATGTATAAATATACAAAAGGAGCACATTTCAAAAACTTAAAAGAAATTAACGTTTGTCGGTTTAAGTAATGTAAATACGAATATAACAATGACACAATGATCGAAGATATCGAAGACGATACTATCCTGATTAAAAATGCATATAAAATAAAAATTAAACAAGATTGTGACAATAGAGATATTGTACTCGAAGGAAATGCATTAATAAATTTTATAATTGTAAAGTTGAGATAAAAAATAAATCATTCCAAAATTAAAAAGTTATTGTAGAAGAAAGATATATTTTCCCTGAAAAAGAAACTGATGTACTCGTATTACAGTTTGAAAAAGTAATACATTTCTCAGAGATAATAATAAATCAAAGAAAAAAATATTAACAAATTGAAAGAATTAAAAATACGCAAAAATGTAAGCTATGGCATAAGCATACTAATAATATTATAGCAATAGGAAAATTGGTCAAATGTATAACATATAAAATAAATAAAAAAACGAATTTAAATGTAGAGCTACAAATTCAACCTCTTTCAAATGAGGAAAACACAAGAAAAATAATTTGTCCAATGTCAAGCAGAAAACTATAACTATACTTTTATAATCATAAGTAAGTTTCATAATCACTAGTAATAATAAGAAAACTTGGCAGCATTCAATATTAAATATTCAATGGAGACCATTGAATCTAGGGTTGGAGGAGTCACATATTGTCATACATACACTCAATAAATAATAAAACATTATCCACTTCAAGAAAGATTTCGAAACCTGAACTCTTTCTTGAAATAAGAGAAGCTTGCCTAGCAGGTATAATACAGGGTAGGCCATTTAAAGTTGACCCATCTGGCAACGCTGTAACTTTTAACAGCGCTGACAAATCGGCTAATGTCATACCGCGTTAGAAGCGTCATTCGAAGACAATTTATACCATGGAACAGTACACTCCAAAAGAACGCGCTGAAATTGTTCAGCTTTATATTCAAAATAACTTTTCAATTGTGTTAACTCAACGTGCGTTTCGCAAAAAAAATAAAGTGAAAAGTGCTCCAGTTAAGAACACAATTAAGTCTTTATACGCAAAATTTGTGAACACCGGTAATCTCAGTAATGCCAGTCATGCATCCAGACAACGCACAAGACGTTCTGATGAAAATATCGAAGCTGTACGAGCCAGTATTGAGGAGACTCCATCGACATCGAGTTATCGCCGCTCTCAGGAATTAGACATCTCTCGCACCACTCTCCGACGCATAATTCATAAAGATTTGAAGATGTTTCCATATAAAATTCAAATGGCACAAAAACTAAACCCAGCTGATTATCCGCGACGCCTTAATTTTGGCAAATGGGCCATCGAAATGGCTGAAAACGAACTTGACTTTTGGCGAAAACTCATCATGTCAGACGAGGCACATTTCTCGTTGAATGGAGGCGTAAACAAGCAAAATTGCCGATTTTATGCCACCGAAAATCCTCAATTAATTGAAGAACAGCCTCTTTACGACCAAAAAGTAACAGTTTGGTGCGGTGTTTGCGCGAATATGATCATCGGACCGTATTTTTTCGAAGACGATGATGGAGCCACGACAACAGTCAATGGTGAGCGTTATCGAGCCATGATAACGGATTTTGTGATACCCATTATTCGCGAAAATGACATGGATAACTTCTGGTTTCAACAGGACGGGGCTACATGCCATACAGCTCGACCAACAATCAATTTATTGCGACCATTTTTCCCCGGGCGATTGATATCGAAAAATGGTGATGTTGACTGGCCACCGAGATCACCAGATTTGACGCCACCAGACTTTTATTTGTGGGGTTATTTGAAATCCAAGGTATACGCTAATAAGCCAAAGACCTTAGCTCAACTGAAAGCCAACATTCGACGTGAAACAGCCGCCATATCATCCGAAACATTGGCCAAAGTCATGGAAAATGTCGAAAAAAGAGTGCATTTAGCTGTCAAAGCTAAAGGTGCCCATTTACGCGATCTAATTTTTAAATATTAGCTGAAACAAATCCCCTTGGACCAAAATAAATTATTTTTGAAATGAACAAAAAACATTGTTTTCTTTTGTTCTTTTTTTTTAGAAACAAATGGGTCAACTTTAAATGGCCTACCCTGTATTATGAGTCAATTCATTGAATAAGAGAGCTAGGTACTCTACCAGTACACACCAAGAGAGAATTTGTCCTTTTACTTATACAAGTTATGTGTATGAGCGTAAACGTGTATTAATGGATATGAGTGATTATTCTTCTTTGACTTATACCCATTAATGCCGGAATTACATGTGCAGAATTCTGCGTGCAGAAAAAAAATTTTTTACTGATTTGACAGTTCAAATTCTGCACCTCAATGCAGATCTGCACGGCATGTGAAATTTGAATTTCTCTGCGCAGAGGCAGTGCTGACAACATTCAAATCATTAATTTTTGAGCAAAGTCCGGCTACATTTTAAATTGCGCTCAGCTGTTTAGTGAAAATAAACAAAAGATATAAAAAAATGGAATTATAAAAATAGCTACCTGAGGGACGCCAAATTTCAGGAGCTATCGGAGAAATTGAATATTCCAGGTAAATCTTTAATTTTATAACCTAACAGAAAATTTATATTTATTCATGTTTTGAATGTTTGTAGGTGAGAAGCTAAAGGCCCGTTGGCGGACCCTACGAGATAAATTTTACAAAGACCTAAAAAAGAGACCATCAGGAAGCGGCGTGTATTCGCCACACAAAAAGTGGAAGTGGATGGAGAGCCTACAGTTTTTAAAGAACGTTGAAATGGACAACTTGAAGTAGGTTTTGTATAATCTTGTTTTATTTGTATAATTGTATTATTTATTATATATGCATTTTCAGCACACAAGGCAATTATGGCACCGTAACGACAGAAGGTGACGACTCCTTCCTCAGCGACTTTGGTGAATCCGCCTGTAGCAGTGTCAATTTAAATATGTTTTCCCAATCGCACGCAGAGGCAGACGCAGACACAGACACAGACACAGACACAGACACAGACTGGACGGAAACGTAAAATTGAGGAATTACTTGAAAGCTCGAATAGAGACTTTCAAAGAGTGACGTCGTTAGCCGAGGAAATATTGGTCGGTGGCACGGAGAGATCCGCAATTCAGTTATTTTTTGAAAGCCTTGCCAAGCAGGCCGATGGAGCTAATTTAAATACCCTGGAAATGTCGGAGTTACAACTCCAAATTTCTCAAACATTCCACCAATTTTTCGTGAATCGTAGAAAATAAGTTTTTCATTAACATCTTTTATATTTATCATTTTAAATAAAGGCCCATTCATTTCAAATATGTATATAAAAAGTACAAAGTTATTTATTTATTTTGTAGTTGTTGTTTTTGTTATTTCAGTGCAAACAATTTTGAGGAATACAAATCCATACAGGTTACGAAGAACCGACATATTTATTTTATAATACATTTATTGAATTATTTACTTATTTATTAAAGAAGAGATAATTTTTAAGAAGATCTCGGGTATCAAAAGCACTTCGTCTTGCGTTAGCGCTTGATAATATCGTACTTTGATGTAATGGCGCTACAAATTGTCTCCACTGCCCTTCAATTAGAATGCCACTTTCATTTACGTGGTCAACGAAGTTGTTGGGACCATAGAATTCGGCGTTATGGAACTTTACAAAATTATGTAAAATTAATGTAGCTCTAACTATGGTATTGGCATTTTCGGGAAACATATCCAAAGAATTATTGAGAACTCGCCATCTAGCCACTAAAATGCCAAATGTATTTTCAATTGTAACCCGCGCTCTGGATAAACATTTATTGAAGTGGTCTTTGTTTGCTTCCAAACACTTTCCCGGATATGGCCTCATCAAATGTTTTGTCAACGGAAAAGCAGCATCTCCCACATAATAAAATGGGAATTTTATCGCACTACGTGGAAGATTTTCTGCTTCTGGTAGGTTCATTGTTCCGTTTAATATTCTATTTCCAAAACCACTGATTTTTAACACTCCGCCATCACTTTGGCTTCCGTAAGCTCCAATGTCTACTGCGGTGAATGTATATTTGCTATCACAAACGGCTAACAACATAATACTAAAATATTGCTTATAATTAAAATACAGTGATCCGGATTTTCGCGGACACTTCATTTGGACATGTTTGCCGTCAACAACTCCTACAACATGAGGCATTCCTGTCTTGATGTAAAATGAATCGGCTATTTCCCTCCACTCATGTTCATTTGGTTGCGCCAAGTATATTCCTGAAAGTTCATCCCAAATAGCTGCGGATGTTTCCAATAAAATTTTGCCAATTGTTGATACTCCTACTCGAAAAGCCCAAGCCAACATCTGGCGGCAAACTCCATGGGCCAAATATCTATTGTAAGAGTTGATGAACATATGTATTTATTTATTATAAAATTTACAAACAAAATGTACTTACACTAATGTTATTGCCAGGCGACATTCTGCTGGTATTGGATTGAAACTGTTTTGCTATACGCCTTTTAATTAAGCTTAGAAGAAGCTTATATTGATCTACTTGCATCCGAGTAGCCTTTTGGAACTGAGAGGAATCATTGTTTTTTATATAGATGAATATAGGAATCGTCCACACCCGTGTTTTTTTTATCACTTATCGCGCACAAGCTTAAAATATTAATTAATTTCTTTTTGGCAACTAGAAGTAAAAGCAATTGTTGCATTCTTTTTTTTCTTTCCACTTCCATTTTAAAATTTTTAAATTTCAATTTCAATTTCAATTATTTATTGCAATCAGCTGATTGTCAAAATTTACTGCACATGTGTTTTGGCTGGAAAAAATAGTGCAGATCTGCATGCAGAATATCTGCACATGTAATTCCGGCATAAGACTAATTTTTGCATTAGTCAACCAATGACTCAAAAAAGAGAGTAATTGCATATCTCTGTTGCCTATACATTTTCTGCTGATAAAACAAATTCTTCTAGCATGCATGCAGATGTGTGTATGTATGTAAGTAAATATAAATCCATGTATAAGTGCCTGCGCGCACTTCAAATTAGAATATAAGCAACAAATTGAAATAAAGAAGAATTCAGTCGAAGATTAGACCTAAGCAAAGAAGCTCAGTGTTTTTCATTTTTAACTAGAGTTGACATAAAGAGCCAAGAAGTTGAGCTCTTCATGACACCAAAACTATATACACGATCGCGGTACCGTATTTTGTTATGCTATTTTGCAACTTTTATATGTATGTATTTATAATTGCAAAATATAATACAAATATTTATAATTTTACTTTATTATTTAAAAAAAATACTTATTCTTAAATTAAGCTGTAACATCCTAAGAGTGGTGGACTCATCTGATGACGCAACTCGCGCGGCATTTAAAAATTTTACGCGACGATAGCAATCCATTTTCTTTGAGCGAGAATACCTTTGTGCAAAATTTTCGATTAACTCGTACAATTTGCCGTCGCCTAATTGATGAACTGGCTCCAGACGATATACCTTTAACTGTAAGTGTTCTAGCAGCTTTGATGTTCTTTGGACACGGCTCATACCAAAAATTTGTAAGTAACAACATCAACTTGCCCATGAGTCAGTCGTCCCTTTCGGGAAGTGTGCGGCCTGTAACAAAACTTATTGTAAAGGTGAAGGGAGGAGAAATAAAGTTTCCAGTTCAACAGAGGAAGAAACTTTTATAAAAACGGGGCAAGTATTATTGTAATACAAATAATAATGTACTAATTTAAGCTACTTTATTTAAAATATATTCCAGACTTTTTAGAAAATATAGAATAAAAAGCACCATAGGAGCAATTGCACGCATATTGCTATCATTGCTCCAGCATCAAATAATGTCAACATCCTTTTAATTTATATTTAAATAGAAAAAGATATTGCAGTATTAATATTGAAGCAGTAAGTTTTGTTGTTGCATGCACGTACATATACGCCAATGCAATTTTGGAATATATCGTTTCTTAGGTTTGCGATCACCGTTTATGTTTTACATTTTTAAATGACAAATTTCCGGGTGCAACACATGACTCTGAAATTTGGGCAACTTTTGACCTTCGAGAACATCTCATTCGTCAACATACTAATACCAGAGAACGTATATCTATAGAGAAGGTTCACGATATCAAAAATTTAGGGATATTTCAATTTTGGGATATTTACTGTTTTGGATGAGTGCATTTCACCACAGAAAATTATTAGCGCATTTCACCACTTGACATCAGGGGACACGAAAATAGCAGAATTGAGCATTTTCAGTGCTGAATGAGAAAAATACTGATAATTCCAATGTTAAGGAATGTACGCTTACAGATTCCCCTTTTTACTATGCGCAAACGATGCTGCATATAATTTATAGATCGGTATACATATACATACATATGTATTTGTTATGAAAGCACATAAGTATGTAGATATACATATATTTTAAAATTGAGCTATTTTATGATGAATTCCATAAAATCTTTGCAAATATATGTATATAGTAATTCAATAAAATTTGTGTTACTACCTATATGCATTTTATATAGATTTGGTACGACATACATATGCATGTATATTTATATATTTTAATAAATATTCGCTTTGGTCAATAAACCTTTCGATATCATGTTAAAAGACCAAGCGGTCGCACATTTGCCCATATGTAATTATGTTTCCATGTAAACAAATATAAAAGAACCATACGCATAATGTTTGTAAATTTGTCTACATGCAACAAATGTATGTAAATATGTACATACATTCAATGCTTCATGCGAAATTTCCGTTGACGCGGACAACCAATGGCGAAGCGCGTTTTTTGCTTTCATGTCAACGAGTCAATCTGTCGACACAGCATTGTGTTGTTGGTAGAAAATCCGAGCTGTGCCGAAAAAATAAACAAACGATCGTCTATTGTCACCGCTTCCCTTGCCTCTCTAACAGCTTTGCCCACAAACTTGCGTAAATATGTATGAATATATACGTATGAGTCTGCATACATATCGACGAAGATTTTTGCGAGCCATGGAAAAATATTTTAGAATTGACAAATATTATAAATCGACAACAGTATGTTGCCAATTTTGTCACTTCTTTCTGTGTTTTGCGAGTTTGCGGGGTTGACACTTTTCTCTTCTAGCAAAATATCAGAAATTGTTCAATTTATGATTTTTAGCTTTTGTCATCGTCGCGAAAAGAGGCTTGTAGGCAAAGGCATGCTCGGGGAGATGATACCATTTGCTTTTATGAATGAAGCGAGTTTGCCGGTTGAAAGTGCGCTTGCTTTCATGAATGAAAATATTGCTGTTAGGTGTTTTTCTACAAATTTGGGCATCGAATGTTTGGCTGCCATATTGACTTGTGACGCTGCTGACGCTATTCGAAACCTTTGTTGTTTTTGTAGAACAATATTCGTAATTTTTGCGGGTGACATATCTACATGTGAACGCATATACATAAGTATGTATGTTGTGTATGCATTATTTGCGTGGGAATGTCATGCGCACATATTTACATGTGTATTCATATTTGTATGTTGGTTGGTATACATTATTTGTTCGGCAAGGTCGTACACATATGCATGTACATACATATAGAGCAGAGCGCGCACACTTTTTACTGATAAATGATAACATCACGATTTGAATTTGAATTGTACTTATGTACATACATACATATGTATGTAATTATGTGCTAATATGTAGATGCGTATGCAAATTTAAATGAAGAAATGTAATTTACAAACAATATTATTGTAACATACATATGTATTACGTTTTTAGGATCTCGTATACATACATATACATATATACTTATGTATATCGCATATATACAAACATATTCATATATAAAATTATGTTATATTATCAAATATAAGAAATATTTAAAAATTAACTGTTATTCACACCTTAACTACGAATATATATTTTGAAAATGGCATAAATTAATTAGAATGTTATCAGTTTTGCATGTATTCATAAAAATTCGCAAAATGATAATCATATCAATTAATATGATGGCATGTAAGCATATAAAAATATAAGCAAAAGGCCAACATACGTCTCTAATAGCAATGTATATTTCTGAGCATAATTTTCAATTAATGCTCAGCTCTGTTCACGCGCCACTGTTAAAGTTTCTCCTTCTTAGATAGCTGTGGTGAAATGCACCCATCGCATTTTGTTAGCTTTTGACAGTTTACACGCTTGTCCGTTGTTGGACCTTCTCTATAAATATACGTTCTCTGTTTCAAATCATTAGTCAGCTGTACGATTTTCAGTGACACCCTCTTTGACAAACTTTGGGCAATGGTGTTCCTTTGATATAAAAACGGGAAAAGCTTAAGAAATAATTCCCATTGCATTTTGCTCTTAATTCTATTATAATAATAAATAAGGATGAAATTTTTGATTTTGCGAAAAAAAATAGAGATAGTTAAGAAAACTTAAAATTTTACTTGCTGTAAGATTTTCAATGACTCTAACTATACATTATTTACACGAAACTTCCGCTTTGTTAACACTTGCATTACGTTGAACGAAATAGATGACGGGGTTGCAGAAGACTTTGATTCTCCAATTATTGATTATAACTCTTCTCAGTACATGCGGCAAGGTAAAAGAACAAGAAGAACATCAAGATATACTATATATCAACTCTTTAGTTATGTATGTATATACAGAAGCCAATCCATATATGTATATAAATGTTATCACAATTCGACTTTCGAAATACACTACTTACTTGCATTATTTGTTTATTTTTTATCCTTTTTGTTAAAAGAAAACAAGTTGAATTTTGTATTCCATTTTTTTATTCTAAAACAAAAAACAAACTTCTTAAATTCAATAAATATTAATTTAAAAGTATTAGACGTAAGTTATTATTATTTTAATCAAACTTTAGAAATTATTTTAGATTATTATTATAAGGTTTAATAATTCCGTTATGAAATTAGTTACGCCTGGAATGGCCTGCATCATTTCACGATGTTCCCGTCGCCTCTCCTCTTCGGCAGCATTCCTTTTGGGTACATCAGCTATCAAAGTGCTGATGAGTTTATTGCGTGCACTTCGTGTTAACAGCGAAGTTGAAGCATCCCTAAAAGAAAAAATATAATAAAAATTGCAAAAAGATGTATATATTTTGTAATTATATAATAATGAAATCTCACCTAGTTTTCCAAGCTAAGTAATGGGTATGTAGATGGTGTCGATGGACTGTTTGTTTGTGAATTTGGTTTCTACGGAACTGCATAATTGCAGAGAACTATCCGTAGGTGAAGAAAGTGTCGATTTTGCGCATTCAACGGTCAAAAGGTCAATTGGCGTTAAACCAAGGCTTTGGACATCTTTTATACCATTCACAACAACAGCCGAACCAAATGTAGATAAAGCCTTTTCTTCAAATACAGTCATCGGCTTGGAGCTTGGACCTCCACGTGTGGTCTACAAATTAACACGATATAATAAATAAACGAATATACTTTTATGTATCAGCATAAACTAAAATATTACCTCTTTCCATTTTGCAGCACTTCGTATTGGTTCTCTACAAGAATTTAGTTCGTCTGCCAGCTGTTGCCATAATTCCTTCATCTGTTGAGGCCTTTTTGGGGTAATTTTTCCCGTACCCATTTCTGGGTGTGCTTGGCAAAATGAAACATAAGCCTCCAGCTGCTCATGAGTATGTCGACCGTGTCTTGGTTTACTATCAAATAAAAGATAAATTTTAAATTTTGTTAATAATTAATTGATATGTGTGAAAACTTACGTTTAAACGAATAAATGTAATTTGAATAGAAATCAGCTGTTTCTATTTACATTATTTTGTTCACCACACGTGTGGGGAAAAGCTTTGCGAACTGAAGCTTTTACTTTTATCAAGATTGCTACAAAATACCAAAATATTTCTTACTTGATAAATATTTGTATCTATTTTCAATATTTTACTAATTTGTCAAGAAGGCACAGAATAGGGGTGTATATCTAAACAAACTATCGAATAGTAATAAGTAAATACAAGTATACTTGTATGCTAGTTAGTATAAATAAAAATAAGAACCATATAATAAGTCAGTCTAAAAAGAATATTAATAAAGAACACGTACTTCGGTGTACAAAATAAAAATATTTCTTTTTTACTCATATCACGAAAATGATATATAACTAGGTGCTCAACCGGGATCGCAAAATAACTTGTTTTCCAACAACCAGTGAAAACAAAATGCTCGGTCTTGATGAAAGACACTATAGTCCTTGACACAAAGTAAGCATACTTTGTCTTCAAAAATTGGAACAACAACAAAAACAGCAAGTCACCGCAGTCCTCGAAATGAAGTGAGCATACTTTGTAAATGAAGCTCACAATTAGCAACTCCGAGGAAACACTAAAAACTGCAGCATATCACAAAGTTCCGCTTTTGCAGTCAATGGATCACAGTATGAGTTTGTTTGGATGCCGTTTGTTTTGAAAAACGCACCCTAAATCTTTCAACGATGCGTAAACGACATCTTTCGGGAATATATTTGTAAATTTGCATATGATGACTAATATTCTCTTCTTCACCACAAGAACATATTGAACACGCTTCAACTATAATAAATGCACTACATAAAGCCAATATCATCTTCCCAGCGCTTTCACAACAGGGTGAGCAGATTCTGCTGCCACACCTGGTTCGGCCGCTGAGGGAGAGCCTCGCAATGGCGTACATCCCTGACTGAGGTGATCTTCATACGCAAAGTAGGAAGGAAGGACTATTCTCTGGCTAAATCATTCAGGCCAGTTAGCCTAACTTCTTTCCTACTAAAAACTATTGAGATCATAGAGCATGAAATAAGGTCGAAGGTGCTGAAAATTTAACCCCTGCATACTGCTCAGCATGCATACAGAGCGGGAATATCCACCAATACGGCTCTGTACCAGTTAACCTCTGAGATAGAGAGTTTACTTGAGAGAGAGGGGAAGTGATGCTATGCGCCTTCTTGGACATCGAAGGTGCCTTTGACAACACATCTCACAGGAGTGTAGCCAGGGCACTGGAGAGAAGAAGTGTGGCTGCACCGGTGCGTAGATGGATAGTGGCCGTACTGCGCACCAGAATTGCTGAGACTACAGTAGGAGGTACAAGGATTCGTCTTGGCACAACAAGAGGTTGCCCACAGTGAGGTGTGCTATCGCCACTGCTATGGAGCCTTGTCGTGGACGACCTGTTGGCACTGCTAACTGACAATGGGATCCACTGCCAAGGGTATGCGGACGACATTGTAATTATAGCCAGAGGCAAATTTGAGGACCCTCTTTGCGACCTGGTACGACGAGGTCTAAACCTCTCAAAGACGACTGTAGTCTCGTTTACGAGACGCAGGTCCCTGACCGGTCCCAGGAATCGCACACTTGGGGGTAGAGAGATGGAGATGACTAGCAAGGTCAAATATCTTGGTCTTACGCTGGATTCAACTTTGCGGTGGAAGCAGCATGTGAACCAGACCTTGGTCAAAGCAATAAAAGCATTAATGGTGTGCAATCGGCTGGCGGGAAAATCCTGGAGCTGCAAGCTTAGGATCGTTGGGTGGTTGTACACCACCGGTGTCCTGCGCCTCAATAGTGTCGCAGGCTTCGGTAGGAACCCAACTATCGAAGCTGCAGCGGCTAGCCTGTGTCTGCACAATGCAAACCTGCCCAACGGCAGCTCTGGAGGTCCTGCTGGAACTCACACCGCTTCATTTGGTGATCGGTCAAGTAGCCAAGCACTCACTTCTACAAATAACAGCAGAAGGGTGTGGCAAAGGCAACGTATTCTCCAATTTCCATCCTCCCGAAGGACACAACGACTTCACTTTTGAGCTAATGCTGAGGGATAGCACGTTGAAGTGGTACTATCGACGGCTCGAAAACTTCGGAGGGAATTGGTGCAGGGATCGCGGGTACACGCACCAAGCTCTCCATACCGATGGGTAGTTTTCCAAGCATTTTTCAGGCAGAAGTCTTTGCCAAAAGTCGATGTATAGAGATAAACCTCCATCGCAACTATCGCAATGAGCGAAAAACCATACTTAGCGATAGTCAAGCGGCACTAAAAGCAATCTCCTCTTACGAGATCAAATCGTTACTAGTGCAGGAGTGTAGAGAACGGTTGAACAGCCTAGCTGAACGGAACCAGGTGCACCTAATCTGGGTGCCTGATCATAGAGGTATAGCCGGCAACGAACTGACTGATGAGCTCGCCCGCTCCGAAGCTTCCACCAATATGGTAGGGCCCGAACCATTCACCGGGGTGGGTTCCCATACCTTAAAGGAGTTGCTCCGCAAGGAAGAAGGAGGCAGGGAAAGGCATTGGCAACGAGTGCATGTTATGTGTTTAAATATCATTGAACATGCTTATTTATCAGCAAAGCCGAAATTCTACTAAATATAAATATCTATTTATATATTAATATGCATACATACATACATATATACATAATGCATTCATATGCAATGCACATCTAATAATAAAAATGCATGGGGCACAAATCATAAGTTTACAGAACAGATAACATTAAACACACACACACACACACATGTATTAAATTGTACTCTTGAAAATAACGCCATGTCAAGCAGCAATAAACAATATGCTGCAAAGGTACACACACACACATACACATTTACGAAACATACACAAGAAAAATACGAAATAAAATCAGAATGAATGAACACATACACATTTACGAAACGTACACAAGAAAAATACGAAATAAAATCAGAATGAATAAATTCTCCCTCGATATAAGACTATTCAATTCCCCCCACCAGCGGTAAGGATTGTTAGAAACTGTATTGAGGTATTAACAGTATGCGACATGCGAAGTTGCTAATTGGGGAGTACAACCAGAACAGGTTTAAATCGATAATTAACCTCCCAAGGGATAAACTCAGGCTACTGGTCGCATTTTACACCGGCCACTGCAAATTGAATAGACTTTTATTTAACATGGGCTTATCCTCTTGCGCTAACTGCCGGTTTTGCGATAGGGAGCCTGAAACCCCGGAACACCTGCTAATCGACTGCATAACAGTCTGTAGAGGCAGGTTGAAGACCCTTGGATCCATATTTCCGGATAGGGATCACATCGCCTCACTAGGACCCAGAGGGATATTGGACTTTATCAATATGCTGGGGCTAAGTGAGTCCCTGTGAATTAGGAGAGGGCACAATAAACATAAGGTCGCGGTGCATTCCTCAATTATTTATCTATCTAAAGCCAATATGAAAATTTGTTGACGAAAAGTCATGAAAAATGTCTAGTTCCAAACACATTTAAGGAACCGAGGTAATTTTTAGGATTAGCTAGTTATTATAGAAAATTTATTAGGAACTCATTTAAAAATCAACGAATGATAAGAAAAAATCAGAGCGCCAAAGTAGACGTAAAATTAGACTAGTCAGGGAGGGAATGCCCTGCAAAAAATAAAAATAGCTTTTCAGCAACCAACAGAACTCTCTCAACCATTTGATTTAACCACTGATGCAAGTAATTTTGATATTTGGGCAGTGCTGTCTCAAAATAAAACACCAATTTCCTTCATTTCAAGAACAAAAAGTTACTATTTTCATAGTCCTTTATTTATTCAATATCAGAATCCGAAAACGAAAATAAAAGGTGGAAATTTTTAATTAAGGAATATGGAGCAAAACTTGTTTATAAACCAGGACTCCAAAATGTTGTAGCAGACGCTTTATCAACGCAACAAATAAAAGCGAATACTGATTGTGCACTGATTGGCAGTAAGTTCACCTATAGAACAGTTCAAAAGGGTAAACAACCATTGAGTTCATTTAAAAATCAAATTATACCTATTTATGGTCCAGCAAACATAGGCGTATTAACGAAAACAAATTTTCCAAATAGAATACGCCATACAATCCACTAATAAGACAAAAATGACTTAATAGAAAAATTAAGAGAAGTTGCAATACTAATTGTGACGAAAGCTTTAAAAATAGACGACGAAATATTATTTCAGAGCTAAAAGAAATGTGTTGAACGGAAACAATAAAATGTAAAATTTGTTTACAACACAAGTATGAAAGACATCCAAACAAACAGAACAAACAGCTTATAGGAATTCCACCAATTCCAACAAAAGTAGGGGAATGCATACAAATGGACATTTTCATATTGTTACTTACGAAAACTGGAAAACAAATTAAATTGTCAAGAGTACATAGAAGAAATATTATCTTGTAAGCCAACGCCAAACATCTTATGGCAGATAAGGAAAATGTGTTCGTAGGCAAGGCAGCGAAGGCAATGTATAATAGTGACTGTTTAGTGAATAGTAACTAGTCACAAATTGAGATTTTACCTCAAAATGTTTCAAATAGAGACTAGAGACTGATTACAGAATCCCGCTATTAGTTTGCATTAACTAGCGCATTTGACCCATTTCGTGCATTAACTTAATTTACTAAATTTGAATAGGCAACACTGCCCAAAAATGGCCAGTTGTTTGCCTATTGTTTGACAGATGTAGCTTGAAATCTGCCGCCTTGTTTGTGTTTACAGCATCAGAGGTAAACAGTTCTTATATTGCTAATTAAACTATGTGCAAGTATATTAACAAAAACATATTTAATATTTTTAGATGGCAGAAAATTAACAACGCATAGTTTGCTATCCATTTTTTCAATATTCTTAACATTTTCGCACACCTTTTTTGCGTTACAATCAAGTATTGCTTTTAACTGCACTTTATTATCTTTTAACGTATTTAATAATAAAGGAACTTTTTCGTTAAATTCATATTGATTTTCCAAAAATACCAAAATTGACATTAATAATTTCCTCTTTTTATTTACCTTTTTTTATTTACCTTTTTTTTAAATGAATGAACAAATCTCACAATTAGCTGTCTAACTGCACAATTCTGACGTCTGTCGCCATAAAATTTCAATGCCCATTAGCCCTCTACCGCATGGCCATCTTCTTTATGAAAAAAAAATAATAATAAAACTCCACTAATATACGTTTATTTTGAATCCTTTTACATATATTTGTAGTAAAAAATATTTTACAATGCATATTTTACCACAAAATGAAAGCCGCCATATATGGCTCTCTATGCAAAGTTGCTTGGAGTGTATTACTTTTACTCAGTGTGGAAGCGTGTGAAACAGTTTCGTTTGTCATTGTAGAACAAGAATACATATAATTTCTCACAAAAAGTATACGAACGGAATGAGCAGTCATTTTGACAAAGTTGTCTATTTTTCATCCATTTCGGTAAGTGTCCAATACAGTCGGTACATATAGAATTCAAGGGAAAGTCTTGGCGCTTACTCTTTTTGGTGCCTTCTCTGCTTGTTGTCGGAGATGAAGAGTTTGATACCGATGCAATTGGACGCCCTCGTTTTCGGGATTTTCCTACCTTGCAAAGATGTTCGCTCACTGCAAGTTTGAAATTAAATAACGGCATAAATTCCTCTGACTTTCGGCGCCAAAAGATCCAAGAATTTATAAGGCACATATCAATCATGTGGAAAAAATCTCTTTGTACCAAACCTTAGTGCGTAACTGAATTCTATAAAGACCAAGTAGTGAATCAAGCAAGTCTACGCCGCCCATATAATTATTGTAAACGTCGACAGACTGTGGTGAATGAATTTCAGTATACTTTTTCTCTTTTTTACTAAAACGTGTCTTTGTGGATGTAGGTTGGCTTCCAACGAAAGTTTAAAGAATATTTACTACCTTATTGTCAAACCAAGAAACGAGGCCAAGTTTGACCTCGTCGATTTTAGTTACCTTCTCCACCATGCTGCCTCTCCCCAACTTTTTCCAAACAATTCCTTTTCCGTCGGCATCTTACAGTTAGGGACTTGATTAAGTCTTACCGTACCCTAAGACAATAAACCACTTTTCATGAGATGCACTTGGAGGCCGGGGCTGGTAAACCAGTTGTCAAAAAAAATTTTGTAATTTTGATATCTCGGTACAGTGACTGCTAGCCTTGTAACAACATTTCCGCTGATCCCCAGATTCGGTGATCCCTCTGGATGTTTATCACTTTGCGCTCCAGCAAATATATCAAAATCGTAGCTAAATCCTGACCAGTTTCTCCTCTTTTAGTATGAGCAGTACCTTTTCACGGATTTTATTTAGAAGTGGTCGAACTTTGAACAGCTTGTCAAAGACATGTATAAGACTATGCCTGAAAACAAATTTTCACTAATTTTTTCCACAGTGTTTACGCTGAACTCACATATAAATTGCTCTATTTCGATCTTAGTAATATTTGCCGGCTTATTTATGTCTTTTTTGCAGCGCAAGTATGTTCGATTGTTCAACTATAAAGTTTATCAAATCTTCGTCAAAGAAAAATTGAAAGAACTCCGCTGGCGTCTCTAATTCATCGATAAAACTTGGAAGCTCCATGTCTCCTTGAAATGGAAAGTTTTCACTTAAATATGGGGGCAAGTTATTTTCTTTCCAGTTTGGTGGTTTCGATTTTTTAGCGCGTTTTGCGTTTGAGCTACTAGGCTCGTCATATACGTCTTCGGAACCGTTTTCATCGGTCTCCGATATAAATACATCTTTCTGGCCAGAAACTTGTGCTCCAACAACTTCTTCATCTGATTCGGATATATAATCATCGTCGCTTTGAAGCCCATTATCGACTACATTTACATATCTTAAATTTCCATAAAAAGATCTTGCATCCATTTCTAAAAAAAATTTTACTAAAATGCATGAAAGGCAAAATAGTATGTACTGCATGAAAGGCCACATATGGCTTCGTCAGTTTTTGCGAAAATAGTATGTACTGCATGAAAGGTCATATATGGCTTTTTCCGATTTTGCACAAAAGCGTGCCTATAGTACTCACCTTCCAATCAGTTTGTATTTTTATTGTGTGAACACTATGTTTTTGCTTCGAATAATAATTTTTTCTCCGAGAAAAGTCCTAATTTTTATGATAAAAATTTTGTCCAAAACACCGCGAAATACACTTAGCTTTACTCATGTGAGACACCTTCACAAAATAAACGAAAACAACAAGCAAAACTTATCAAAATCAAACAGTATCTGAAATATCAACAAAGAATTATCCAAAGAAAACTACCGTTACAAATTTGTTCCGCTACATCACTTTACTAGTGCAAAGCCAAATGCAACAAATCCCAAAACCATATATGGCATTGTATGCGGTAGAGGGTTAACATTTCTTAATGCGCATTAATTTTGCTCGTCTGTCAGGACAATAACAGATTTCAAATTACACATGCATTGTCTCCAATACACCACTCAACAACGAAAGGTTAAGTTGAACGGGTATACAGTACTCTAATCGAAATTTCGACAAGCTTGGCAAGCGAAAACAAAACAGCTCCTGGAGAAGAAGTGTTTAATAGAGTTAAACAATACAACAAAACTATACATTCAATTCACAGGGTATAAACCAGAAGAAACATTCTTTAATAGTGAAATAAATCCTGATATACATACTTGTAAGATAAAAAATTTTTGAAAATCAAGAGGTACTGTTAAGATACCACAATATCAACAGAAAGGTAACATTTTAATATTTGTTATCGACATATTTATTTTCATTCAAATGTAAAAACATGTCTGAATAATGAAATGTAATAGATTTTGAGACTGTCACTTAGGGTTGGGTTTAGTTTAGTATCTCATTTTCACTGCTTATTCCTCTTAAATGCGTGCACGGATTTTTTTAAATTTATATAGCACGGATAGCCAATGAATTAAACTTTGGTTTAAATGTAAATTTATTGTTAAATGTTAATTTGTTTTTTAGATATAAGTAAGCAAAAAACGCACATTTTCACATTTGCTCAAACAATGGCTCTTTTCTTTTGAAGTTTTTGTTGCACTGCTTGCAAAAAATTTAACCAATTTAACACACACACATTCTTTGAAATATATTTATTTGAATTAATGATAAATTATGAATTTTAAGTTGCAATTTTATGTACAATTTAATAAATAAAACAGCTTTCATTGCGTGTTATACTGTTCCTTGAAATGTAAGCAAAATTACTGAATATCAACTGTCAAACGACGAAGAAAATAAGCACAATAGGAAGACAGTAATAACCCAACGAATCAAAATGGTAGGTCTTATATACTGCGGCGCTTGTTTCAATGTAATATATTATCCTGAAAATATATTCAAAATTTAAAGTAAAAAATCGCGCGATGAAAACCCAATTTTATTATTTAGGGGGTCTTTAATAAATGGTTGGTTGGGTTATCTTGGTACTTCAACTACTTGTATGCATTATTACCGATACATATACAATTTTTAATTTTCAGTGTTTTTATTATTTAAATAAAGTGGATTTCCACTTTAATTCATTGAAATAATAAAAATAAGTAATAAACATAGAGTCACTCTATGCGTAAAAATACATAAATTTTATAATAATTAGTGAAAATTGTATGGAAAAACTACGATTTTACACCATTTTCAGGAGGCTGCCCTAGAGCCCCCCGTGGTCCTAGGGGGGAAGGGTGCTATTATTCAAAAGTTCCATTCATTACCTTTCAAATGAGGGGGGGCAGCAAGCCTCCAGCCCCCTCCCCCTTTGCGCAAAACCTCTTGAAAATGGAATACTAAACTAAACATTCCCCGTCACTTAGACTATGTTCGGACCGACAACGAAAACATGTTTTCGTGGGAAAAACTGGTTTTCGCACGAAAACTTGTGTTTTCGTCCATATAAAATCTGTCAAACGAAAACACAGTTTTCGCTGCAAACTACTTGAAAACTTACATTCCACTCATTATAATCGGTGCCTGCTCTAGTTTAATCGATTTTTTGGAAGACATATTTTGTCGGCCCTAAATTGTTACTTGATATTTGTTTACATTGCATATTAGTGATGGGCGATGTTGTGACTTTTAAGGAACACTGCTACTTGTGACTGTGACTTTGTAGTAGCAGTGATTTTAAACTGTGACTGAGACTAGAATAAAAATTTTAACAGACATAGGCCAATAAAGTAGAACAAAATTGTTCCCTTTTTTCATTTAGGTACAATGCACATATTTATTAGAATAAACAGAGATTAACATAGCAAATTAATTTTTAAAAAATCACCAAATGCAAAGTATATACATAAAAGATAAAATTAAATAGTGTTAAAAATATTTACATCAAATGGAAAAGAAGGCCAAAATATTATGTTTGTAAATATTTTCCATTTGTATTCAAAAACAACAACATTTCAGTATTCCTTTCGCTAAATCTTGACCGACGACCACATACAATTTGCCCCGCTTTGGAAAAAACTCTCTCGCGAGGAACGGAGGAGGCTAAAACACATAAATACTTTTTGGCTAATTCTGCCATTTTAGGGTATCTGTATTTATTTTCAAGCCACCAATGAAATGGGTCGCAACTACGGGAAACCAGGCCATCTTCCAAATAGCGCTGAATTTCAATAATGGCTTTTGCTTCTACGCTACTATGTGGTTTATGCTCATTAGCGTATTTATCGAAAGAACTCCATATTGGTACTGATTTTTCAATATTTTCTTCTGTTCTTTCAGTCTGAAATTCTATTTCTTCCCTTCGCATATCTATTAGATAACGTTGTATAAGTTTTTTTGTATTATGAGCTGCTGATTCATCAGTTAACGCCACTAATTTGAATCTGGGGTCTAGAAAAGTAGCTACCGTAAGTGTATTACTGTGTTGAAACTACTAAAACGTTCCCTAATTCCATTTAAAAAAATTTCAATCACTTTTTGTATAATGTTTGAAAATGTTTCAGTCCGCAAGTGTCTATACATATCTAATAGACCATTTGCGATTGGTATTACCAGCGAACCTGTGCGGTATGTTTCACCACTAATGCTTACTGTGGCATCTCTAAATGGTTTACAAATTTTGCACAAAGCAGCAACAGTCGCCCACTCGTCGCTGGTTAATATAGGTAAATTTTTGTTTATTATTACCAAAGTACATTTCACTGCTTCCTCCAACTCCGAAAAACATTGCCAGTGTGGAGTTCCATCTCGTTTCAACTTGTTGAATTAATTTTAAAGGTTCTTTACCGCTGTTGCGCTGGTAATTTTCAAACGCTTCATTCGCTAAAGTACTTTTCTTGAAGTGAGCAACTATTATTTTAACTTTATCAGTTACTTGTTCTACTTCAGGAATGCGTGATCCTTATTTTACAATTAAATTAATTGTGTGAGCCATACATCCAAAATGCTTCCAACCTAACTTATTAATTATAGCACTTTTTATGTTACTAGCATTATCCGACACAGCTAGCAATACTTTGTGGTTAATTTTCCAATCACTTACGATTTGTTGTATCGTCTCACCTAAGTTTTCAGCTGTATGATTTTGCCTCAATTGGGATGACGATAAAAGCACTGACGTTAGTTCAAAATTTTCGGAGACATAACGTGCAGTTACAGCAATGAAACTAGACGTGTTCCGCGATGTCCAACAATCAGTGGTGATGCAAAATTTTTCTCCGCTCCTAATCATTTCTCGCACCTTATGTTTACATTCCTCATACAATGCAGAAATCATTGATTTTGAAATCACACGTCTGCTAGGAATGTCTTAAGATGGATTTAGGGCTGTTATAAATTCCCGAAAACCTTTGTCCTCAACTATAGAGAAAGGTTGCAAATCTACCGTAAACAGCTGCATAAACTTGCTTGTTATTTCACTTTTTGATTTTAGCCGCGCGGCATTTAAAATCTTAGTTTGTGTTAAAGGCTTTTTTAATGCAATCGAAGTTGATGGAAAATCCTCTTCAAAAGTAACAGGCGCATTTTGCGGCGCTGGCGTAATTTCCGACTGCAAAAATATTTTCACGATACCAATTTGATAATAAATTCAAAATTATATTACCATTTCCAATCGAACAGTAGGATGCCTCCGTTCCATATGTATTTTTAAATTTGAAGTTGACGTTTTATATGATATTTTGCATTTACAAATATCACATTTTGCGAAAAAAGCATCCATTTCTTTAAAAAACTGCCACACATAACTCGTTTTGGTTTTTTTGACACAGACATCTTTAATTTTTATTAAGTATAAGCAAACTGATTTGTAACCGTTTCGTACAAAAATTAATGTACATAAATGATCCGTTATTTTTTAAGACGCACATTTTTAAAGTCACAATAAATATATTCTCTAAAGGTTTTTTTTCAATATAAGGATACTCAATAGAAACTAAAGAAGTAAACGAAAACATACTTTTAAAAATATTACTTACTTATAAAATACATTTTATACGTTTTTTTTAAATTACTATATAATTGATGCATGATTTTAAAATTAAAAGTTTTATAATTGGCTTTACTACAGCATTGAGGTTTCTGTAATCAATTTAATTTGTACATATGTAAGTATTACCCGTTTAAAGATAAATTAACTTTTTATATGTTAACCAATTTATACTTATCTAAACTTGAAGAAAATTCATAGCTTTAATGAATATGAATTCATCACAGCCGCAATTTTTTATGTTCGGTCACGGTGAATGCTATTTTGTCACAGTCGCAGTTTTTTATATTCCTCGGTGAATGCTATTTTTTCACAGTCGCAATTTTTCATGTGATACTGTGACTGCTACTTTCTTCGTTAATTCCTGTCACTGCTAATTTAGGAAACTTGTCACAGCTGTGACCAGTGATTTTTAAGTAGCAATGACAAAGTCACAGGTACTCAAATATTTTCCATCTCTATTGCATATACAAATACAGCTGCTCACTGCTAAGGGGATTCTCTTGTTCTTGCAAAACTCTTGCACGGTGCATCAATTGCAGAATTTTCTTCTTGGTGCAACGGCACAACAAACACACCCAAAAATTTATTTGCAATGGCTGTAAAATATGTCAGACCAAAACCCATGTTTATTTTCGTGACGTCATATATCACTAGATTCGCAATGGGTGCTCTCTTGGCCTTGCATATTTCGGTATAGGATTTTTGCATTTTGTGTCATCTTGAAAGAGCAAGAGAATCCTCGTATTGATAGTTGTCAGTGAAAACTCATCAAAAGCACACATTGTCGGTCCGAACGACTTACATTCCACAACATACAAATGTGTTTTCAAAATGTTTTCAATGTCGGTCCGAGCATAGTATTACAGAATAGCAAAATCGTCTCAAGTCTCAAAAGTTGTTTCAACTTAAAATCTCAAATTTAAAAACTTGAAAAAATTACTAGAAAAATTTGATTCGCTGCTGCTGCTGTAGAACAACTTGTAATCAGAGAAGTATACAAAGAGTTGGAAGCAATTACAAACACAATTAATTTTGCAAGAAATTAACATTTTTACTCTGGAACTTTAAACTTGTACAATATTCACGAATTTATTTGAAATGAAATTTTTGATGTTCCTGTCATAAATATATTAGAATATTCAAACATCCACGTTTGTATGTACAGGAATGCGGTAATCACCTATCACCTATCTATCTATATACACATATTAAAAGAAAGTATGTCTGTATGTTCCGGGTAGGCTCCGAAACGGCTAGACCAATTTCAATGAAACTTTCAGGAAATCTTTATATTGACCTGACGAGTAATCCTGTAAAGTTTGGTGATGATCGGAGCACTTTTTTTTGAACTGTTAAATACAATTTTTATTTACTATGATGTTATTCTATTGTTTTATAACAGAAATTTGTGTTGATAAATGCGTTGTGAATATATTAGGTTGACAAAAAAGTTGTGCAGTATTTTCGCTAGTTGGCGCTGAAAGCGCGTAGTTCTAGTCGGGTCATGCTATACCTTTTTGGAAATCTCATTTCACGAGCTAACACGTGTTTGATTGATTGTCGTTTCTTTTAAGTCGTTCGTGAGTTATAGCGTCGCAAACATGGAGCACAATAAAGAGAAAATACGGCATATTTTACAGTGCTACTACGATAAAGACAAAACTGCATCTCAAGCCGCCAATAAAATTTGTGCAGTTTATGGACCTGATACAGTTTCCATTTCCACCGCACAATGATGGTTTCAACGTTTTCGTTCTGGTGTAGAGGTGGTCGAAGATGCGCCACGCTCTGGAAGGCCTGTCGTCGAAAACTGCGATAAAATCGCTGAATTGGTCGAAAGAGACCGGCATAGTAGACATCAAACCGTCATAAACTATTTGAAGAAGCTTGGAGTCACTAAGAAGCTCGATGTATGGGTGCCACACGAATTGATTCAATACAAATACCGCAAGACTTTTTTGACAACCATTATATGTCCATATGAAACATACAGGGTAGGCCATTTAAAGTTGACCCATTTGCCCATTTGCCAAAATTAAGGCGTCGCGGATAATCAGCTGGGTTTAGTTTTTGTGCCATTTGAATTTTATATGGAAACATCTTCAAATCTTTATGAATTATGCGTCGGAGAGTGGTGCGAGAGATGTCTAATTCCTGAGAGCGGCGATAACTCGATGTCGATGGAGTCTCCTCAATACTGGCTCGTACAGCTTCGATATTTTCATCAGAACGTCGTGCGTTGTCTGGATGCATGACTGGCATTACTGAGATTACCGGTGTTCACAAATTTTGCGTATAAAGACTTAATTGTGTTCTTAACTGGAGCACTTTTCACTTTATTTTTTTTGCGAAACGCACGTTGAGTTAACACAATTGAAAAGTTATTTTGAATATAAAGCTGAACAATTTCAGCGCGTTCTTTTGGAGTGTACTGTTCCATGGTATAAATTGCCTTCGAATGACGCTTCTAACGCGGTATGACATTAGCCGATTTGTCAGCGCTGTTAAAAGTTACAGCGTTGCCAGATGGGTCAACTTTAAATGGCCTATTTAAGTACAATAGAGTATATTGAAGTATACTGAAGTATATTAAAGTAAATAATTAATGATTTTTAGGAAATCAAGGTAAGATGCGTTTTCAATTGACTATTACAACGGAAAATTGTATTTTTTTTCACCAATCATGTTTCTTCAC
This sequence comes from Bactrocera zonata, assembly GCA_037783105.1. Taxonomy (NCBI): domain Eukaryota; kingdom Metazoa; phylum Arthropoda; class Insecta; order Diptera; family Tephritidae; genus Bactrocera; species Bactrocera zonata. The sequence goes on along the minus strand of JBAWJQ010005153.1, from coordinate 488,045 downwards.
AGAAGCATTGTAATAAATAAAAAATGGAACCCAAAAATGCAAGTAATGGTAAAAAATCTTCAAATCAAAGACTTTTAAGGAAAAAAGAGCAAATGAAACAGCTGATGAACGTAGTTACGCCTTGAGAAAATTGTAACAGAATATCTACAAGAAGAAATATTTAGGCAATTCACAAGCTTTGTTGTATGTCTTATGTCATATTTTAATATTCTTAAAAAATACGACACTTGTGAGCACCCTTAACTGTTGTATGTCATATTTTGTCATAAACATACCACGCAGTGCTGTATTTGTAAACAAATACAGCCGATAGAATAGCGAACTCAATAAACATACCGCGCAGTGTTGTATCAGTCATATTTTAATTTTGCATGTGGAACAACAACAGTGCTAATATGACAGTCATAAAAAAATATGACAATATGACGATATGACACAATATGACACCTTGTGAATACCCTAATTGAAACTAAAGAATGTACTAATCACGGCTTCAACAAGATAGTGAAATAAAATTTTCATCGCGAGCTACCGAGACAATCCAAAAACGCACGCAAAGACTTGATGCCAATCGTAACCGACTAGCCAATTATGAAAAAGTAGAGTAAAAATCTTTCGGCGTTCAACTACAATAAGGATGATGATTACAGAAATCACAAGGACGTAGTGATCGGTGCAATGAACAAAGTTTGTACACATTGTTGTCCTTAGAAGTTCGCTAAAGAATCCACTGAAATGTTCTGTTCGAACGGTAAAGTTGTTTTGTCAACATTGATTAATCCACCTGAGCCACTTATTAGTTATATTACTAAGTGCAATTCAACTTCCAAACATTTTTTTTCAAAACATCCGAAAGTATAATTCATGCTTCCAAATGACGTCCTTTGGAGCAACCAACATAGCGAACAATGCCAGTTACATGCCCACTTTTAAAGTGAAAGGTCCAATTTACCACAGAATTGGATCATTGGTCCCAGTTCAAGATGAAGATCCCAAGTTTTTACAAATTTATTTCACCGGTAATTAAGCTGCAGAAGCTGAACGGCGTTGGATAATCAGTACTGAAGTAAGACGAGAAATCGTCTTAGAACTTCAAACTATGTTTTATGAACACAACAGCCTCATACGTTCATTCAAAACAGATATTGACCAGATGCCGACAGATGATGATAAGGTTGTGATAAGAGCAGACAAAACACCACCCGAGGACCATAAGCGGCGATTCGGTAAAAGACAACGTTGCAGTAGTTATGGTCGGAACCGAATTCGAGCGACGCGATATCATCATCCATCCCCGAAATGAAAACCTTCGACGCGTTGCGGAAACGCACCGATCCACTAAGGGGTATTTGATGCAAAAAACCGGTCATAATTATTTAGGGACCTATATTATCTTTAAATATAATAAAAAACAATATTGAATCAATATATAGCATTTATTAATAAAAATACATGATTAGAATAGAAAAAAAAATAACTGAAAATAAAATAATGTAACTAAAAAAATTAATCGGTTTCAGGATAATCTACTTCGCTGATTACATTAGAATCCCCTTTCTCGATAGTATTCTCGTCTGACCTATTGAGATTAGGTGTTGCTGCAGTTAAAATTGATTTTGCTTCCTCGGAAAATGGCACGAGTTTCTTCTTATTCTTTGGACGATTGCAGCTGATAAGTGGATCGGATGTTAAAAGCAGTCTGTTCAAAACATCTCTGTTACACTCGATCCTCGAAAACTTTCGGGCAAAATCTACCCGATATTTTCTGATATGTCTATTTCGGGCCTCAATAGCCTCCTCGGATAATTGTCCAATTGGAAGAATTGCCTCTTGCAGCACCTGCGCTCCGGGTATCAGGATTTTGTAGACAGTTGGCGACATTGGATACCAACCGTACATTTCCACATACAATTTTGCCGTGTCTTGGGCATAATCATCATAATTTTTTAGGATCAATCTGATGACCACTTGATATTATTTCAAGAATAACTTTAAATCTTTTGATTACTTCGATGTTGATGCCGGTGATGCGAGAAGAGCATTCTGCATTTTCGAAAAATCTCCTAGATGTATTCCCGTCATTACTGTTTCTGATCTTTTCAGTTAATTTCTTCGCACTCACCATTCGGAACCTTATATAAAAAAGAGGCAACACACAATTTCGCCAGAAATTTACAAAAAACTTTATTTTACTTGAACTTTATGTACAATGTATAGATTTCACTTGAATTATAAAAAACTGAATGTTCGCACAATATGTAGTCGCTCGGGGTTAATCGCACGGCTGGTCGTAAGCGGATCGCAAAAAGAAGTAAAAAGTCAACTTGTTTCTCCGCCCCTTTTGTTCCCTTTCGAATGTGGTGAAAAATACAGTGCTAATGTAGTTATGTGTGATGTGGATTGTAGGTGGTGTAGAGATGAGTGTGGTGAATGAAGTGTGCTAGTGACATATATTTTAATGCGGTGAGTGTAGAGTGTTCTGAATGCGGGATTATTGTTGTGGTTAGGTGTTCTGTGTTGGTTATGTGTTGTGTGGGGCAAGAGACTGAAGCTCATTTAGCCATCCCGGCCCCCCTAGGCGAATATTTCAGCCTAGAAGTCGTTGCAACTGCTGGAGCGTGGCTACAACGTTGCTTAGGCATGAGGTGCGGCGCGGACTGGGCGTTTGTTGCTGGCGTCGTGTCGACGTCCCATTCTGTTGCCGCCGAATACGGGAGGATGATGTGGTTGGCTGTCGACGCGATCGTGCATCCCGGCTTATTGGCGGTCGTCGTACTGCACCACGGTGGTGGCTACCAGATTGTTGACCGATGTCGGGTCTGGTGGTTCGGTGCAGCATGGTGTGGTGAGGCCACATACATATCTGGCACAGGTTTCCCGAAGTGCAATCCTGGGTAGTGTGGGTAGGTGCCAGACAATTGAGGCAGTGACCGTGTGCCTAGACGACGCGCAGCCTTTGCTGTGGTGGCAATCCTTTAAAAATGCTGCAGTGCATCAACCGGTGCGGTCGACGACATATTGGGCACCTGATGTGCTGCGGCTCTGCTGCTGATATGGGCGTTGACGGCAGTGCTCGGTTTCCCGGAGGACCCGTTGATGTGGTGGTTCGGGGAGCTGCGACAGGGCCAGCCGCAACTGGGGCTGCCGTAACTGGAGCTGCCACTTGGCGTGGCACGTGGATAGTCGAGCGAATGGTTGGCTTCGGAACGAGTGGCATGTCTGCATCCATGTTTATCTGTATGGAAGAGTGTTATTTTAATTGTAAATTTGTTGTATGAAGTGGATATGGGTATGGCTGCCACGTTATGGCAGAAGTGGAGCGTCAAGTTGATTGACCACTAGATTGTTTTGTTTGTTATTTTAAAATATTTATTATAACGGGTTTATCAAGGGTTTTTTCGTTTAAGTTTCGATGTTATCGGCTGTCGGTAAAAAGCATAGTTTAACGAGCGGTCTTGTTAACTTCCCGGATTGAGTACGGAGATCGACTACGCGAATATGACCGTCAGAGCCTTGGTAAAGCTTCTCTATGCGGCCGAGCCGTCATTCGGTAGGGGGGAGACACTCGTCCTGAATCAGGACACAATCTCCAATCTTTGGCGCATTTTGTGTAATTTTCCATCGGTACCTCTTGTGGAGGTCCTTGATATAGTCTTCTTTCCATCGGCGACTGAAATTATGATGGAGAATTTTAATTCTTTCCCATCTATTTAGTAAGGATAGCGACTCCACGCCTGGCTTAGGGGTGGCCAGAATGGGTGCTCCTTTTAGAAAATGCCCTGGAGTTAGGGCTGTTAAATCGGAGGGATCTTGCGAGAGGACCGTGAGGGGCCGTGAGTTGAGAACGGCTTCGACTTTAGTTAATAATGTAGTGAATTCTTCATAATTAAATTTGTAGCTGCCAGCTATCTTCTTGAAGTGAGATTTGAAGCTCTTTACAGCTGATTCCCACAAACCACCCATATGAGAAGCGCTTGGGGGTATAAATTGCCAATTGATACCTTGGGGGGCGTACTTTTGTACGATGTCAGGTGATACTTGTTTAAAGAAATCCACGAACTGTTTCTCTGTGGCTCGTTGAGCTCCAATGAATGTTTTGCCATTATCGCTCATGATTTTTGATGGGAAGCCACGTCGAGCGACGAAGCGAGCAAATGCCGCGAGAAAAGCCTCTGTCGTCGTATTAGTGCATAGCTCAAAGTGGACTGCCTTTGTCGTGAAACATACAAAGACAGCCACATAGCCTTTCATGAGAGTGGGAGATCTTTATTTGAAAAGGCCCGGCAAAATCGACACCTGTGGTGGTGAAAGGCAGAGCGAAATTGCAGCGTTCAGGTGGAAGTGCTGCCATAATCTGCGTTCGCATTTTTTGCTTATGCATAGTGCAGATCTTGCACATTAAAATGCATTTCTTGATTTGGGGCTTCAGACGTGGGATGTAATACTCTTGTCGTACCATATGTTGCATGAGGCGATGTTCGGCGTGTAGCATTAATATGTGGATGTACTTCAGGAATAATGTGGCAAATGGAGACTTCTCAGGTATGATTATGGGGTGGCGTTCGTTATACGTAAGGCTGGAATTAGCAAGCCGGCCGTTTACACGAAGCAGACCTTTCGTGTCTATAAATGGGTTTAGTACTAAGAGTGAGCTCTTTTGTCAATTGGCTTCGATTTTCTTAGTGACCCCAGGTCGCGGCTGAAGTAGCGCGCTTGGGTTGATGCGATAAGAGCGACCTTTGCCTTTTGTAAGTCTTGGTGCGTCAATGTATCGCATTGGGGGCAAGTTGCTCCCTTTACCTTAAGCTTGAGTCGCTCTGTGAATTTGAGAATATAGGCGACTACTCTGAGTGCTCGGGGGAACGATGAAAATCGTTCAAGGATGTTTTTTCAAGTCGTGGTAGACTGCGGTGTCGCTTTGTGTGCGCACATAGATCGTGTCACAATATGCCTTTTCAGAGGTATCGCAGAAACCGTGTAGTTCCACTTTGTATTCGGGGGAATAGTTTACCCACCGTGGAATTTGTATCTGCGAAATGTCTTTTAGGTTTTTAGCAAATTGGGACCATTTTTCTAAGCGAAGAGGCTTCACTTTTTCGTCCCAGTCGGTTCCGTCTAGCCATAATTCTTGGATCAGGATTTTCGCTTGTATCATAATTGGCGAAAGCCATCCAGCGGGGTCGAAAAGTTTTGCCACAGAGGATAAAATTTGTCTCTTTGTGATGGCGGATAATGCGGATATTGACTCTGTAGTATATAAAAACTGGTCAGATATCGCATTCCATTGCATGCCCAGTGTTTTTGTTGTACTATCCTTTTCGAATATAAGGAAATTAGTATCCAACAAATTGTCGTTTGGTATATTTTTCAAGATATTTGGGTGATTAGCTGTGATCTTTTTTAGGGGAAACCCTGCGGTGTTGAGGGCCTTTATCACTTGTGATAAGGACTCGTATGCTTCTGAGAGGCTGTGGCTCCCAGACAAGATATCGTCTACATACGTTTGTGTTTTTAAGATTTTTGTTGCCAGAGGAAATTCTGACTTTGTGTCTTCTGCCAGTTCGTGGAGTGTACGGATGGCTAGATATGGGGCACAGTTTACGCCAAAGGTAACTGTTTTCAATTTAAAGTCGCGTATTGTACTATTGGCAGATTTTCGGAAAATAATCCGCTGAAAATCTTGATCATCTTTATGAACCAGTATTTGTCAATACATCTTTTCGACATCCCCATTGAATACGTATTTGTATATACGCCAGTTCAATATGAGGAGCATTAAATCTGGTTGGAGTGTGGGTACCGTAAATAAAATATCATTTAGGGAATTACCCGAGCTCGTGGATCGTGATGCATTGAACTCGAACTTTTGTGGTTTTTTTGTCAAGCTTTACTACTGCATGATGTGGCAAGTAGAATGAGTAATATTTGCCTTTTATGATTTTTTCGCATGGGCTTACTTCCTCCATGTGGTCTAAATGGAGGTATTCTTCTAAGACACCATCATAATATTTTTTAAGCTCACCTTTTCTAAGTAGGTTTTTTTCCATACTTAGAAACTGCTGTATTGCAGAGGTTCGAGAGTGACGTAAGGCGAGTGTGTCTGGAAATTGTTGTTTTCGAGGTAGTCGTACGACATACCGACCATTATCTGATCTAGTAGTTGTGGCCTTGTAAAAGTCTTCACAATACTGATCTTCTGGTGTTGTAGTTACTTGCAATGGGGGGAGTTCTTCTAACTCCCAAAGTTTTCTCAATTGTGAATTGAGGTACTCATTTGAGATTTCCTCAACTTGAGTTGGTTCCGCAACTAGTCCATTTAGGACCCAGCCGAAAATGGTATTTTGCGCCAGAAGTGTTTTCGAAATTTTTTCAACCCCTTCTATTATAATTTGTGATATAAGGTCGCTGACTAATAGAAGGTCTATTTGAGCGGGGGTGTTGCAGTTGGGATCTGCTAGCTTTAGGTGTGTAACCTTTTGCCAATTCTTGCTATTTATATGATAGCTTGGAAGCATGTTCGTGAGTTGCGGTAAGACTATTGCATCTGCTTGAATGCGCTTATCCGCTTGGGGGGAAATTAGGGTAATGGGGCAGATTTTATTGGAGTTTTGAACTACTCTTCCTCCCATTCCCGTAATTTCAAAATTGGCTAATTTTGTAGGCAGTTGTAGCCTATTTTGTGCCCTAGACGCAATAAATGATCTTTGTGATCCTTGGTCTATTAAGGCCCTGAGTTTAAGCAGTTCTCCTCGGCGTTCGATGGAGACGACTGCTGTAGGTAGTAGTACCATACTTTGGATCTCGCTGTGCAGCGTTTGAGTTTTTAATGCCTTGGAGCAGCATGGTGTCTCTTGGCAAAATTCGGGATTTTGTGTTTCGGGAGTTGCGGTTGCAACTAATCCCGTGGCTCTTTTTGAGAAAGCGCTACTTTGAGGTGTGTTGGGAAAGTTATTTAAGTGCAACATAGAATGATGCCTTTTGTGGCAATATACGCAGTTAAATTTGCTTTCGCAATTATTGAGATTGTGTGAGTGGGACAAACAGTTTGTACAGAGTCTTTTCGATCTGACAAAGTTGTTCCTTTCATTGATATTAAGTTTTTTAAACTTTTCGCAAAATTTTAGCTTGTGCCCTCCTTTACACAGTTCGCATGACGTTAATTTATTTTGTTCAGATGTGAACGATTGATTTTTAAAAAAGCTTCTGTTTAAACTGTTGTTGTTACTAGCTTGGGGTCTAATGAAACTTCGATTTAGGTCGTGTTGAACGTTTTTTGTTCTGACCGTCTTTTTATCTACCCTTTCCGCAATTTCGTATTGGGTAGTTAAGAAATCTTTCATCTGTTGCCACGTTGGGCATTTTCTTCGTGATGAGAGCGATTGCTCCCACAGAAGCAAATATTTTTCCGGTAATGCCGCGGAGCATATGTTTACCAGTATGGGGTCCCAATTGTCTGTGGGAATATTCTGTTTCGATAGAACCGACAAACAATTTGAAACAGTGAATTGAAGTTTTATGAACTCCTCACTTGTTTCTTTCTGGATTTTTGGTAAGTTCATTAATATGGTGACTTGTTGGTCGACCAATATTCTTTCATTCTCGTATCGTTCTTTTAGAGCTTCCCAAGCCAAATTGAAATTGTAGTCATTTAATGCGAACTGTTTGACTATTACGCCTGCTTGACCTTTGGTTTTGTATCTGAGGTGATACAGTTTTTGCGCTTGTGATAATTTAGGATGGTTTATGTACACGGCCGTAAACATGTCCCGGAAGGACGGCCATTGTTCATAACCTCCGTGAAATGTTTCTGTATCGCATGCTGGCACTTTAAGGTGAATGCCTGAACTCGCCTCTTGGCTTTGAATTTGTGGCAGCTCTACTCTCGGTTGTGGAGTAGGTGCAATTGCTTTAATTAATTTCAATTGATCGGAGATCATGGCTTTTGTCTCTTCATATTGGTCAAGGCAATTTTCATATTTGGCGTAAGCCGAGGATTTGAAATTTTCGGGTAGATCTGAGTCGTCAGTTTCTACTATCGCGTCATATGCAGATTGGAGACGTGTCCAGAAATTGTCAATATTTTGATTTTTGATTTCTAGCACCGATTCAGAGTTATCTTGAATCGGTGAAGATGAAAATCGAGTGCAGTATCTTATTAAGCTGTCACTCTCAGAAATGAATTTAGCGTAAGAAATATCTTTCCCCCTTTTTTGCTTTGTAGCACCTTGTTTCGAGCGTGTAGCTTCTGCAGGTGTACTTGAGCTTTTGTCATCAGAAATCATTTTCGGAATTTTTAAAAATTGAGTAGATTTAGAATCTTTAGAGTCTGTGCTCATTTAGTAACAAATAAATTAATAAAAGTGAAATATATTTTTTAATATAAATTCAGCTGAATGTAAAAACCCGAAAACTCTTTTACGTAAATAAGAGTTTTTATTTTATTGAAATACGCGTATGTCGTGTTACGCAGGTTTTTTTGAAATATTTAGGCAATAATATGATAAATATGTTGTGTATTTTATATGTGTGTATATATATATAAGTATGTATATATATATACTTTTTAATATTTTTTTTTGGTTGCGGACTTATTCGTATGCCCTCGCATAATATATTTGCTGTATTGTGTAATACATATATGTATGTGTATATATATATATTTTTTTTTTTTGTTGTTTGAGGACTTATTCGTATGCCCTCGTATTCACTTTCGTAGTTACAGGCGTCAATACTCTTTGTATATGTGCCTGGCCTGTATGTATGCGCTATAATATAATAAAAGTATGCAGCGAAGACAAAAGGAAATATTTGCCAATGTAAGTATATATATATATTTGTTGTTGTACCGGCCCGTTTATGTATTAATAAATATCGATAATTATTACAAATATTCAAATTTGATTATTTTATATTTAATGCTCCCCTTTTCTGCATATAGGTTCAAGTATATTTAAGTATATTTACTTGTATATAATGATGGTATTGTTTTTGCGGTTTTTTGTTATTGCGCGACACGAATCAAAAGAGAGTTCACCATGCGTAAGTGTTCACCTCTTTTTGCCAATATGTTACGATATTAAAATTTTTAACTTCGTATAATATAATACGGAGTTGTTACTAGTTAATATGTATGTATGTATGCATGTATGTTCGAATTTATTATGTCTTTAATTTCTCTTCTTGTATTTTTATTGTGCCTTTTACTTATTTATTTTAGATATACTGCTTACTGTTTTGAGGAACAGAAGGAGTATTGCGGAAAATCTTGCAAGTGGATACTTGAATTTAAATTGTTGTTAAATTAGCTTGTTACGTGTGTTCGTAACACTGGGGTAATCAAATAGGCAAATAAAATATATATATATTTTTTTTTTGTTTTTTACGGTTTTATATATATAGAAGATATATATAATTAAAATTTGCGCGGTTTGTGCCGTTCAAACGGATTATATTAAATATAATTCCGTTTGTTATCATACATATGTACATACATACAGCTTTTGTAAACGAGTTATATGCCTGTGTGCTCCGGTTTTCCTGTTGTGTTGTCCCGCGCCTGTGTGCTCTGGTATTCCTGTTGTGTTGTCCCGCGCCTGTGTACTCCGGTATTCCTGTTGTGTTGTTATTATGTTGTATTAATGCTTTTTTTTTTTTTTTTTGACCGATCGCGCCCGAATGATGTTTAGGTTAGATTTTTATAACGCGGCGCGCTCGTTTGATTATGATTTGTTACTTTTTATGTAGTATAATTTGTTTTAAAAACTTTATTTTTATTTTATTATGTTTTTACACATGAACATGTAATTATATGGCTATGTTCAAATATATATGTATATGTTATTGTTTTTTAAAAATGAACTTCGTTTCTGTATTTTGTTTTCTGTATGTGTTAATATTTCTTTTTACCTCTTTTTTTTCACAGCACTCCGCTTAACTTTTTACTTCAACTTGGTTTTAGTCTTTTTATTTCGTTTTTTTATATGTTTAATGTCACTACACTTTTTATGCTTTAAAAATTTTTATTTTTATTTTTTATTTTTTTTTCTCTATAGTGCCTTTCTGTAGGCTCGAGGACCATGATCTTTTCAGTTAATTTCTTCGCACTCACCATTCGGAACCTTATATAAAAAAGAGGCAACACTCAATTTCGCCAGAAATTTACAAAAAACTTTATTTTACTTGAACTTTATGTACAATGTATAGATTTCACTTGAATTATAAAAAACTGAATGTTCGCACAATATGTAGTCGCTCGGGGTTAATCGCACGGCTGGTCGTAAGCGGATCGCAAAAAAAGTAAAAAGTCAACTTGTTTCTCCGCCCCTTTTGTTCCCTTTCGGTTGTGGTGAAAAATACAGTGCTAATGTAGTTATGTGTGATGTGGATTGTAGGTGGTGTAGAGATGAGTGTGGTGAATGAAGCGTGCTAGTGGCGTATATTTTAATACGGTGAGTGTAGAGTGTTCTGAATGCGGTATTATTGTTGTGGTTAGGTGTTCTGTGTTGGTTATATGTTATGTGAGGCAAGAGACTGAAGCTCATTTAGCCAGTTTCCAAAACCAGGTTTAGGAACATCAACCAGTAGACCCATTTCATCTTTAAAACATTTTTGTATTGTCTCTTTTGTTTCCTTAATAATATTTTTGTCTTCTGCTGTACGGGCTTGCCAATTCTTTATGGGTTCTTTATATGCTAAGTGCAACAACAACTCAAAAAACCGTATTCGGGGTTGGAGTACTGAGAGGCCAAACTTTAAAGCCTCTTGATTTATGACACCTTTTTTTAATTTATTAAAATCTTTTGAAGTCTGACCGCATACATAACATCGCATAGTAGAGGTTGTATCCGTTGCAGCGTTACAAACTTTCTCGTCTACCATTGTCAGTAATATTTTATGAATGATGTGCGCAGATGTTTCACTGTCTCTTGTTTCTCCCAGATCTCTGGCTTGATTTTCGATATATTCTATTTCTTGTTTTGTTACATCTTTTGTTCCGTGAATAAATTGAGCTCTAATAGGCCTGCAGAATCTCACCGAAGAAGGCGAAGGGTTTTGCCAAATGGTTTTTGTTGTTTCACCATTGAAGGTAACAACCAACCTCACTGGAACAATCGAGCTCACAAATATACTTGAATCGTTTTCAAATTTTTGCTTAAGTGGAGTTTGGTGTGATCCATCGCACCCCCATTTTGATATCAAAAGAAGGTTCTGCTTCTGGGCGTCAGTTAATGTATCTATGACTTCTTTTAAATATTGGATGAGGCGCAAAGCCGTATGATCCAGCAAAGCTTGAAGTTGTACATTTAAGCTAGTCTCTGTAACCGCTATTTTATCTTCCTCCGGGTAAGCACTTTTTTTGCCTTTTGCAGCCAAGAGTAGCAAGGATAGATAGTTTTACGTCCGCCTTGTAATAAATTTCACTGACTTCTTGTGAAATTACCTTCAACAAATAAGGATAATGCTTCTTCTATAGTATATTTTTTTCCACGTGGTCTTTTTTAGATGAAATTATCTTTTTGATCTTCTTGGCTCTCGTAGGTGTTGAGTTATTTGCTTAATCATCTTTGAAGTGTGTATGTTTCCGGAAGTGCCCTGACTTACACATGCAGCGAAAGTCAACTCCTCGACAGGTACGTGAGCCCGTAAATCTACAGTTCTGCGCCGCTTACTCTTTCACTTAATTCACGAAACTCTTTGACTGGACGACCAGGCTTGTGCGACCACGAAGGAAGTTCTAATGATGTTCTTAGCCATTCTACGTTATTTTTTACGAACCTCTCATCAGTGTTACGAGCTGCTGACCATTTTTGTTTAAAATCTGTCTTGAAATGCCTCAAAGAACGAGACAAAACATTTCTATCCTCTGTTGGGCATGACGTCAACTGAGCAATTCTATCTTCCAGAAAGGTGAATTTTTCGTCCATTTTTTTTCCTTTGTACTCCTTTGTAATATCGTATAATTCCATTCGGGTGATATTTTTCACCATTGCTGCAGAATCTGTGAAAAAAAACAAAACCTTATAACATCCTATTTGGTATAAAATTACACCGTGCACTTAAAAAAAAATACCTATAAAAATGGGGTGGGTTGGGGGACAATTTTACTTCTGTTTCGGATAGAAGAAGGTCCAAATTACATTTCGGTACCAGAATTCTGGCGCGACAAATCCCGACAAATAATCAAAAACAATAATGTTATACTTTTTTTGTAAAAATACTACATTCTTGCAAAGGCAACTAACAACATCAGTTTAAATGCTTAAATTTAAGAATAAATTGACTGTTATACGTCTTAATCATAAGTACATACCTTTTACTTCCATATTCAATAAAGAATTTCCAAGTAAATTTCCACACGCAGCCGTATCAACCAAAGGAAATTATGTAAATAATCGAGAACGCCGAGAACAGAGACACGCGTTACACTCAATGATTGGGTTCCGACTGGATCCGTGGCGAGAGCGAGGTAAAAAGCGGGCGGGAGAGGGGTGCGCAGGTTGGAGCGGTTATTGTAAATAGTAAAACGTGCGGCGTAAGTTTAGTAAAACCACTTATGACCGGTTTTTTGCATCAAATACCCCTTAGTGCGATCATATGATGCATTACTGTATCCAGTTCTTTTTCCACTTAGCGAAGATGGTTACCATTTTAATGTAATGCAAGTAAATTTAAGTAATGAGTCAACAAAAAAAAGTTATTTTAAAAGATTATCATGAGGAAATCGAAAATAACATCTCAATATCATGCACAACAACTATAAAATTTTGTATTCAGAATAAAATAAATGGAGAGTCTATTGGCACGGCTATTAAATGTTCCAAGAGTAAGTTAGAAGCATTTAGAGAAGTGAGACAAGTGAAAAAATAATCCATTTTACAATTTGAATGCTTTTTAATTTTTCGCTAAGAAAATAAAAAACTTTAAAAAGTTAGAGCGCTTTACCCTGTTTTTTTTTTTTAATTTCATGAACATCTGGTCATTATAATTATTCCTTATTTGTAATCAACATTAATAGTTTAAAAATACCTATTGTTTCATAAGTATTTATTAATGTCCTTAATTCACAGACAACTCACATTTACCATGGCCAAGTCAAGCGTCGTACTTTCAATTCTGGCATTAACTTAAGCCCGATATGCTTTTGTATTAATGATAAGAACGATATTCTATTTACTAACATGTACACATATGGGTGTAGGTAATAATCTTCACCCGCTCGAAAAGAGAATAGAAGAAAATGAATATGAAAATAATTGAATAATTTAATATAATTAAGACATAAATTAAATATTTAATGTTGTAATTTTATTGTAAAATAAAGCAAAATCCAGCCCGGCGAAGAGGGCTGGGTACGCTAGTTAATATAAATGTAAGTTATAAAATTTAATTTCGTTAGCTCACAAACATGGAAAATTACAAATTGAAAGAAAAATAGTAAAATGTGAAAAAAAAGTTTGTAAGAGTATCTAAGTGTAAAAAGAATGTAGGGAAAAATATTTGTAAACAAGAATTACAAGATAATTCCTTTACTAAATAAGGACAATGTATTGTTATTCAAGAAAATAATGTGTCATTATCAATATTAGATAACGACAATATTACAATTGGCGGAAACCATATTTGTATGCAACGGCTAAAATGTTAGATAAGGTGACCATGACAAAAATAAAATTAAATAAAAAATATAATACATGGACACCAGAATGAATAAAGTAAGATTATGAAAATACCAGAATCCAAATCCAATTATAGGCAACAGCCTATAAAATTTTTAGATATGATATTATTTTAGTAATAACATTAGGATTATTTATAAATGCCTTAGTAAAGGCATGTAAATGTTACCAGATTAAACAAGAAGCAATAAAACGCCGAGTTTTCGAGCAAGTATACTTATGAAATGGAAGTACAGCGAATCCAAGCCCGCGCCTTTAAAATGAGGATATTTCATTTTTACCAGAGAGAGTTAAGGAATGCATTGCTTATAATGTAAGCAGAATGAATCAAAATAACAATAAAGAAAATAACAAAAAGATTAAGATCTGCTGGACAATCCGCAGAATGAGAGAGAACTCAAATGAAGAAATGCGAAGGTGTGCAACAATGTGGAAGACAGGAGTAGGTGGTGTATTAAATGCGGAGAGGAGGGTCACTTGGCGAAATCCTGTATTAATAAACCCTTCTGTATTGCGTGTAAAGAGAGTGGGAAAACGAACATCGAACACTAAATAGGAAGCCGAAAAAAAAAAAATTAAAAGCAGCGGGTAGTAAAAACATAAAGTGAAAGTCCTGCAAATAAATCTGAACCACTGTGAGGCGGCTCAGCTCAACTAACCCAAACGTTATATGAAAATAATACAAAAATTAAAACACTGACAAGTGGATCTCGAATGCCCCCAAAAAGGTATGTGGAGACAATAGAAGCCACTAGCTAGCCTATTACGCAAAGGCAAAAATATATCGGATTTATTTTTACAGCTGCTACATACAGCCAAGTATTCCGCTAGCTGAATATGAAAAAATACTGGACAAAGTTGTGAAAGATGCAACGAAAACTACACCAAACATAACTGAGGGGGATTTCACTGCCTGTATGATATAAGGCATAAGCAAAGCAACTAACTAGAAAGGAAGTGCACTGGTTAAAGTCTTCGCTCTCCTACTGAACACAGAGACAAAGAAGACCTTGAAAAGTTAGTGCGTGGCTCCATTATTGACATATCTTTTGATAGTGGGACCTTAATACGGTGAGTCAATGCGCTGGCGGTTGTGCGATATACTATACAAAGGAACGAACCAAAAAAAAAAAAAAAAAAAAAAAAAAAAACACGCAAAAGCCGTTCAAAAATCATTGTCTTACTCATTGTTTCTTCGATATTCGTACTTTTTTTGCATCATGAATATGTTCCGGAGGACAGATGGTCAATAAAGAGTGCTATTTCGCCGTACTGTGGTGTTTGCGTGAGAACATCCGTCGAAAACCGCCGGAATTGTGGAATAACATTTCATGGACTTTACTCGATGATAATGCACCGAATTTTAAGCCAAAAACTCATTGAATACCATCGATCAACCATCGTATTCACCAGATTTGGCTCCGTGCGATTTTTCCTTGTTCCCCAAACTGAAATTGCCACTCTGAGGAACAGGTTTTCGGTCGAAGAAACCAAACAAAATTCGCTGAGGGATCTGAAGTCCTTCCCAAAAAGTGCTTATGAAAAGTACTTTGAGTACTGGGAAAATCTTTGGCATACTACCGTGCCCAAAAAATAAGGTGAATAAGGTGAAGGTTGAATTTAAACTGCACGCGTCGAAGGGTTTGGAGAATTATTTTTTTTTTTAGGTTGGAAGTTCTGTCAGTCACATTTATGTCAAATTTCATGTCAAAATATTCCTTATGTTTGCGATACGTGTCGTTTTGTGAGCTGCTAAAAGTGAGTTTTTTGTTTTTTGCGATGTCGAAATTTGCAGCAGAAAATTGACAAATTTTCTGCTGCGGATACGTTGAGGATGGTGCAGAAAGCCCTCGGTGATGAGGCTTTGTCTAAAAAAAAATGTTTACAAGTGGTAAAGTGTGTTCCAAGCCGGCCGTGAACGTGTCGAAGACGAAGAGCGTCTAGAGTGATCATCAACCTCAACCGACGAAGCTCATGTTAAACAAATCAAAGATTTGGTGTTGAAAACCCGTCGATTAACAATTAGGGACCTTGCTGATGAAGTTGCCATATCGAAAGGCTCAGCCAATACCATTTTGAAGGATGTTTTGGGCCTCAAGCGCGTCAAATCTCGACTGGTACCGAAAACACCAGGTGTCATGAAATGCATTATAACTGGCGATGAGACTTGGATCTATGCTTACGACCCCGAAACAACCGATCAATCGAGCGAATATCGTGCCAAAAGAGAGCCGAGACCAAAAAATCGTGCCAAAGTCGCTCAAAAATCAAGGTCATGTTGACTGTTTTGTGTTGTGCATTAAGAATTCCTTCCAACCGCTCAAACAGTCAACAAGGAATATTATTTGAACGTTATGCGTCGTTTGCGTAACGCTATCCGCCTAAAAAGGCTGGAATTGTGGAAAGACAATTCTTGGTTTTACAGCACTACAATGCACCATCCCATACTGCCTTTGTAATTCGTGATCATTTCGCCAAAAACTCAACCCATATCGTTCCGCAACCACCGTATTCACCTGATCTGGCGCCGTGCGACTTCAAGCTGTTCACCAAGCTCAAAAGACCGCTCCGAGGACACCGTTTTTATACGATAGAGGAGATTCAAGCCGCAGCGAAGACGGAACTGAAGGCCATCCCGGAAAGTGACTAGAGCAAATATTAAAATTTGTTTTAAACTTGGGAAAAACGTTTACTGAAACATTTCAAATGATGAAAAAAGTTTATGGTGATCAGTGCCTATGCCGTAGTAATGTGCAAGTTACAAATTGTTTTGTTATTGGGTTTTTTATTCACTGCGATATGACTCGCTTAATATTAAATGCTTCTACCTCTAGCCTATTACACATCATGCAATTGATGAACCGTAATTCCGCATTCCTTAGCAAAGTCCCCTTAAAACAAGTCCCCCGCACAAGTAAAAACAAATAAAGTGCTAAGCCGGTTTTGATACTCTGTTATCAAAAACATTTCATTTAATGATCATTAGCGCTCTAGTTAGACAAATTAACCCAGCACATATTTCAAGAGTAACAGTATATGGGATACTAGATGCTATGTTAAGTACTCCCCATCTTAAGTGCGAAACGTCCTCGGTTCGTTAGGTGTGCTGATACCTTTCTTTTCAGAGCATGTAAGCATAATGATTCAAATTAAAGGCTTAAATTATATCGATATCAATGTTTTAGACTTAGAATATTTAGAATGCAAATTACGTCTTCAATTTTCAATAGAGTTATGCTATGTAAATATGTACATATTTACATGTTTTACGAAAGATAATGTGATGTTTCAAATTATTAAGAAGTGGCTTTTTTCTTTACTTTATGTGATAAAAAATTATAGAAATTGCTCTTAACGGAGACTGCTTTTGTGAATTTTCTTTCCGTTATTCAAAATCGTGGTGCAAAGATCTTTTTCGATTACTTTTTCCACGAAGACCTTATCGAATTTATTCCCAAGCCTTTTATTTCGCCTCAAAAAAACCTTTTCTCCAGGATTATAAGTTTTCAATGCTTTGTCTTTATTATTCCTGTGTAAAGTTTTCTCCTGAGTTTCCTAAGTAGCCGTTTTCTTATCTCAATTAGATGTCCTTCAGAGAAATTGTGAAAGACATCGGTTGGCCTCGCTTTGGTTACCTAGTGTATGCTATAGTTATATTTATATGCTGCTAAGAGTACCAATTCAATTACATCATCCAGTTTCTGTTGCTCTCTTATGCATCGTGATATTTCCAATAATGTGGAATGAAACCTTTCCACCTGACCATTACTTTCACTATGAAGGGTGGGTACAAAAAATTGATCTATTCCGAAATTATCCCTAAGTAACGATTTTATGGTATTCGATTGAAACGCCTTCTCGTTATCAGAAACGATGGTATTTGTGTTACTAAATACTAACAAAATTTCTAATAAAGCATTCTTAACATTTACTGTTGTCCTTGAAGCAATTGGCTTTACGATAGCAAATTTAGAAAATTTCTCTACACACGTCAAGAAAAGTTGCTTACCAGTTATAAAAATGATTAAATGGAGAATTTCTCTTGGAAGGTTTGGAATAGGAGATTAACCAATTCCCAGATCAGGTGGTTGACGTTGGTATTTATTTTCCAAGCATATCTTGCAGTTAGCAATCATTGTTTTCAATAATTTTTTTATGTTTGGGAAAAAATAGTTACTGGAAATTTGGCGAAAATTTTCGTGTAAGCCACGATGAGCTCGATTATGCTCTTCCAACTGATAATTTTTATTAGGTAAATCTATGACCATGATTTCGGTATGGAGAAATTTAGTAGCAGGAAAGGCCGATACTAATGTATTTTATATTTCTGCTAGGGTTGGAAGATCGCAATGGATTGCATTTGTGGCGTTTGTATTTATGACGCCTTTTAAACATTGTAAGAGATCTTCAATAGTGGTAAATGTTATTGTGTAGCGAATATATTTTTGGAATAGGGTTTTGGTGCAATTACTAAATGCGGTAGACTTTGAGAGCACAAGCTGAGTTTTAAATTGATTGACTGGACAGTTAACCGTTTTATTTGTGTTGGTAGAAGATTCCTCGCTGTGCACGGTTTCGTTAGAAGCGTTATCATTCAAAGTGTAGGCAAACTGTCGCGAAAGTGCGTCAGCTACCTTATTGTCTTTTTCGGGTTTGAAATGAAAAGTAGGAGAAAATTCCTCTACAAATGATCTCCACCTCTTCCTCTTGGAATTGGGATTCTTTTCAGACATAGCAAATATTAGCGGTTGGTGGTCAGTGAAAATATGAACGTCCTTAATTCCGTACAAGTAGTGACGAAGTTTCTTCAATGAACAAACAATTGCTAAGAGCTCCCGTTCGTTGGTGGCATAATTTTGTTCACTAGCAGAAAGTGTTCGTGATATCATCGTTATAGGTCGCCCATTTTGCGATAAAACTGCGCCTAAGGCAGTAGAGGAAGCATCCGTGGTAAGCTCAAAAGGTTTTTGGTAGTCAGGATATTGGAGAAGCACGTCTTCGGAGGCTAATATTTTTTTTAATTTTTCGAATGCGCATATGGCGTCTGGGTCAAAATATATTTTAACGTTTTTGGAACTTTTGGCACCCACTTGTCCATTTTCACCGCGAAGATAAACTGTTAATGGTTTTACAATGGCAGCATAATCTTTCACAAAACGGCGGTAGTACCCAGATAAACCAAGAAATGAACGTAGTGCTCGAAGAGTTCTTGGTTGTTCATAGTTTATGATGTCGCAAATCTCATCTGGGGAAGTTTTAATGCCTTTCTCAGATACAAGGAATCCCAAAAATTCCACTTCAGTTTTAAAGAATCTCAATTTTTCGACAGACACTCTCATTCCCGCTTTTTCGAGTGTATGAAGGATACAATCTATGTGATGTAAATGTGACTCTTCGTCTGGGGAATATATAATTATGTTATCGACATAAACATGGCAGTATTTTCCTTTTTCCTGGCGTAAAATATCATCAATGGCCCTCTGAAAAATACTTAGTGCGTTTTTCAGACCAAAAGGCAACCTACAAAATTCGTATTTTCTATTATTTATATTGAACGCCGTTTTCTGTCTGTCTTCCTCACTTAATAAAATTTGACGGAATCCTTACTTAAGGTCTAATGTTGTAAAAAATTTGGATCTACCTAAGTTGGCCAAGATTACGGTTGTATCCGGTATGGGGTCTGCGATTGTTTTTTCGTTCATTTTCCTGAAGTCTATCACCATCCTTAATTTAGGTTTACCATCTTCATCAAAACCTTTTTTGCAAACTACGTGAACTGAAGAATTGTATGGCGAACACGATTCCCTAATTATACCATCTCTGAGTAAATTTTTTATTTCGTTATTGATGAATGGAGCCACAGAAATTGGGTACGGATAGCTTTTACTATATATTGGGTCATTAATATCTGTTCGAATTTTGGCTTTTACAGTGGTAAGATATGGCAACGCCCTATTAGGATCGTCGAAAGCGTCACTGTTCTTTTCTATAATTTTACGAAATCTCGTTTGAACTAACGGAGGTACAGACTCTTCTTCTATTACAATTGAATTTACCTGATTACACGATAAGTATTGTAATTTAACTTTACCGTTTCGGTAAAATAAATACCCCTTACCAGCATCAATTTTCGCATCAATGTTTTTTAAGAAATCATACCCTATGATACCATCGAACGTTTTTAGATTCGAAAGCAAGAAAAACGTAGAGGTATTATCTAAAATGTTCATTAGGCATTTTCGGTTAATTATATTTTGTCCGTTTATGGACGTCAATTTAAAAGGTTTATCCAAGGGTTTCATACCTTGAATAAAAGGGAGGTCCTTGATGTAATTTTTTGACGTGCCTGTATCTGTTTTTGTATTTTTTTGTAATAAACGGCAGGAGCGATATTACCGGTATTTTCATCACTAACATTTTTATCATTATTAGAAATATATTTATTTCCATACTCGCTTAAATAATCAGTTTCGTAATAAAAGTCCAAAAAAAAACACTTGTTTCTTCTGGCATAAAATTAACTTTTTGAATTTTTTAAAATGGTGAGCGACCCGAATGTAATTGGTCATGGGAACGTTTGAACGCTACTGGCAAATTGGAATTTAAGAGCTGTGGTTTACCAATATATTTGGGCATTTCATGTTGCGATGAGTTATGTTGCGGTACGATTGTGGTATTTTGAGGGTTAGTCCTCTGCTTATAGAAACTTGTGCCATTGTCGACTTCCATGGAAGCTGGCCTGGTTACGGTACTGTGATTGATGCGTGGGAACAATGGGTTATTATGATCCATGACTTGGCGCTGAGGCATTAAAGCTGGCCTATTTGGTCGAAACGTGTTACCTACCGCAAAGGTTTCCGCGAACTGCATTCGCCTATGGTTGGTTTGTAGCTCCTGAGCAATGGCAAGGGCATTAGGTAGGTTTTTAGGTCTAGCGGAAAAGAGAATATCGCACATTGGGCGGTTTAATCCTGATATAAAAACACGTAGAGCATTTTTCCTGGCCCGTTCATTCAAAGCTGCAATTATATCATTCCTACCAGTATAGCTAATACTATGTTTATTTATTATAAGAGAAATTTGTTTTTTCACTTCGCTGTAGAAGTCATCAATACATGAATTTCCCTGTCTTAGGATACTAAGTTCGTTTTCCAGAACATACAATGGTCTCTTATCTGAATACTCCTGATCCAACCTGGCTAAAATAGCTTTAAAATTTAGAACAGTATTGAACGAGGCAAGAATAAAGTTGGCCGAACTAACAATTCTATTTCTTCATAAATCAATTGACTACCGAACAGTAAACACGTTCTTAGTGATTGTTTTTCTCCTATTTTGTTCGCTCTCAACAATTTTGTTGCTGTCAAGTGTCAATTTTATAAGATTGTGACATTCTCTTAATAATTAAACTTATAATTAAACAGTGTAAGCTAAAATATAGTGAATTTTGTGTAATTTAAAAAAATATTTGTGAATTAATCATGTCTTCCGATCCTGGAGGTGGTGACCAAAACTACTTTGCAGTCTTGGGAGCGGAGCCATTACATAAACGGAAAATTCCAAACCTCAATAATCCACATGACTTCCTACATTTTAAGAAAAACAACAAAACTCTGAACCTCTCCCCTTCCTCTTGTCCCAAATTCCTAATAATTAAAAACAAAGACAGTCAAAAACCTTTAAAGTCCATTAACATATTCCTTCTCCAAAAAGCACTAGAATCGATTACTTATGAATCACCCAGTTCTGTCTCATTTACCAGAGACGGAGATCTCCTCATCCTCACCAAAAATAACCAACAAGCAAACAAATTCCTCAAAGCAACAAAACTGTCAAACATCTGTGAAATTTCCGTTAATTTACACCCAACACTAAATACGGTGAAAGGCGTTATATATGCAAGCTGTCTTGCTAGCCTTACTGAAAACGAAATAGTGCACGGTCTACGCCAACAGGGTGCAACAGAGTGCAAAAAAATTACGAAAATTATAGATGGTAAAACTATAAACACCCCTCTTCACATAATTTCTTTTAACGCATGCGAATTACCCAAAGAAATTAATGTCGCTTGGCTTAAAGTTAAAGTTGAACCTTATATCCCATCCCCAATGCAGTGTAAAAACTGCTTTGTTTTGGGCCATACAGCCAAGCATTGCAAATTCGATCCGAAGTGTAAGGTTTGCTCCTCCTCAACCCATAACCTCACTCCATGTAGTAAAGTAGAATGCATTAACTGTAGACAACAACATAGATCGGACCACAAACTATGTCCCACCCTACTTAAAAGGAAAGACATTCTAACATACAAAACACTAAATAAATGTATTTACAAAGAAGCAACTGAAAAAATAAACAACAAACGCAATGGATACGTCCCACCAACAGAAAATTTGGAAGAAGCAATAAATAAAAAAATGAGAAAACCAATAGAACAAAAAACAAACAACAACAACAAACAATTCCCGTCATCTGTTACTTCTGTTACTATTAACAATAGCAACAATAACAGCAATACTCCTTGCCAACAATACACACAACAATCCAACTACACAACTGATTCAAATAAACACCCACATAACATATCCTCTTCCAATTCTTCTTTACCAAACAACAACAATAACCCAATCTCCCTTTTAAACGCACGCACTCTTACACAACACTTAAGCAACAATACAGTACTACAAAACACCGAAGACAGAACTGCTATCCAAAATACTCTTCTAGCTCTCTCAACAGATTCTCTTAGCTCAGAAACTGTTGACGATATAGTTTTATAAAAAAACTCTTACTATTAAATATTTCTTTAATAGTGAAGTTTCCTCTCACCTAACACTCATTGATTCTTTATGGTACTTAAGATTCTGCAGTGGAATCTTAATGGTTACTACAACAATTACAACGAGCTCACTTTACTTCTAAAAGAAAATCTGTTTCATATAGTTGCTCTCCAAGAAACTCATTTATTTAAGGGGTTAGGGGTAGTTAGAATTTTCAAAAAATTAATTTTTTTTTTGCATTTTCGTTAAGTGTAATATCATAAAAATATTCCCTGAAAATTTCACGTTGATCCGATAATTAGTTTTTGAGTTATTCGAGAAATAAGAAAAAGAGCTCGGGCACTTCAAAGCGCTAATGTGAAACTTTAAACGCGTTTTTCTCAAAACTATGTTTTTTGAATCGGTGACAACTGTAACTCGAAAACCGTTCAGTAGATTTTAATGAAATTTATACAGCTTTTAGAATACATAATAAACTCGGGCCTGATTGAAGGATTTTTATTTTTTCGAAAATTTCGATTTTTTAAGACCAATTGATTTTTTCCCAAAAATTTAGAAAAAAAATTTCCTTAGGCCGCCATTTTGTTAATTTTGAAAACAAAATAAAATCCTTCGATCAAGCCCGGGTTGATCTATTTATGAAACTAATTTTTTTTGTCCGATTGATTTTAGATGAACCTCCAAGGACTTATGCTTGTCACCGCAAGTACCTTTTTGTGGAACAGGGTCAACACAAACAACTATAACTTCGGAAATTTATTTTTTTTTTTGGAAATTTTCGTGAATTCAAGTCTACACATTCTACAATAAAGACTATTACTACTTTTGTAAAATAACATGATTTCTCTCATTTTTTCGTGCCTCTGATTATCCCTAACCCCTTAATAACCCACCAAATAGTATGATACCGCCAAACTTTTCTATTTACACAAATAACGACATAGAGCGCGATACATTTGCTAAAAGGGGAGTAGCTTTATTAATCCATAACTCACTTGAAAATTCCAATCTTAACATAAATACTTATATCCTTTCAGTGGCTGCTATTATTAAATCCACCACTACTTTCACAATAATTAACGCTTATATATCGACAACCGACAATTTAACAGAAGCCGATTTATCAAATCTTATTAACACTACATCACATCCTATTTTACTTCTTGGCGACTTTAACGGGTGGAGTCCTCTATGGGGTTCCCCTAATTATACAAAACAATAATCTAATACTACTTAACGACGAATCCCCTACCCATTTTTCAACACGATCAACACTAATACACATTGGTCTCAGCATCTGTAATCCGCCTCTCAATATTGCTGCTACTTGGAAGACCTCTGACCAACCACATGGCAGCGATCATCTACCCATCTTCATATCCCTATTTGGGCTTAATCGGTGTCAGAATATGAACCTCAATAGGGGTACAACCCAAAATTTGCTGATTGGATATTATATCAAAAAACTATGGTGAGACTTCCCAGGTCCCAGGTTTTGCAAACGCTCAACCTACTGGTGGAATGAGCAACTTACTTCCCTGGCTTCAGAAAGTGGATTTATGGAAAATTACTAAGAGTAATCCCACAAATGAAAATATTTTTAATTATAAAAAAGCCAATGCAAAATTTAAAAGAGAAGTTAAAATCTCAAAACGGACCGCATTTATATAATTTTCGAGGGATATTAATTACCAAACCAGCTCCCAAATTCTATGGAGAAAAATAAATATCATCCATGGAAATCTCCCTTCAAGAAATATCCACGTAATTAAAAACTCTGAACATTTAAGCTTTTGCCAAAACCTGGTCGATCTATTCAAAAAATAGCAATTTTAGCGATGAATACGTAATTAGAAAAAGTCGATATATTAATTCTGTCCATATTAATTACCACTTAATACTATTTTCGGACCGACATTGAAAACATTTTGAAAACACATTTGTATGTTGTGGAATGTAAGTCGTTCGGACCGACAATGTGTCCTTTCGATGAGTTTTCACTGACAACTATCAATACGGGGATTCTCTTGCTCTTTCAAGATGACACAAAATGCAAAAATCCTATACCGAAATATGCAAGGCCAAGACAGCACCCATTGCGAATCTAGTGATATATGACGGCACGAAAATAAACATGGGTTTTGGTCAGACATATTTTACAGCCATTGCAAATAAATTTTTGCGTGTGTTTGTTGTGCCGTTGCACCAAGAAGAAAATTCTGCAATTGGTGCACCGTGCAAGGGTTTTGGGAAGGGAATATGTCTTCCAAAAAAATCGATTAAACTAGAGCAGGCACCGATTATAATGAGTGAAATGTAAGTTTTCAAGTAGTTTTCAGCGAAAACTGTGTTTTCTTTTGACAGATTTTACATGAACGAAAACACAAGTTTTCGTACGAAAACCAGTTTTTCCCACGAAAACATGTTTTCGTTGTCGGTCCGAACATAGTATAAGTCAAAAAGCAAAGCAAATAGATCTTTCTTTTTCTACGTTTGAACTTAGTTCTTGCCTCTCTACACTGAAAGGTAAAACTCCAGGCCTAGACAAAATCTCTTATCCGCTTATAGAAAATCTTCCCCCCATTGGTAAAATTAAACTATGCCAACTATATAACACAATATTTATAAATATCGTAGTTCCTCAATTTTGGAAAACAAGTCTCAGTATCCCCATACCAAAACCCAATAAACCAAAAAACACCACTGAAGGTTATCGCCCAATTTCACTTATTTCATGTCTATCAAAAGTAATGGAAAAAATGTTAGCAAGGAGATTAATGCGGTACCTCCTAAATAATAATTTACTTTCTAATCGACAAACAGCATTTAAACCTGGTCGCGGTACAATTGATGCTCTTCTTACCTTAGATGAGGAAATATCAAACTCTCTCTCTAGTAAAAACCATTTTTCAATTATTTCGATTGACATGGAAAAAGCTTTCGACCGAGTTGGTCTCCACACTTTCATAGCTCAACTAACCACTTGGAAACTCGGTTCAAAAATAATTAACTATATACGGCACTACCTTCTCAATCGAAAAATTCGCGTAAAAGTTAATGGTGTTATAAGTGAGCAATGTCCAATTGAAAACGGTATTGCACAAGGCTCTCCTTTGTCCGTAACACTTTTCCTTATAGCCTTCGATCATTTAAGCCATATAATAATTGAGCATAAATACTTTAAACATTTACTTTATGCCGATGATCTTCATATCTTCAACATCGTGCGAAATTCAAATACTCTTACTAATCAAATTATCACTCTCTTTAACAATATCTTAAGCTGGTGTCATATCAGTGGCACTAAAATATCCACTAGTAAATCTAAACACCTACAGATATGTAACAAACGAAATTATAAAAATATTTTATCACAGATAAAGAGATCCCCAACTCTCCTGTCACTGAAAGTGAGAGAGCAATTGCTAAACGTCAAAACCTACCTAACTTTGACAGTTGACTGGATTGGGTAGGTTTGACGTTTTGCAACTGGAATGACTGGAACGGCCAAATTGAAATTATACCAAAAATATATGTGAACCTAGGAATTTGTTGCCGTCGTTCAAGATCGCTAATAAAAATTTAAAACTATGAAAATCAAATAAAATGTAAAATTTAAATATATTTCATGAAACGTTTTGTAATTTAATGCATAATAGAATTAATTTTCTAGTACAAATGATTAAAAACATTTATTAATTGAGAACTAGCAGGCTTAATTCGCCTTATTAAGAATTGAAATATCGAAAGTTAGTTGTTTTAATATACCATAAAATCATAAAAAAGGAATTAAGTAGTTTCGCCATATATTAAAAGTCCAATATATAATAATTTGCAACCGTAATAAATGTTGGGTATTTTAATTTAAAATGCCCAAAAATTTTTATTTTGTTCGATCTGGCCATAATGGAAAATGTTATAAAAAACGCTTATTTTGAGGCGCTCTCACACTGGAATAAGTTGGGCATCCCATTATCCCTGTATCTTACTAAGCAGGAATAAAGGGATGTTTAACTTATTACAGTGTGAGAGCGCCTCAAAATAAGCGTTTTTTATAACATTTTCCATTATGGCCAGATTGAACAAAATAATAATTTTTGGGCATTTATCAACCCAACACCCAACATTTAGTACGAATAATTATTACTAAATAGTGGTTATTTACTATATGGAGAAAGTAAGAGTAAGATTTCAATCTGGCCATCGCCCGTTTCCAATTGATAAACGTCAAAACCTACTGAACTCGATTAGCTGTCAAAGTTCAGTAGGTTTTGACGTTTAGCAATTGCTCTCTCACTTCCAGTGAGAGAGGAGTTAAACATCTCTTTATCTCTGTCATTAAGCATCAACAACTGTAATATAATATTATAGATGTAAATAAACTTAAAATCTTAGGCTTAATACTCAATCATAAGTACACATGGAATGATCACATAACACAATTATGTTCATCACTTCATAATTGCATAATAGATTAAACGTAATCAAGTGCCTCAGCAATATAAAATTAGAAAGTAATTCCAACACGCTCACTCACATAGTTAAATCAATAATTCTGTCCAAAATTGATTATGGGTTGCCTATGTTCTGCAAAACATCAAAAAAAAAACTGGTCAAAGATGGCGTCAGCATACCACACTGCAGCCCGACTTGCCATTGGAGCTTTCCGTACTACCCCTACAACAAACATTTTAGCCGAAGCCGGGTTACCTACTTTAGAAAACAGATTGCTTTACATAACCAGAAGCATGATTACGAAATTCATCAATGCCGAAGGCTCTCCTGTTAAAGCCGCACTAACAAACAGGCTACGCCGGAAAAGAACAACCAGAAAAACCTCAGCCTTGCAAACGCTGATCCATGCTGCAAAGGAAATTAATGTTCTTTTCAATAATCCAGTGATCTCAAGCTTTCGCGCTCCCCATTGGAGTCTTATAAAAACCTGCGTATACCTGGATTTGACTAAATTTAAAAAAGAAATTATATCACCAGACGTTTACTTAAAATACTTCTCAGAAATAATAAGTTCTCACAAAAATTGGGATACACTCTACACAGATGGATCAAAGGATTATAATAATGTGGCCTTCAGTGTCGTTAAGGATAACTCTGTAATCATGTCAGCTATACTACCTCCTTTTGCCCCAATTTTCACGGCAGAAGCAATAGCCATCCTGCACGCTTGCCTAATAGCAAAAAACAGTAGACGTAAGCATCTCATCTACAGTGATTCTTTATCGTCGCTCCAAGCCATACTAAACTTCAATTATGCTGATCCAACTGTTTCTCAAATTAGAGATATCCTCATTAACAATATTAGTAGAATTAAGTTATCAGGAATCCCAGCCACATTGGTATACAAGGCAATACTCTATCCGACTTCCAAGCCAAATATGCGACAAGAGCTCCCTTAAAACTTATAAATGCCAACAATAAAAAAGACATTAAAAATTTTGCTAAAAAGTACTATCGTGAGGCCTAAAATGAACACTGGAGCCAATACTCCCACTATTACAAAATAATAAATGCTCAACGAATATCGTCTCTTTTCCCTACAACTATATCCAGAAGACATTGAATTGTGCATACTCGCTTTCGGTTAGGTCACACCAAACTAACACACAAACATATATTGGAAAACTCTCAAATACCAGTTTGCCCATATTGTAATACCGACAATCTCACAACTCAACATTTAATACAAAACTGCACATCATTGGAATACAACCGTCTCAACTTAAACTTAACGGAATTACTAACAAACATAACACATACTAACATAAAACAGTTTATTAAATTTATATGTGCACTAGATATCTATTTTGAAGTGTGATACTCCAGAATAACTAAACCATTGTATATTAGTTTATCAATATTTAATATTAAGAAGCTGATGGCCTTAGTCGCTAATGCTGTAAAATTTTTAGAATGCTAAGGTGTAATTGTATTATCCTTTTCAATAAAATAATAATAAATCTATTTCTTAATATACCCATGGCTGCATAGTACTTATCGGATCCCTCTGTATAATAATTCATGGCGAATACTGCTGCACTTCGCCAAGCTGGATAAGATATAGAATCATCCTTGAATTCGGGTAGCGATTTTATTAAGTCTAGGCTTGCATTATGTTCTGCAGCTAAAGGGTTAATTGAAACTGGTTGGTACGACCCCAACCACTTGCTTGAGCTAAACTACCTAACTGTTCAACTAACTCCTGTTTAATACGCTCATTACTTTCGTTAACAATTTCTATCACTTGGTCTTTGTTTAAAAACATTTTGTCGAGAAAAGGTCTTCTTGCAGTCCAAAATTTGAAAAAAAAATCTACTACGTGAAAGGCTTCTTAGAAATCATCGCGAATAGATCAATTATAGCGTTTTAAATATGCAAACCAACATGTCAATTATTGTCTTCGAAATGGAAAAAATAATTTGAATACAGATTCGTAAGTATATTCAACAAAATTTTATAGTATTAACTAGCACCGAAAATTCGAATCGGAAAATACAAGCAATGCTTGTTAAAAAAAAATAAAAAAATGTTTGAAAATTTACTTCATTAAACGAAAAGAATGTCAAGATTCAATACACTTTTTTAAGTTATTCAGAATTTTTATTGGCAGTTAGGAGTTTAATAACAGGTTAAATAAAAAAAACCTTTATAAACTTTTTTGTTAATTAGTAAAATTCACTTGTCAGAATGTTGCTTCTTATCTAATATTTTTTATAGTAGAATTTACTGAAAACCACTTGAAAATAGTTTGAAAGAGCACTTACAGTTTTTAATATGTAAATATAAATGTAGTACAGTCAGCTCCTTAGAATTTCAAGCTTCCTTGTCTTATTTTATTGGTACGGTTTTCTATGTTGATACACGTTAACCAGATCCAAGTTTTTAATAAATGAAGGTGTGGTCCTTAGAATTTTAGGCTTCTTCGTCTCTTTATAGCCGGATTTTTTTTATTGATACAAGTTAGCCAGATCCTTAGAGATTATTGAGTCCTTAGTTCTTTTAAGCCCACCCGTTGGGCGCCAGTTACAAATTGTTTTGTTATTGGGTTTTTTATTCACTGCGATATGACTCGCTTTTTCAACTCCAACTCTACAACTGATCACTTAATATTAAATGCTTACTTAATATTAAATGGTTCTAACTCTAGCCTATTATTACACATCATGCTATTGACGTACCGAAAAAAGTCGTCTTCAGAAGTAAAAAATAAAGACAATGCTGATTTTTTTTTACGATTCCGAGGGTATTGTACACCGAGAGTTCGTCCCACCTGGCCAAACGATAAATGCTGTGTCTTAACTTGGTGTTAGGAAGCGTCTTTTGTAACGCATTCGTCGTGCTCGACCACAATACCGTGAGGCAGGGTCCTGGCGCCTGTTGCTCGATAATGCGCCGTGTCGACACTTGTCACTGGTTTTTTGACAAAAAAAACTCCATATTAACCATTAATCACTCACCCTACTCACCTGATCTGGCACCCTGTGATTTTTACCTATTTGGAAAACTTCATTTGTTCATGAAAGGACACTGGTTTCAAGACATTTCAGCTATCCCAAAGGCGACGACCGATATTCTCAAGAGCATTCCGAAAAATTACCTTAAACACTCATTTGAAATGCTAATTGACCGGGCTAAACGCTGTATCGAAGCACAAGGAAACTACTTTGAATAAAAAAATATAACTTTTGAAAAATATTAATTTTTTGTTGTTTTTTTAATAGTCCTGTTTCTTTTGCGACAGACCTTGTAGTATACCTAGAGTGATCACCTGGCTATAATGATAAACATCAGCAAATACTACGGAGAAGCGCTTGTCACCAAAAAGTGCAGTCCAAACGGTGGAAGATTATTATACACTTTATGCTGGACGAAAGTCTGAAGAAAGATATTGACGTAGATCATCAGGCTAAACTGCTGGTAGTACATATTTTCAAAGCCAGCGATGGGGCTATGGTGAGAAGGAACCAGCCACCCCAAAGAAAGTCGTTATACTGGTGGAACAACGAAATCGATTTACTGAGAAGCAAAAAAGAAAAAAAAACAACAAACACATGCGGGAGCTGTAGCAAATGAAATTTTCATTAGCTCTGCTCTACTACCGCTCCCAATTTTTTGCTACCGCTACGCTAGAGCAGAGTACAGCACTTCATTCTTTGATCTCGCTACAGCTATAGTTTTCTTACTAACAAAACTCGGAGCAGAGCAGAGCACATACTTTTACTTTGTTATACTATGGCTCTGCTGCGGCTCCCGACAAAGTGAGAGCGGTAGCAAGAACAAAATGAAATTCTACGAGAGTAGCGTAGTTTTGCAAACGCTGGACAAAACTTTCTGTTTTAAAATGCTATACAACAAAGTGAACGAAAAAATCCCTGGGGTGAGGCGTATAAAATCGTAATGGGAAAGGGGGCAAAGACAAGCCCCTCGTTGCTTAGAAATATAATAGAATCAGTTTCAATTCTGATTCCGACAACTACAGGATTCCACAACACCCCTGAATATCTCCCTAAATATTGCCGGACGCAGTATTAGAACACAGTCAGCACTAAAGTACTTTGGTGTAATGATAGACGAGAGACTCAGCTACAAAGTCCACATTGAGAAAATATGCGAAAAAGCTGCCCGTGTGCATGCGGCCTTCTCCAAAATCATGGTCAATATAGGAGGACCAAACCAAAGCAGAATAACACCTTTGGCTAAGGTTAGCCAATCAATTTTCATTTATACCGCGACATATGAGAGAATGGCAAAAACAGTGTTCCGACTAAGTGCAATCAAAACTATTTGCGCATTCCGTATGGTGTCTCATGAAGCCGCCATCTGGGATAGTGCCGCCCGACATAATAGCTCGAGAACTAAAGCTGATCTATGACAAAGCAAAATTATAGGCAGGAAGTTGACTATGGCAGAGCACAAAGAGGAAAGGCAGGTCAGCCTACAGGGATGATAAAATCGTTGTAACATTTAGCAAAAGGAGGGTGGACGCACCGATAAATCGGAAATGTACCAGCATGTGTGGAACGAAAGCAAGGCGAGATAGGTTTTTACATAACGCAGTTTCTAATGGGACACATTAAATTCGTTAAAAATTTTCCGTTAGAAGTAAAACAGTTTCTGATTTCTCAAACACTGATATTTGAACGTTTCATTAAAACACGTACAGCTCCAACCTGATGTTTAGATAAGTTGTACTGAGTAATCAGATCATTTTAAATAAAAACTCGTAGTTTTTATGTTGCCAAATACGTTCTATACTGATTTATACAAAATTGCCATCGGTACTGTTATTTTCATGTTTGCAGCTATACAAAACGGGAGTTTTTTATAATTTGATATTCAGATGTCGAACGGGTATATTACTATTTATACAACCAAAATTCCTTATTCAGAAAAACCCTGACAATACAAAACCTATGTCCGGCATACAACGAGTCCTCGCATGACACTAATCTCCTCTTTGCAAACCCAATAGAGCAAACTCGCTTTTACTTTTCAACCAATTATATGTGCGGAAGGTATAGTACTATATCTTTAAGCTTTCACTACCTCCATATTTGAATCCCCTAAAAATTTTGAATCGCACGCTTATACGAGTAGCAATTCAGTAAGCAGTCTCTAGTCACTATTCGAGACATTTTTAATCAAAGTCTAATTTTAAGTTACTATTCTATACAGTTCTAGTCACAAAGTATTGCCTCAAATTCGTCGCCTGATAGAAAGCAGGTCACAAAACTAATAAGAATTATTGTTTTCCATTTCGAATATACTGACACTTCCCTTACTTCTTTTTCTTTTTTAATGGCGTAGACACAGCTCATGCGGTTACGGCCGAGTTTACAACAGTGCACCAGTCGTTTCTTCTTTTCGCAATTTGGCGCCAAATCGAAATACTCAGTGTAGTCAGGTTCCTCTCCTTCTGATCTCTCCAACGGAATGGACGTTTTCCTTTTTCTCTAATTGCTCAGGCGGGTACTGCATCGAATACTTTCAGAGCTCGAGTATTTTCATCCATGCGGGCAAAGTGACCTGCGTAGGCGCTATCTCTTAAATCGCTGAGCTATGTCAATGGCCTTTCCTTGTTGACAGTTTGGTTGGGGGAAAAAATTCAGATTGCACCATAATTGCACGATGATTGAAGAAAACTGTGAAGATAACCTTGATTTTTGACGTGGCTTTTCGGCTTTTATTCACCTTTGCCACGATATTTGGACAATTGATCGCAGTTTCCGTGTCGTAAGCATAGACCCAAAACTCATCGCCAATAATATGTTTCATGACATCCTGGTAATTAACGCGACGCTGTTTTTCCAAAAAAAAAAAATACTTATTTTGGAACTAATCGTCTTATCAACCTTGAAAGAAAAAATTTCGACGAATGGGTTTTCGTGCAAAATTTAAATTAAAAAGATCATCATAGATATTATTCGATTGTCGGATTTTATAATTTGTGATTGTAAGAGTTAACGAACAAAAAAACAATAAAAAAAAAACATTTTGCTGACGCCGCCCCCTCCCAATTTCTTTTGCCACGTCTGTATCGGCAGAGCAACCTCTTCTTCGAAGTTTTAATTAAAACGCACCTAAACATTAACTAGTAAAAAGTTGCGCGCTCTCTTCTTTTACGATAGCTCAGCGATACACACGTGGTAAGTGTGTTTCCAATTTTTTACAATGAAATATATACATATATTACAATAAATTTTTTGGTTTTTATTTAATATTTTGTAGAATAATCTGTACCGATCGTTTCCCCACGGCCAACCACAACTACGGAAAGTGCCACACCGTGCTCCACCACCCGAATTATCATTGGTCCTTCGAGCCGGATAACAGGTAACAAGTTAATTTTTTATTTAAAGTGAAAGTGCATTAATTTGCCCGATTTAGCAACACGCAAGCTACAGCCAAACATATTTTGGACTTGCGCTCTGCAAGCTATAAGGCAATAGATTGGTTAATTGGAGACCAAAACTTATTTTTGGCACTCTACCCAAAAAATCAACGCACAAGAATGCAGGTAGTATTGTACATCATTTAAGTACAACAATAAATACACCTGGCAAATGCACTGATTATTTCACTTTGCATAAAAAAAAACAAACCACACACTGTTATTCGAAAAAATAATAAATTTTTTGGACGCACAAACATCGTCTGGAGCGTCAACAATCTCTCTCGGTTTTTTGTTTCTTCTTGTGGTTAATTTGAGTCAAGTCGCTCAACTCTGCCCTTCCATATATTGCTCGAATAGCAATAAAGGCAAGCAGCAATAACGCAGCTGCAGTTTCGCGAGTGCAAACAAAAAAAAAAAAATACAAAATTACAAGTGAAGGGAGTGACACGAAAAATTAGAAAAAGTGAAGTGAGCGACAGCAAGAAAGCCAAACAGCTAAGGCAAGACAGCAAAGTGAGAGCAGCACAGGCAAAGTAGCAAAGGCAAAGCAGCACAGCAGCCATCCCAGAAGGACAGCAACAAACAAAAGAGTGTAGTGGTGAAATCGAAATAGTTCGAAAATAACCCCGTGAGCAAAAGTGAAAGTGAATAGTGGATATAAATCAAATAAGTGCTTGCGAATTTTTATTTGTATTTGTATTTGGATTTAAATAAAGCAATTAAGCATAAATCAATTTTGTTTGTGTACATAGTCGAAGACTAGGCGTGCAAGTGCATTGGGATTACCCAGCAAGCACATTAAAATTAAATTAAAAAAAATACTTTGAGAAAATACTTTACTAAATTTATTAATTTTTTTGTTCTTTCGAAAATTCACGCTTCACTAAGAAACAACGCACTACTAATTTGTAGTTTGTCCGTGATTGGTTCTGTAACTTTTGAACTTTTTTGCAACATATTTGCAAATATTTTTTACATTTTAATTTCAAAGTCTTAGATCCGATTTTGCAGTTCCGGTTCAATTTTCGAACACAATGGAATCTATCAGAGCATTTAACACAGCTGCAGACGCTCTACTGGAGTTTGAGGAGTCTTTTACTCCAACAGCAAACAACCAAAGTGATTACTCTCTTGAAGTACAACAAACTGAACTGAAATCTCTGTGGGCAGAGGTAAAGTCAGAATACAAGTTGTGTTTGCCAAAGGTGGATCCTTCCGACACAAGCTCAATTGACGACATTAAGCTTAAATATTCAAGCTGTTACCACGCTTATGTGTGTTGCCCGGCCT
Organism: Bactrocera zonata; assembly: GCA_037783105.1. NCBI lineage: Eukaryota > Metazoa > Arthropoda > Insecta > Diptera > Tephritidae > Bactrocera > Bactrocera zonata. Next base: position 453,393 of record JBAWJQ010005153.1, on the reverse strand, counting down.
AGATGGGCGAGCACATGCACAAACTCACGGCGTTCAACCAAAGCCCAACTTCAAATTCAGAAGTGATTCAACCTGAACGGTTACAACAAACGGTAGAACCCGTGAGATATTCCATCAACTTACCGCCATGTGATACCGAAATATTTCATGGCGATGTTTTACAATGGCCCTCATTTAGGAATTTATTTGCCGTCATTTATGGGAATAAACCAAGGCTATCTCCAGTGGAAAAGTTATTCCATCTGAATCAAAAAACGCGAGGTGAGGCAAAAGCTATCGTTTCGAAAGCGCCACTGACGAATGACGGATTCGCATTAGCTTGGAATAATTTGTTGTGTAGATATGAAAATAAGCGAGTGCTTGTCAACACACAATTAAATTTATTGTTCAAGCTCCCGCACATTTCAACAGAATCTGAGACCGAACTGAGAAATTTACAGCGGGAGATAAATAGCTGCATTTCAGCTTAACAAATACAGGGTAGGCCATTTAAAGTTGACCCATCTGGCAACGCTGTAACTTTTAACAGCGCTGACAAATCGGCTAATGTCATACCGCGTTAGAAGCGCCATTCGAAGACAATTTATACCATGGAACAGTACACTCCAAAAAAACGCGCTGAAATTGTTCAGCTTTATATTCAAAATAACTTTTCAATTGTGTAAAAATAATAAAGTGAAAAGTGCTCCAGTTAAGAACACAATTAAGTCTTTATACGCAAAATTTGTGAACACCGGTAATCTCAGTAATGCCAGTCATGCATCCAGACAACGCACAAGACGTTCTGATGAAAATATCGAAGCTGTACGAGCCAGTATTGAGGAGACTCCATCGACATCGAGTTATCGCCGCTCTCAGGAATTAGACATCTCTCGCACCACTCTCCGACGCATAATTCATAAAGATTTGAAGATGTTTCCATATAAAATTCAAATGGCACAAAAACTAAACCCAGCTGATTATCCGCGACGCCTTAATTTTTTTTTAGAAACAAATGGGTCAACTTTAAATGGCCTACCCTGTACATGGCATCAACGTAGATAGCTGGGATGCCATATTTGTGTTCTATCCGACTGCCGGACTGTACACTGTCGCTTTGGAAACAATCTCTGGATTCGGATTCAGAGATCCCAAAATGGGTTGAGTTAGACAAGTTTCTAACCAAACGGATTAAAACGCTAGAGAGAGTATCAAACCTCAAAGGCGAGTTGGGTACTCAACCCAAGATAAAGTCGGCTGATGGTGAAGGTCGGATACCAACCTTGCAGTTAAGAATTGGATCCAAACCCATCAATTCCCATCACGCCAAGAAAAACAATATTACAGTTTACAGCTCATCTCAATCGCACATTAATCGCAGCCTAACGCACAGTTAAATGCTGTCAGAAAACTCCACGTCGGCCTAAACTGTTTATCGGACTCACATGAAGTCAAAAATTGTAAAAGTATGTTTAATTGCTCTAAATGTAAACAGAGACATCACTATATGATTCACCGGGATCAGAGTGAGGATACAGCTCGGTTATCCGACAGCACAGACACTACTGAGATTTCCACTAAATCTCATGTGGCCTCTAATAAGGCCAATGGCACAATTCCGATTTCTTTGGCGCCGCGATTTGAAGGTACCGTTGGAAAGAGGAAGTCCTCCTGATTAAAAAACATATAGGATTATAGGGTCCGCAAACGCTTAGTTTAGGAGATATTCGCCCTTAAATTTCAAAAATTTGCAAAATTGGACCATTTCAAGGAGCTATTTCACCACATTAAACACACTTTTTTTCACATTTTTCACTTCAAATTAATTAAATTGCACTATTATCTTTTAAATAAATCAACATTTTACTCTTTTAGCAGGTTTTTTTTTACCTAAAAACTCTTTATTTTAAAAATTACATTTTACACTTGTTTCAACCTCATTTGTTTACTAAAAATTACGACGAAATGGAGCGCTGCCATGTGTTGATAAGGCAATTCACTGAAATTCCTCTTTTTCTCAAAAATTCCTCTATTCATGCATATGGATATTTTCCTTTTTAAATTTATTAAGCAAATAAGTAATATTATATACATGTATTAGTAATATTATAAAATAATATTATATATACATATGTATAAGTAATATTATATAATAATATTACGTAATAAAGTGTACAGTACATGAGTACAGTACGAAAACTCAAATTTTGTTTCAATATGAGTGCATGATAACCGAAAAATATAACCACTTCATACCCAAAACTCATATTTTAAATATAATAATATATATATTGTCGCCTAAAATACAAACCAATGTATCATCAAAAATAAATGGAAATCGCTGACAGATATAATAACCAAAATTTACTATTTTATAACGAAAACTTAAATTTTGAGTGCATGATAACTATATATTATAACCACTTTATACCAAAACGTCAATATATTTTTTTTATTTTCAACGCAGAAAGGGGTACTACGCGAAAGTACTTCAGTCACCCCGGGTATTCGCTCGGTCAGGGTTATTTTTTTAAAGCGCGGCCGAAGGCCGCCAACGCAGAAAGGAGTACTATGCGAAAGTACTTCAGTCACCCTGGGTATTCGCTCGGCCAGGGTTATTTTTTTAAAGCGCGGCCGAAGGCCGCCAACGCAGAAAGGGGTACTATGCGAAAGTACTTCAGTCACCCCGGGTATTATGTATATAAAAATGTTATATTACAATCATAAACATATATGTATATTATAATGTTATCACACGATTTTACTTATCTATGTTTATTAAATATAAATCACATATTCATATATTCATATATGCATGTATATGGAAAAGTGTTCACATATTCAATTTTAGCTTGAAAAATCTTCTTTATAGTTTTTTTATAGTTAATAAAGAAAAAAGAATCACTCGAAAGTAGAAACAAAGAAAACGCTGTTAAACGCTGAAAAATCCTTCACTTTTGGTTTTTAAGGTGTGGCAATGCTGGTTTTCCTTGTAAATATAAGCACTCTAAACTTTTCAGCCATAAATTTGACAAGTGATTTTTAAAATACTAAATTTAGTTGAAAAATTGCAAAATAATTGTGAAATGTAAGCTTATTTCAAAGCTTAGAGTGTATATTTAAATATACAGTGTAAAGAACGTGAAAAAATTTAGTGAAACATAGAGAAATAACATGTTTTCTTAGTGCAAATTTTTGAATTTTTAAACGTGAATATTTCAAAAAATATTAGTTATTTTTATGTTATTTTTGGATATTCCTCCTCTGGAGAAGCTCCCCTATCCGTACATACCCCATTTATACGGAAATTCGGTTTTTTTACCCCTCCGCCAAAGTAATCGGAATCGTGCCGAAAATTTTATGAAGGAGATTGTTATATAGTACTTAAAACTTATTTTGATGAATTAGGACAATTAGCATGGAAAATCTATTTTTGGATTGGTAATGAAGCAACACTTGACAAGCGCGCTTGTGCTGCAATACATGCAGTTAATTTACGAAATTACTTAGGAGCTCGCTGCCGTACAATCCGTGAGGAACAAAGTGAGTATATGATGTTTTATAGTTTGGTACCATGGAGGGCGTTTTTCGGTAATGCGAACTGCGCAGCATCTAATATATAATAGCTAGAATGTCATTGCATAATTTTAACATTATTTACTTATTACAATTGTGGATTTAATTTTATATGATATAAGTATATGATTGAGATTACGTCAAGTGCACTAAATACTTGCGGCACGGAATGATTGATTTTAAAGGTAATAAAAATTTTTTTGTACTTTTTTTATTTTCTTTTTGCACCTTTTGAACAGATATTGATATAATATTTTTGGCTATCTCACTCGTCAGTGAGAGTATCAGCCAGCATAAAATCAGCAGTACGAACTGTGCAGTGTTGCTAGCATTACCGAAAAAGTCCGAAGTAATGTACAAGTACTTTTACAGATATGATTTTTTGTATTCAAACATATCGAGTATGTACATGTTTAATTGTGTTATATAAAAAAAAGAAAAATTCTATATTGCATTTATCGATTGAAACTTGCTTATGCTCTGAATTTATACAGAACAGTGCACTCGGAAAAGCAGTTTTTTTAATATTAAACAAATAAAGAAGAGCTAAGTTTTATTTAAATTGTCATGATTTTTTGTATTCAAACATATCGAGTATGTATGTGCTTAATTGTGTTATATAAAAAAAAAGAAAAATTCTATATTGCATTTATCGATTGAAACTTGCTTATGCTCTGAATTTATACAGAACAGTGCACTCGCAAAAGCAGTTTTTTTTTTTTAAATATTAAACAAGTAAAGAAGAGCTAAGTTTTATTTAAATTTTTTACTCTTGCAACTTGCAAGAATCAAAGCCAGGGAAGTACTTTAAGGTGTAAAACCAATAATATAAAGTAAAGTCAGCCGAATGTTCGAAAATCCTGATATTAGTTAAATAAGCGTTAGGTCAAATTTATCTATTTTAGGCACAAAAATACATTGTCATAAGTAAAACACGCTATCTTATTTACACAAAACACCCGGAACTTCGAAAACCTTTGTATTAGGCATATGGGGGCTCAGAGCAGTATTAACCTGATTCAAGCCATTTTTAACATACAGACAGACCATTGTCAGAGAAGTACTATCCCTGAAATTCAATTATATACATATCTCACACGTTGATCGATATTTTCGATCAAAAGTCAACTATTGGTACTGGGAACCAAACATTCGGTACTTAGGGGCTTGAACAGTTTTTGTTGGATTTGAACAAATATTGAACATAAGGTGGCATTTTTCCACAATCTGACATATAAATATGAAAAAATACCACATATCGGAATCGGTCATTAGGGTCCCGAGATATGGGATTTCACCAAAAAATAGGAGATGCCACGCCCATCTTCTAATTTTTACCGCGGCCCCCATAAAGCCTTGATATAGCATTCCAGCAGCAGCTTTTGCGTCTCTGGCGCATTTAGTTATTGATATATCGCCCTTTTAGTAGTTTTGAACAGTACCGTTATATGGGGAGTGAATGGGGTTTTCATCCGATTTCAACCATTTTCGCACTATAGGTAGGGGTTAATATAGTACTTGTGCTGGCCGAATTTGGTTTTTGTAGCTTTAATAGTTTTGGAGATTTATACATAAAACTTATTAGAGGGCGGGGCCACATCCACTTTTCAAAATTCTTACGTCTTTCCCCACAGGAGCCTCAGACTACTGCGATCCCCCGTGCCAAATACGAGTTTTATATCTTAATTTAGTGCTTCGTTATGGCTTTTTATAGGTTTTCGGTTAATGGCGATTTGTGGGGGTGACAGTGGTCCGATTACGCCCATCGACGAACTCGGAGCTTTTTTTGTACTAAGAAACCTGCATACCAAGTTTCATATCTCAATTTTTACTCAAGGTGCAGCTTGCACGGACTGAACTTTCATCGTCACTCTGAATATTTATATATGTACATATATGTATATAACACTACATCTAAATACTCTGTAGCAACTAGTTGCAAGAGTATAAAAAGGGAATGCCAAGAATTATTTTTTTGCCTTTCATTTCTCTCGTTTTTGTGCTAGAAAACTCTTTCCCAAATAATTTAAAGCAACGTAGTTGTTTGCCAGTCACAACATACTGTTTTTTCTTCCATTTACGTTAACCCGATCGTCTTGTGAACGGAAATCTCACTGCTGTTGGCCACATTCATACACATATGAAACTACCCAGAAATATGCAAAAATAATGTAACACTTATATTTTTTAAAAATATTCTCGATTAAAAATTTGTATCAAAAAACCTAGTATTTTTCAATGTTTTACTAAACTTTTTCACATTTTTCACTTTATATTGAAATATAACTAAAACATCAAAATAAGTTCACATTTCATTATTTTGTTACTTTTTACTTAAATTTGTTAATTTAATAATCACATAGCACACTCATTATGAAAAGGTTAGGCCAGATAGCTGGTCAAAAAGATCGCATGTGGACTGCTATGTGTAGTTCTTTGGGATGCCATGTAAATGAAGAACTCCTGTGTTGGAACTATAAATTTGCAAAACGCTTAGTGGCCAATACAAACTTGCACAGTGATTTAATTTTCATTCCCGCCAGCTCGGTGCGATGCCCAAACGAGGGATAGTCAAGAAGGAAGTGTTGAGTTGTTTCCACTACATTTTCTCAATGAGACAATAGCCCCACTACTAGGGAGAGGCTAACCTTACTGAGGGAAAAGAGATCACCTGATCTTTTGTCATCGATCAGTCATGTACCATTTGTGCCATGTACCGATTGTGTCCCAGCGCTGACCAAGCTTCCGCGAAGCCCAGCTATTTAATAATTTATTAGACCGCAAGAAGATAAGGCAGCACCGATCCGCTCCTATCCCGCCGATAACGGCTCTACGGCGCCTTTCCTTGCTAGCTCATCAGCTTTTGCAATTTCCTGCGATTCTGCTGTAGCCTGGAACCCATACCAGTCTTATCACAAAGGCATTCGATGCTATTGATAGTAAGGTTAGGCAGTCTTCCATCAGCCCTGAACGCACTGTATATGAGTTCAAGGCTAGTACCAACGCTCTGCTATCTGAATGGAAGGAAATCTGAAACTGTAGTTGATGGAGAGCTCTCAATATTGGACCCCTCCACCAACCTTCCCCTCAAGCTTCAACCCATTCGTGAAGAGGCTCACTGCCCCTCTTGTTGTTGTTGTTTTAACGGAGTATCTTATCCCCGTTAGGGTGATGAGGGCTATCTAAGTTGTCGTCGACGTCATCTAACGGGAGGCCCCGTTTCGATGCGGTCGGATCAAAAGGAAAAGGGTGTCAGATGAGTGAGGTTGGCGGGGCAACCAAAGAGGTGGGCAGTGTCATGCGGAGACTCGTTGCACGCAGGACATACATATGTATGTTGGATATGTCGGGGTCTATTCTGGACAAGTAGGAGTTTAACCTGTTACAATATCCAGAACGAAGCTGCGCAAGGGTTGTGATTTGACTACAAGAACGCCATTCACTGGAAGGGAGTCAGTGAAGGTGTTGATAGCTCGACTGTGAATGGCGTTCAGTACCTGTCGGAAGTTAGAAGACTCCAAAATCCGGTCGGCGTATTGTTTGTCGACGTAATTGAGGAAAGACTTCTTGATGTTCCTAGGAGGTGATTCCGCTCCGAGCAGGGGTGATTTCCGCCAAAACATCCTAGAAGGAATTGCTTGGAGAGGAGTTCATTATGTTCCTTAACTGGGAGCATAAGCGTCTCACTATGTAGATGTTCGATGGAAGACATGAAGAGGCATCCTGTCGTGGTCCGGATTGCAGTGTTCTGGCAGGTCTGTAGCTTCTTCATATAAGTTCCATTCCATCCAGGCGATTATATTGTTGCGGCGTAGTTGAGAACCGGCCGGCACTCGACCTTCTACGTTACTAACAACATTTCCTTGTCCTTTCCCCATGTGCTGCCGGCTAGCGACTTGAGGATTTTGTTGCGTTTCTGTATCTTGGCAATAATCGCGGAGTGAAGAAGCATATACTATCAATTGTTACACCTTAAATCTTAGGGTTATTGACGGTCAGAATCTTGACGCCGTCTGTAGATTTGGTGGGGGAGAGTGTTAGGTTCCAAGCAGAGAAGAAACAAATCATCAGCGCACAAGGTTATGGAGACTCCCTCTTGTGTCTGTGGAAGTTTCTAGATGTAGAAGTTAAACAGTAACGGGGAGAGAACACCATCCTGGGGAACCTCCTGTTTAATTATTCTCAGTTTAAATTGTTTCCCAGGTTTCAGTAGTAGAAACACTATTCCGATTTTCCACACATCGCGTATTTGAAGAGCGGTCAGCGACAGGTTGAACGCTAGCGCACTTCTTCCGGTCCAAAGAGGCATGGCCATTGAATTGAACTTCAATTCGGTCATCATGCCTGGCCGGGTTAGACAAAGCCTTGACAGTAGACCAAAGCGAATCTCCAAATTGAGAGGCGTAAGGTGTCGTGCTCATTAGCTAAACCGGCTGCTTCGGCTGGGAAATTTGGGTGTAGTTCCGCAATTTTTCCAGCCGGGATGAAGCGAGCGGTAGCTGCTGCGATCACCTTGCGGAATCGACGTTCGCCAAAAAATACGTCCGTAGGAATGGGTAGAGAGTTGAAGGCGTTCTCTGTAAATTCTGTGAAGCCGACCCAGTTAGCTTTGTAAAAGTTAACGAAACTACGGTTGTCCACAGAAACAAAATGGGAGGTATCTCGATCGAGATAATTATGGGTAGATGGTCTGATGCGAGAGTTAGCATAGTGTCAAACCACCACTAGACATGGTAATATCGGGTGAGCTATTACATGCGCCCATACCGATTAGACACGGAGTTGTGCAATATGAAGGCTAGACCACCACCATTATCTCGCTCGCGATCCTTACGTAAGACGTTGAAACCGGCACAACTCAGAAGATCTGAGCGGCTGTTCCCTGGGTTTCTTGGCCTGCAGCTATCGATCCAAACGGGGTTAGATCGCCGAAAAAATAGCCTTTGGCCGGATGAAATCCATGTCAATTCCGGTGTGTAGAACCGACTGTCATGGGAATTGCCCCTGTTGTTCTTGTTTTTGTAGCGGCAGACTTCTGCCGAGTTGACAGTCTATAGCCGGGTAAAAATCCGGGTCCATTCCGGATATCTAGACCCGATTGTCGTGGGAACGGTGCGGAAAAAATGGGAATGGCCCCTCTTCTCCAACGGCTTCTTCCTATCCACAACTCCCTCGCCGGTATGAGGGTAGAAAAGGAGCCGCCCGAGTTCGGTTTGGCGACTCCATGATCCAAGTGATCCGGCAGAAAGTCAAAGCAAGTGAGGATTTCCGAGTGTTCAGACCCGTGTTCTTTTAGGAGCACAGACTCTCTGAGTTTAATGGCCGCTTTCGCAGCTATACACCTTCTGGCGATGTCCACGGGCAATATGTTCACGATGGCGTTAAAGACCATGTTTGGGGTGGACCTTAGTGCACCACTCATGCTGATGTGCGCCGCCCGCTGAACGTTTTCGACTTTCTTTATACGTGTGGTCTTTTCTAGAGCCCTCCACCACATAAAGACACCATAAAACAGAAAGGGTGTCGCAGAGGCAGAGGACCACTTGCGGTGAGAGACCCCACTTTTTACCAATGGCTCCGCTACAGTAGTATAGGGCAATCGAAAGTTTCCTATTCAGGAGGAGCTGTAATTATTTCACTGTGTCCGCTGGTTGCAGACGGATGTCTCCCGTTCGCGTCAACGGTGCCACCGAGATGTTGAATCTTCGGGTGAATAAAACAATCTCGGTTTTGTTTGGGTTGATGGCGAGACCGTTTTCGACTGCCCAATTGGTTACGAAGCCACGTCAATTCGTAAACAGTACTCAGGAAATTTCCTTTCCTACATCGTTCATGATCAAAATATTGCGGTTTTGTTTGATTTTTTAGGCGGGCAAAACGCAAAGACAATTGGTTGAATGGTTCAAAAACTAGAATGCCCGCAGATTTGAAAAATTTTGGTTCGAGGAAACGCGTGTCAAAGTTCGACTTTCGTTAGTCAATGCTCAGGTCATAGGTCCGTTCAAAGTCGTGTTGCGATGGAACTAATTCACGGATCGAAAAAATATTTTACCAAAATATTCTAGACAATTTAAGCCTTCGGTTTGTACAATAAAAAAAATCAATTTTTTTAAGAAATTTTAAAAGAGGACCACGCCAACTTATCGTCGAGGGGGGCTGGGGGGAATGTACTCTGAGGTCTGCCAAGGTTTTAACGGGACGGCGGCGATTGCGACATTAGCGCGTCAGCCATTTCTGATGAGTGTCACCCTATCATTCTCAGGTGACAGAATTCCGCAACCACCAGCCAAGAGGCTTCAAAAATAACGTTTTCAATTTGAAGTTTCAAAGTCAGGTATCACACCCGGTCATTTAAAACGCTGTAACTCCGGTAGTTTGACTATAATTGACTCAAAATGTGTACACAATATTCTCGGCACATTGGTCGTTTAGAAAAAAAAATAAAACAAAAACTTTTTAAAACCTTATATTATTTTATATAAATATATATGACATATTTATATATTGAAATATTCATTTCCATTTTCATAAAATCAAATATAGATGGAAACAGAAAAGATATGATTTGCAACGATAACAGCATTGAAATCAAGAAATATGACTGTGCTGCCACATATTTCCGTTAAGCGAAGTATTAATTAAACTCTACACTGTGAATACTAAGTACCAGTTAACATTTAAATTTACCAACGATTAACTATTAACTGTGAATTCGGACCTTAAGCATTCTTCTTCCAGTGGTTTTCAAGGCCACATTTGGTGAATATAACAATCTGCATAGAAACGAAAAATATTTATATTTTAACAAAAACTACATTGCAATAAATAAAATGACCTTGTTTATTTCTTTAACGAGTGCATCATGGACCAAAAATAATTTGGCTGTGGTTGACTGTCTATCTGCAATAATGAAACTTTTAGTTTTACAAATTAAATACCAATTATAATGGTTACCTTTATGAATGTTTCGACTTCGTGTTTTATCTTTGGATACATTTAAGGAAATTATTTTTCATTGAAATAATTATTAAAAACAAGCTTTCCTGTTGAAACTAAATTTTCTACAAAATAACGTCTCTTCTTAAAAAATTCGTTATTCGCATTTCCTCTTTTAACATTTTAATATGTCGAAATATCGCTTGATAGTTTTTACTCTTTCTATTTTTATGATTCTCCATTCAATTAGAATTAGCAGTAAATGAAAATGTGTTGAGAAACAGCTGGAAAAGTTTGATTGTGTTTGTGATATGTGTTTCTGGTACACCTACGCGGACGTTGCTTCCGTAAGGAAGGAAGCACCACCACGTCTAATTTTCACTTAAAATTAGTAAAAAAGAAATCAAATGCAAAACGAATTAATTTATTAATAATGTATAAGCATTAAACATTGCGCGAGTTACATATCGCTGGCTAAGGGTACAAAGTGCCTAAGTCCATTTTTCCCAAAAATAGGATTTTGATGCAGTTCGAAAGATAATTCGAAAATACATGGGTTAAAAAACAAAAAAAGGGATTTTTTTTTTAAGTTGTATAGTGTTGGTAAGCAAAAGTCTTAAGTCCGTAGTTGTCAAAAAAGCGCGCGCTAAGTCCACTGAACGTACACAGCATCAGCTGTTTCATAGGAATTTGGCGCAACATTCAGTAAAGTTTGTTTATTTGTTTTATAAAATTGCTCATAAGTGGAAGGTGAATACGGTTACTTATTTTTTCTTAATATTTAAAGTTTACTTATTGTTATTATATCAGATAATGTGTGCTGATAAAAATTATAATATTCAACCGAAAGCAGTAGAGTGCCCTGATTTTGGAATTGAAGCAGATGATGGTGTTGTAGGACTAGTGCCTTATGGTTTTAACAGCAGTTCAGACAATTCATTTGAGTTACCAGAGCAGAGTAAAACACGTAAACGAAGATTAAAAACAAAATCCAGTTCCTCCTTTTCTGAAAAAAATAAAGTCCTTCGCCAAAGTGGTAAAAAATACCTCGGCAAAAAAAAAACAGGTAACGTTTGGCAATACAATAACATCAGAGACGCTAGAACTCTCAAACAAAGATGTAATTGTTTGGACAAAGGTGAGACTGCAATCATGAAATGCGCACAACTGTCAGAATCATGTAGAGAACAAATATTTAAGGAATTTTGGAAAATGTGTTGGAAACAAAAAAAAAATTACGTTAATACTTTGATAGAGTGTATTCAAACTAAAAGACCTCGAAATCGTCGCATAGAAAACGCATCCAAGAGAAGTCAAACACTGCAGTATCACCTTAAAGCCAATAATACAATTTTGCGTGTGTGTCGCACTCTCTTCTTAAACACATTGGGCATAAAACGCCCTTTTCTGTATCCAATTCAAACAAACACAACCGAGGAATGGCTACCCAAAGTGTACAGCAGCAAGAACTAAGTATGTTTTTCGACAGTCTTCCAGCCACAGAATCTCATTATTGTCGAGCTACAACCACAAAAAAATATCTGTTATCAGAATGGCAGTCTAAAACAAAGCTTTATGATTTCTATAAAAATAATTGGTGTACTGAACACGAAAAGCAACCTCTTTCTATGACAGTTTTTAATGACATTTTTGAAAACAAAAAATTATCTTTGTAGGCGCCGAGAAAAGATCAGTGCGATATTTGCGCGCGTTATCGTGTCGGAAATATTTCAGAGGAAGATTACTTACTCCATCAGGAAAAGAAGAAAGAAGCCAGAGAAGAAAAAACCAAAGATAAAAATACCGCGCAATTCGTATTTACAGTTGATCTTCAAGCTGTTTTAATGTCACCGAAATCAAATGTTAGTACATTTTATTACCGCTCTAAGTTGCAAGTTCATAACTTAGTATTTTATAATTTGAAAAATCAAAAAGCGTACTGCTTTTTATGGCACGAGGTCGAAGGCGGATTAACTGCTGATGAATTCGCTAGTATTTGGACTTATTTCATTGAAAAAAATATTCTGCATAATTTGGAAAACAAAAATAACCCGGTTAACATTATTTTTTACAGTGACGGGTGTACATATCAAAACCGTAATTGTAGTACTATGTCAAACGCTTTGCTTAATACATCGATAAATAATAAAATTACGATTGAGCAAAAAATACTTGAAATAGGTCATACGCAAATGGAAGCTGATAGCGTACATTCTGTAGTTGAACGTGCATTAAAAAATAAAGACATTTATGTACCAGCCGACTATATTGGTTTGTGTAAAGGTGCGCGGAAGAAACCAGAACCATATGATGTGACCTATTTAGATCATACATTTTTCAAATCGTTTAAAAATGTATCGTTTTTTAAAACCATACGTCCTGGTCGTGGTACAGGTGATTCGAAAGTGACAGATATTCGAGCACTGAAGTATACTCCAGATGGAGAAATATTTTTTAAATTAAGATTTCCACATGAATGGAAAATTCTTCCACAGCGCAAATGTATGCATTTAGCCCCATTACTGTGGTACAACCTGGATCAGCTTTACCATGAAAAAAGGCCTATTTCAAAAAGGAAATATGAAGACTTACAATCTTTAAAAGTAACATTGCCAAAAGACTACCATAAATTTTACGACGAGTTGCCACACGAATGAATTGTGTTTATTTTGAATAATTAGTGTTTAAGATTTTGATAACTGGAACATATGACTGATTTTTGTATATTTAAAATATTTTTTTTTTTTTTTAGTTTTAAAAAATTTAAAAAAGAAAGTGAAATATAATTAAACTTGATTAAACAATTAAAGTTTCTATGAACTTTAAATAAAACTTGTTTTGTCTTTTCAGGCGAAGAGAAAATACAAAAGTGTTTAACAATAAAAAGAGCTAAGTCCCATACAAAAAAAAAACTCTGTTGCAGAAAATGGGCTAAGTCCCAAAAATAGGCATAAACAAGTATCTTATGCTTATTTCAAATTAAAATTGTATTTGAGTCATCAATTACGAATATAAAAAGACATTGTGTTATACAGCTTTAAAAAATATTAACAAAAATAATATTTAAAATGTTTTTCGTCTCTCCTGAAAAATTTCAAAAAATGGACTTGGGCACTTTGCACCCTTAGCCAGCGATATGTACATTTTTAAATACTTACAATTCAAATCCAACACACAAGCTTACTGATAATGTCAATCACATAGCCACTTACAAAAATGCTGATGATAGAGACGAATACATAGCTACAATAAATAAAACTCTGTATACAAACTAGATTTCAAACTCTGCTTAAACGTATTAATACAATGCATATGTAATTTGAGACCATTTCCTGCCACTTGAAATTATTGTACACTATACAAATTGACTAAAACAAAATTATTTTACGCACCAATTCTTGGTATTGATAAATATTGTGAACTTTGATAATTCCAAATTAATGTTAAATACTGAACAAGCATTTTTTGTAAATTGTGAATATTAAATAAAATAAAAAATTATATATGTAACACCCAAAATAATTCTGCGATTCCGTAGCCAAGGATAAGACTTTAACCGGATCAGAATATAATTCATTAAAAAATAATAAATAATTTCAAATTGCGCAGTGGTCCTTTTAATTAATAATAATAAACACCACATATAAAAATAATAATGAAATTGTTTTTGTGCAGTGCTATTATTATAAAAAAAAGTCGAATTACCGCAACAAAACGAAATAAAGCAGCAGTGCAGTGAAAAAAGCAGCGCAATTCGGTCATCAATACATAAAACGTTCGGTAGGAGAAGGATGGAACAGCTCCAAAACATGACACGGGCGGACCTAGTGGAGCCGCTAGCCAGAAGGAAACAACAACTGGAGCAGCTTAGGCATATTCCCATATTGACCGGAACAGGGGCATCACAGTTTTTCAAAGGAGTCGACTATCGACGATACCAGACGAAGAAATCAGAAGGGAAGCTATGCGGACGATTTACTACAGCAACATATAAGGAGAAGCAAAAAGAATTGTTATTAAAATTAAGGTACAGATCAGACACCGAACCTCAGCAAATACATATATCGGAGGATATAAGTAAACTAGCTATAGACATACCAAATATTAAATATAAGAGTGATGAGCACTTTTTTAGTGAACACTATTAAAGAGATGACACAAGGAACATTACTTGACAAAATTTATGATGAACACGATTTAGGTTGAATTTTAGAATTAATGGCGAGAAGAAGATATGAAAACAGTTGCATCAGAACAGAACATAGGAAATATAATAAAATAAAGGACGAAAAATACATAACAAAAACGTTTTCAGGTTTTCACAGCGACCAACTGACGACAGGCCAAACAACAATTATGAGCGTAATGATCAAAAAAATAATTCCAATCAAATAAGGCGGCCTCAGAATTCAAGATAATTTAGAAATAATACTTTTTTCAATAAAAATCAATTAAGTATTAGCAACGCCAAATGTCAGGAAACCATAACAATGTTGAGAACAGTCGTTTGAACTGACCTAGGCAAGGACAGGTTGAGCCGATGGAAGTTGATACAATAGAAAGCAGTAGGTACGAAACGACAGGGCCTTCGGAAGTAAATAACATTTTTTTAGATTACGATAGGAACAAATGAATATGTAGCTTTAATTAATACAGAAACTTCACTCAGTATAATTGACGAAAGTATAAAAGATTTTAAAAAGATTGCGATAAAATTACTTCATTTTACAACCATTACGGATAATGACATTATTTATTTTGAAATGCATACCCATGCTCCAAAAGAGTTACGACTTCCAGAAAGATGTCGGTTTAGGTATAAAGTCAGAAGACTAGCCAACCGTTTATATCAGTTCATTATAGGTGGAGACATTAAAATGGCTATATAACTTTAAATGAGAAAACAGTGAATTTCACAAAATAAATTTGTTCATTTGAAACAGTAAATGGTAATATACAAAATTTACAACTCGATCATTTAAATATAATTTAACGAGGAATATGATGAATATATAATAGGCTATTTTTTTAAAGAAGGAAATGTGCTTACTATTACGACGAAAATTTAACACGAAATTAGAACGATATCTAATTAACAAAATTATTCAAAACATAATAGATATCTCCCTCAACATGAGGAAGAGGTAAAAAAGCAAATTAGGGAAATGGAAGAACAAGGAATCATTACAAAAAATTCTTCAAGATATTCAAGCCCTTTTAATAGTTATTCCCAAAAAAGGGATAACTTATGCATAAAAAAATTTAGACTTGTGTAGATTACTGAGAATTAAATGAAGAAGATTAGATTAGATTGATAGATGAAGAATGCACCGCGACCTTAGGTCTATTGTGGCTTCTCCTAAATTACATAGACTCACTTAGCCCCAGCGCATCGATGAAGTCCAATCAACTACCGGGCGCTAGTGAGGCGATGCGATACCTATCTTGAAACATAGATCCAAGGGCCTTAATCCTGCGTCTACAGACTGCTGTGCAGTCGATCAGCAGGTGTTCCGGTGTTTTAGGCTCCCTGTCGCAGAATCGGCAGTTAGCGCAAGAGGACAGGCCCATGTTATATAAATGCCTATTCAGCTTGCAGTGGCCAGTATACAATGCGACTAATAGCCTGAGTTTGTTCCTGGGAGTTGATTACAACTTTGAACCTGCTCAAGTTGTATCCTCCAATTAGCAACTTAGCATGCCTCATACCGTGTGCTTGTTGCCAATGCTCTTCCCTACCCACTCCTTCTTCCTTGCGGAGTAGCACCTTTATGGTATGGGGACCCACCCCAGTAAAGGGTTCGGGTCCTATCATCTTGGTTGAGGCTGCGGAGCGGGTGAGCTCGTCCGGCAGTTCGTTACCGGCTATACCTCTGTGACCAGGCATCCAGATTAGGTGTACTTGGTTCTGTTCCGCAAGGCTATTCAGCCTTTCCCTGCACTCCTGCACTAGTAGCGATTTGATCTTGTAGAAGGATATCGCTTTTAGTGCCGCTTGACTATTGCTGAGAAAGATTATCCGCTCATTGCCATAGTTGCGATGGAGGATTATCTCAATACACCGACTTATAGCTTGCTTGCACCGCAAAGTAGAATCTAGCATGAGACCGAGGTATTTGACCTTATTGGTCATCTCTATCTCTCTACCCCCAAGTGTGAGATTCCTGAGACCGAGTAGGGACCTGCGTCTCGTAAACGGGACTACGGTCGTCTTGGAGGGGTTGATATTCAATTTAACCTCCCTACACCACCCCTTTGCCAGGTTTAGACCTCTTTGTATTAGGTCGCAGAGAGTGTCCTCATATTTACCTTTGGCTATAATTACAATATCGTCCGCATACCCAGTGCTAACAGATCGTCTACGACAAGACTCCATAGCATTGGTGATAACACACCCGACTGTGGGCAGCCTCTTGTTGTGCCGAGACGAATTCTTTTGTCTCCTACTCTGGTCTCAGCAATTCTGGTACGCAGTACGGCCTCTATCCATCTACCCACCGGTGCTGCTCATTCCTTTTCTCCAGTGGTCTGGCTACACTCCTGTGAGACGTGATATGCAGTGGTGCCCTCTTCAGCGCTTTCGTCTTTATTTAGTGGTCCACGATCTTCTCCATGGTTTTTAGTAAGAAAGACGTTAGACTGATTGGTCTGAAAGATTTCGCCAATGAGTAGTTTTTCCTTCCTACTTTGGGTATGATGATCACCTTCGCTGTCCTCCATACTTCAGGGATGTACGCCATTACGAGGCTTTCTCTCAGCAGCCGAACCGGGGACACGGGTTTTTATACGATAGAGGGATTCAAGCCGCAGCGAAGACGGAACTGAAGGCCATCCCGGAAAGTGACTACAACCAGTGTTTCGAAGATTAGAAAATCCGTTGGCATAAGTGCATTGCATCAGGAGGGGATTACTTTAAAGGGAATGAAATTGATTTGGAAGAATAATAAAGAATTTTCAAAATAAATACAATGTCACCTTATTTTTTGGGCACATTAGTATATAAACATTCCAAAGGAATGGAGTAATTTTAGTACCTAGAGAAGCGAATCCACCTAACTCTCCAAAAGTAAGGACGATTGAGAGATACTTCTAAACTTTAAACGAAAGTGGTTTTCAGCGGCTAAGAGAGTATCGGTCACTACCATTAATCGGCTAGCTTCCAGATAAAGAAAACTTTTTAATAAAGCATACTTCTTATTTTCAAATTTAAAATACAAGTTAACACACATAGCCAAACCACCATCTGCTTATTCATTTCACCTGTAGTGCATCGAAGTGCTTACGATGCAACTTACCTTCCGCGCATGACAACAACAGCAATAACAGCAGTATGCGAAATCAGCGACAATAACATTCCCATAGGTACGGAAAGTGCTGACGCTTTGTCTGCAGAGTAGCGTGTGACAGCAATAACGACAACAACGGCGTACCGCAGTGGCAGCGGCAGCGACGCTTAGGGTAGCGTTAAGTTAGGAATTGGCTTTTGTTTAGGGAAATAATTAGTCTAAGACCGACTCTGTAATCGAAAAGATTTGGCTGCTCCTGCATAGCAGGAGAAATAAAAGTTTAAAAAATTATAAGTGAAGAGACTTCATAATTTACATAAATAAAAATTTACAAAATAGTAATTTTTAAGTTTAAGGGGATACAAGTGTTTCGTTGAATAAAAATCGGTTTATTTTTAATAATTTTTTCACTTTAAAAATTTAATATTTTTTTCAATCGTCTTATTATGCCTGTTCCATCCAAGATGAACAAATCAAGACTGTACATCAAAACCTAATTAAAGAAGAATAAGATAGGTGTTTTTTTACGTTGGGAAAATAGCAGAAAAACCCAACGACAAATACATTTTATACATTTATAATGCCCATACCTCGGACATTGTCATTACGATGATGTCATATCACATCAATTCAGCAAATTCGTAACAGTCCCACCGAAAAAACTTAAGTTTTTCAAAAAATTATTGGCGACCAGGACTAGTTATAACTTTATTTATCTTCTATGCCTACAGGTAGAATACACATCTTTGTAAAATGTTCGTTGCCGTTGGGATTGCCACGGAACGCACCAAATTATCACTGCTGGGACGAAGTTCTATTATACGGCCTATTGCCCATTGAGCTGGTGGAAAATTCTGAAATTTAATCAGCACTAATTGGCCCAATCGCACTCGCTCTGATTCTCTTTGCCACTTCTTGCGTTCCTGCAGTGTTGCCAAATACTCATTTTGCCATCTGACCCAAAACGCCTTAATAATAGTCTGTCGCTCTCTCCACTGTTTTACGCCTTTAGCTGATGAACTTTCTTGAATTGCGAACGGAAATGGAAGAACTAGTGCATCTCCTATTAAAAAATGCCATGGCGTCAAAACTTGAAGGTCAGGTGGATCATCATTCAGCGGATGTAAAGGACGTGAATTAAGCATCGCTTCGATTTGGGTAATTAAGGTTGATAGTTGTTCAAAAGATAGTAATCGCAGACCAATGGCACGAACTAGATGAAACTTCATCGACTTTACTGCCGCCTCGTAAATTCCTCCCTGGTGGGGAGCTGCAGGAGTCATGAACCGCCATTCTGTACCTTTCCCACTTAAATGCTGAAATATCTCCTTTTTGTACCATACCTCCGTTGCCTTGCGTATCTCTCTAGCTGCTCCCACAAACGCTGTACCATTATCACTGTTTATTCTGTAACAGCGACCACGACGAGTTATAAAACGTTCATAACAAGCAATGAAAGCTATTGTTATGTCTGTCACCACGTCTGGATGAATTGCTCTGATTTTGAGACACACAAAAATCGTAATCCACACTTTTTGTTTTATGGGCTGATTCCCATCCCTGTCAATTATTTTGATCTCTATAGGTCCAGCATAATTAACTCCTGTGTGTAGAAAAGGCTTAGCTGTTCTGACTCGATCAGGGGGTAGATCTGCCATCATTTGGACCTCTGTGCGATGATTGTGTCGCACACAAATAACACATCTGTGCAGATATTTCCTTAGTGAACTACGAAGGCGCGGAATTCGGTAATTCTGACTAATAAATTGCATTATGATTTGAATGCCAACGTGTTTCGTTTCATTATGCGTATGATCCATTATTCACGCTAATCTGGATCCATCTGGAACTATCACTGGGTGTCGCATGTTCTCATCTAAATTTGAATTTTTTAATCGGCTTTGCACTCTTAAGTAGTCCGTCCATCATCACAGGTTTCAACGATTCAATCTTACTTTTTTCTGGAATCCTTATACCAGCTTTCAAATTCGTTACTTCTTTGTTGTAATATTTTTCTTGTTCTTGTCTCAAGAGAAATTTCATCCCTTGTGCCTTGTTCTTTTCTCTTAGATCGTCTAAGATGAATTTAAACAGATACGTCACAATATCTAAAGCTCTTTTTAATTTGTCTACATATTTAATTAATTAAACTCTATTTCTCGTTGTACGCATTGAAATATGGATTAATTTCTCGAATTCTGCAACCGCGAAAGATCTCAGTTCCACTTCTGCTTCCCCCACTATGTTTGGCAGAAATACACACTGTGGCCATTTATCTGGAGTAAGTGATAACCAGGGTGGGCCGTGCAGCCATAACCTTTCATATATAATCTCTGACGACTTCATACCGCGGCTTAATAATAGGCAGGATTATCTTTGGTGTTGACATATCTCCATTTCTTAGCATCGGTATTTGTCTGTTGTCTGTATTGATGATACGCGATTTTCCACAAACGTCTTGAGGTATCTTTGTATCTTTGTATTCGTGGTATCTTTTTTATCCAATGAAGTACCACTTGTGAATCTGTCCACTATGTGTAGTCAACTTTTATATATTCCGTTACTCTTATTACATAAACAAGTAAACGAGATAGTAACTCTGCCGCAGCTAATTCAAGACGGGGCACCGTAATTATTTTCATTGGTGCAACACGTTTTTGATACAAGTAATGTAACTTTTACCTGTCCATCTTTTAGTACTTTTCGAATATAAATCACAGCACCATAAGCCGTCGTTGATGCATCAGAAAACCCGTGTATTTCAATCTTTCCATCTATATCTGTAGCTACCCATCTGTCTAGAACAAATTTTTCAAGAAATACAATGTCTCGCCAATAGTTTTTAAACCTTATCGCTATCTCTTCAGGTACAGGTTCGTCCCAATCCAATCCGATGCGCCATAAATCTTGTATAATAATTTTACCTAAGATAGTTACTGGAGAAATGAAACCATTTGGATCATAAAGTTGAGCAACACAGTCTAATATTTTTCTCTTAGTGATAACACTTTCTACTTCAATAGTCTTTACTGTAAAGGAAAATAGGCAACCCTCGATACCGTTTCCATATGTCCTGACGTCTTATATTCCCTCATAAAGCCTATATATTGTTTCTTTAGTTCGGGATCTGTACTTAATCTTAATCTTAATGAGTCTCAATATAAACAGCTCCTTCACAATTATGTGAATGCACCGTAATCAAAATCTTTGCAAAAGGTTTTACATTTAGCACCACCTGCACAATACCTGGCTCCCAATATTGTGGATCAGCAAGTGGTATGGAAGAGTTTACTGATGTTGGTTTCAACGTATAATCAGGTAACATTGGTTGCCAATTATTTTCTTTTGGTAGAACCCAAAATTCTTTTGATTGAAACCACGTCTTATCTTCAGTACTGTACGTCGACTAACTCCGAAATATTCCCTTCTATACCTACCATTTTGCTTGATGTTAGTAAACACGGCAACTGATATTTTTCAACGAGACTAGCGGCTATAAAGTTTGGTTGTGCCCCACAGTCTAGTAGTGCTCGTACTAGTCCGAAAATCTGACCATTTGCTTCCAGTCTTATAGATATAGTTGGTAGCAGTGCAGGCTTCGAATCTAAATTGAAAATAAAAGTCTTAGAATAGTCTACATTGGAATTTATTTCATTCTCAGCTGCCTTATGATCCTTTTTTATGCCACTTATCGATTTACGTTTTTTTAATAATTGTTCTTGTTTGTCTAACAAGCTCATTTACATATCGACTTTCTTAATTTCGTCATTGATGGTAATCAGGTCTTCTGCAATATTTGATTTCACAGGATGGGCATATCCAACTCCTAAATCACGATGGCGCTTGTTGCTTCACATTTTCCCTTTAACTTTCACCTGCAATGAGATTCTTCAATTTTAAGAGTTAGGGCTTGTTTTGCCATCTCTCTCTTTGAACAAAGCAAACTATTATGTTTTGCCTGCCCTGGACAACGAGCACAACCTTCTTCAAAGTATTTACCAGCTCCATGCCCCTTTTTGAAGCAATTCTGGCAGATATCGTTTCTTCGCCCAAAGTCCTCACGAGATCGCAAATTTAAAGCTGCAAACTCATCACCCGACCACAGAGAATGATCACCACCACAGGCAACACATGGAAATGATCTTTTCTCACCTCTTGTCGTACGTTCATGTTTATCATATGTGCTTCGATCATTATAGTAATTTACCATGGCATCTTTGGACCGCGAATCACGTAACTCCGCAACATTAACTAAAACTGCAGCTTGGCGATTCAAGAATTCTAACATTTGCTTGACTGTGGGAGTCTCTGTGTCTCTTTATAATTCCCACTGCCTACTCGTATCTGGATCTAGTACTATATAGCAGCAGAAAACCGATCACGAAACCCAGGCCATATCGTTAAAGTGCCATCAAAGTTACCCCACGTATTTTTTAAATCATGTTAATAAGGCATATTTACTTGTACCGACATAGGTTGCTTCTCAAGTACACTCGGCGCTGGTGCTAGTTCCTTGGCCTTTGTAGACAACATGGCTTGTGCTGTAAAATAGCGCAGCTCCACTATAGCTGCAATGTCGTCATATGCATCTGCTTGTGTAGTGCCCTGATCCAACTGCTTCTCATGTGCATCTACAAACCGTGCGTAGTAAACGTCTTACTTTTCAACATGAACTTTCACTTCTTTCTGCGTAGCCTTTTCAAAATTAGTATGTTGGCAGTACTCCAAAAATCTTGAAATGGCTTTTAATAGGCTGTCCAAAAGGTCTTGTCCTCCCATTCTGTTGTTATCTCTCAACAATCGCTCATGAAGAAACCAAAATTTAATTCTGTATCAATAACTTTAATCAAATAGATATATTCAAGATGAAATCTTACACAAAGTAGGAACGTCTTGCCACAAACTGTTCTTTTTCACGATTAAATAAAAAATTTCATCACCAAATATTCAAAGCGGACGCCAATATATGTGCGCATTTGTAAATATATATGACCTGGTCTACGAAAAGGGGGCTTAGGTGTCAAAAAAAATCATTTTTCACTTTTTAGTTCACTTGAAAAAGCATCTCATCTTCCATCCGAATCAATTAAAAAGTGAAAATTGATTTTTTTGACACCTAAGCCCCCTTTTCCTAGACCAGGTCACATATATGTATATATGTACATACTATATATCACGATAATAATGGCAGTTTTGAATTTTATATATTGGCTTTTCACTCGCTCTATCTCTCTCTATTGCAGGAATATACTAGAAATCATTTATATTTCTAGAACTTTCACAACATAGTACATATGTATATTCATATTGTTTTAGTCCTTATGACGCCATCAAACATATACATACATATGTACGTTTATTCATCATCAGCCATTTCACAAATATGCATATATTATTAGTAATAATGCCATCTAGTGGCCTGTACAAACATGGTTTATGCTCTCATATGTGTATATTCATATATATTCACATATGTAAATAGATATCTTCCACACATTTTTTAGAATTATATTCCTTTCTCTCTCACTTCTCTTTTGATGGTATAATCTCTCTCAATGACATTTTCTACTACAATTATTCCCCACGCATGCGCAGCCAGCTCGTATTTTGCTTTATATATATATATGTATATTAACTTTTTACCATGCTTATATCTCAACTTTTTACCACGAATGCTATTAGCCGTATAGAAATTCAAAAGTACAGCAAGTCTTTCACTCTTATAAAAACAGCTATACTGTCCGACCTACGAATTTCACAATGGCTAATACATTCCACAGTTTAGGCGTCATCACCGCGAGCTTGCGCATGCCACAACACCACACACATATGCAATTATCACGCTCTATTCAATAAATTCTCACCCCAATCCTCGCTCACCAAACGATGCCAATCACGAATCCGGCTCGACATGGACTAAATGTTCCATCCAAGATGAACCAATCAAGACTGTACATCAAAAGTTTTTTTTACATTGGGAAAATAACAGAAAAACCCAACGACATTTATTCGTTAAATCTCAGATGAATACTAAAATACATTTTACACATTTATAATGCCCATACCTCGGACATTGTCATTACGATGATGCCATATCACATCAATTCAGCAAATTCGTAACAATTCCAAAGATGCATGTTTTAGAAGGATATTGTGAAATTATCAAAAGAAAATATTCGAAAGTCGGTCATTACGACGTCATTTTCGGCAGTCTCTCGGATGCCTTCGCGTTGACAGCAGAATTTCCATAATCAACATTTAGTTAAGATCAAGTGGGTATTGGGCGAAGGAAAAATAAAAAAGTGGAAATTGTTAGTGAACATTTCTCGACAATTTTGTTTGTCTTAAATAGTTGTAATTGAACTTGAGTAGTTTGAGAGAAATCCTGACCACCGACCACCGGGAAGCATAATTAACACTGTAATTTGGCATAGGAGATTGTAGTAGGAAGGGGCATCTGTGGGCTAGAAGTGTTTAAAAAATTGGCGTGGGCCGCCCCCTAAGAGGCTCAATGTACAAATATCCTAAACCACTTCAGATGCAATATCCGAATTGGCTCAGGACAAATTACTTGAGCACCCCAATCGATACTGTAAAATTGAACAAAATCTGAAGATAACATGACGATTTGTTAAAAACTACTAAAATCGTGATAAATCAATAAATAAATATTTCTTAGACATACAATTTTGTGGGTATATATCTAATGTTACCCTAAATGCAGATCAAGCACCAATGAATGTATCGGGATAAATCTTTGCCCGAATAGTGCGCTTTAAGTAGGTCACCTTATGACCAAAAAGTGTTCAAGGCCCCACATACTGAATATGTGGACCAAAGTTGCAATTGTGAACTTTCTATCGTAAATATCGGTCAATCTGTGAAATATATTATAGAAATTCGAAGAGAATCCTTTCCTAATAATGAATGGTTGTACAAGTATGTTTAAAATGGTAAGAATAATTTCTTTAGCCCCATAAACATAAAAAAATATTTTCGAACCTCCTGTTCAATTTATACCTCAAATATCGGCAATGTTCTGACAACAATGCCAAAGTCGACACGTTCTATATCGCGCTTTATTTTCTAACAAAGTTTCACACCTGTTGGGAACGTATTATGTGCGGTACAAATTTTCAGGGATTAGCCGCTCTCCAAGATGTTTCTCTAGTTCCTCTAGTTTATCTTTGTAACGTGGGTTGGAGCAGTCAACCAACCATCATGTCCATATTTGTGTAAATACTCTCTGAAGCAGATGTGCTCAGTCAGAAACTGCGTCATGTAATAGTCAGTAGTAGTTTTTCTCTACCCAGGCTTGCACGTTTCTGATTAGCGTATGTGTTCATCTACCTTTTGTTGTTTCGTCCCACCGTTTCTGCCACTCATTAAGGCTAATTTTTCTTTCTTAGTTCTTTCATTGTTTAGTAAGCCGTCTGCCAGTGCTTCTTGTTTTAGCATAAGCTCTTTTAAGCTCCATAGCCATAATGTCGTAACTTCGTGTAACACAGTCCGGGAAGAGACGTAACACACCATCATATAGAACATTACTGAGTCTTGTGCTCCACCGCCTCTCACAACATAGTTTTTTTAGGTTCTTCTACGTCATATAGCAGTAACCTATCCGAGAGGTAGCTAGTAGATATGATCTTCAAGTTAAAGTGGTATTTTATTTCATTCCACAGCTGCTATGATATGCGGCCAATAAGCCTAGTTGAAGGCATTTTTAATATCGAACGTCACAATCGCGCAGTATTCTTTGGAACCATACAACTACGTGGTTCTTTTAATTGTATTGTTTGCAACTTCCGTTAGCTTTTTGATGTATTCTATTGTTGACCTGTGTCTTCGAAAACTGTATTGATTTTCGGCTAAACCCTGTGGTCTTTTTCTAGGTGTTCTAGCCTCACACAAATTATATGTCCCAATATTTTCCCCATTGTGTCCAGCGGGCATAAAGCTCCATAAGAGCCTGGCACAACTGCTGGTTAAGAGTTTTCGAGAGGAAGGTTCTGCGAAAGATTTATGGTCCTTTGCGCATTGGCCACGGCGAATATCGCATTTGATGAAACGATGAGTTGTACGAGATATACGACGACATTGACCTAGTTCAACGAATTAAAAGACAGCGGCTACGCTGGCTAGGTCATGTTGTCCGGATGGATGAAAACATTCCAGCTCTGAAAGTATTCGACGCAGTACCCGCCGCGGGAAGCAGAGGAAGAGGAAGACCTCTACTCCGTTGGAAGGACCAAATGGAGAAGGACCTGGCTTCGCTTGGAATATCCAATTGGCGCCACGTAGCGAAGAGAAGAAACGACTGGCGGGCTGTTGTTAACTCGGCTATAATCGCGTAAGCGGTGTCTACGCCAGTAAAGAAGAAGAAGAATGGCAGAAACATCTTCGTCCTTCGCTGGCGTTCTGTTCTTGTTTTCATTCGAACAATGTTGCCATTACTCAATACTCATATGTAGTTTTGTACACATCTAAGTTTTCAATTATAATTTTTCATAATGGATCATTTTATCTGTGTATAACCATATCCGTGGTGGAGATAGCGACGAATTAACATGCATTTGGTGTTAGGAATTACATTTTGTGTTTTACGTTATAAAACATATTTAAAGTTGAAGTCTTTAGATTCCATTATAATTATTTCAATCGTAATATACATATATAAAATGAATAAAAAAGCACGAAATTGCTTGTTTCACAAAAGAGTAAAAATATTCTAAAACTAATGTTACAAAGTTCTCAGTAGGTGTCTTTATTTTC
This sequence comes from Bactrocera zonata, assembly GCA_037783105.1. Classification (NCBI taxonomy): domain Eukaryota; kingdom Metazoa; phylum Arthropoda; class Insecta; order Diptera; family Tephritidae; genus Bactrocera; species Bactrocera zonata. The sequence continues at coordinate 426,844 of JBAWJQ010005153.1, read as the reverse complement.
ATGCTCACTAATTCATTGGACTCATGTTTTTATATTTATTAGTTATTTTTAGGTTCATATTTGTTAAACAAATCTTAATGGTAAGCATTGTAAGTTTGTATAATTATTAAATTTGCTTTCAAAACGAGCGGATTTGATATTATATAATTGAGTTTTTGATTATATTTTCTTAATAGATGATGAATCTGAGGAATTTTTGGGACAATTTGATACTGAAGTTACATATATTGAGGGAGGCCGTACAGCAACAGGTTTTTACACAGTTGAAGATATGTTATACACCAAACGTTTATATCGTGTGCATGCGGCTGGTTCATCGATTCATTTAGAGCCCGTAGCATTAAATTTTGACTCCCTTGATTCTCGATTTGTCTTTATGTTGGACTGTGGTATCAAATTATATATTTGGCTTGGTTGCGCATCAAAAAATACATTAAATTCTAAAACGCGGCTAATGGCAGAAAAAATTAATAAAACCGAGAGAAAAAATAAATGTGACATCATTGTAGAAACACAGGGCAAGTAACAAAAATTAATTAAAATTATTTTTTATTTATTTGTCATGTAATTTGCAGGAGAAGAAAGCGACGACTTTTAGAAAAACATTGGCATTGATTCACAAGACATATCAGACAGAAAAATTCATCAGCATGTTCCGGATAGTTTTGAGCCGGTTACTCCTCGTCTATATCAGGTTCAACTCGGCATGGGCTATTTGGAGCTTCCCCAAGTGGAATTGGCAAATCAAAAATTGGTTCATACTTTTTTGAATAGCAAAAATGTATACATATTAGACAGTTATACAGATTTGTTTGTGTGGTTTGGAAAAAAATCGACTCGACTGGTGCGAGCAGCGGCAATAAAGTTATCACGAGAACTTTTTCATATGATAAATCGCCCTTCTTTCGCACTGATCACTCGCTTGCAGGAAGAAACAGAGACTCAAATATTTAAATCAAAATTTGTTGGTTGGGATGAAGTTATGGCAGTTGATTTCACAAGAACTGCTAAATCTGTTGCTAAAACTGGAGCAGATTTGACCAAATGGGCTCGTAAGCAAGAGACTCGTGCCGATTAGCCGCTCTTTTTATGCCTCGCCAAAATGCAATGCCGCTCAATGAGGCTGAGCAACTGGAGGAAGATTGGAACTATGACCTTGAAGCAATGGAAGCCTTCTTATTGGAAGGCAAAAAATTTGTACGATTGCCAGAAGAAGAGTTGGGAAATTTCTATATGGGAGAATGTTACGTATTTTTGTGCCGCTATTGCATACCCGTCGACGAAGAAGACCTCGAAGTGGACCCAATTAAACCATCTGATGATGAAATCCAATGCGTAGTTTATTTTTGGCAGGGGCGAAATGCCAGCAATATGGGCTGGTTGACATTTACGTTTACTCTACAAAAAAAATTCAAGGCAATGTTTGGAGAAGAATTAGAAGTAGTACGCATTCATCAACAACAAGAAAATTTGAAATTCATGGCTCATTTTAACCCTAGAAAGATAATCATATTGTGACGTACGTTAAAGATAATCATGCGTAAAATTGACGCATGTGTTTTATCGGTCTGTATATCGAGGTTTATTTATTAATTTGAATAGATATTACGTTTTATTATATTTACACTTACATACTAATAATAAATTCAACAAATAATTTATTTATGTTTATTTATTCATTAAAAAAAAAACAAAAACTTAAAACTTCTTCTATAAAGTAACAAAACTTTTAAACATTCTCTCTTTTACAAAATAAACTTATTTTGTACTATGAAATCAGTCATGTTGTATTATAAAATAAATAATTAGCATATCTTATACATATTAGAAACAAATTTTACTTATTAGTCAGTCAGAAACAACTTTGGCAAATATCAATATTATGCTCTCGACAAATATAACTTTTTTGCATTTTTTGCACGATGCATTTGCCTTTCGCCTTATTTTAGAGGGGTAGTAAGTACAGTAAGTACGTTTTTTCGTAACTGGCTCTTCAGTACTGTCTTTTGATGTACCATGCAATTCATTTGGCAAAATATTAGAGATATTATCGCGCAAATATCTCTTCAAAGTAGGAGCTTCTAAACGCTTACGCATAAACGATGACGTCAGGCTCATGTTAAGGTTTTTCATAAAATTTTTGCGACTTTGAACCTTTTATCCCTTGCTACTAACATTATGGCTGTATATAATAAAAGAATTTATGCAGGCAATGTTTATCATTCCGTACAATAATGCCATAGGCCACCTATTCGTCTTCCTACTGCAGGACATCACAGAACACATTTGGTCTAGCGTGTCCACTCCGCCTTTAGTCTGGTTATAATACATAATCATTTGCGGTTTACCGGTACTTTCGTTAATGGAAGCATCCTCGTCACAAGATGATAATAAGTATACCATCTTAGCTGGCTTCGGTTTATAGGAGACGAGAGTAAGGGGTCCGTCAAAACAAAACATCGATGTCCCCACTGGCCTGGAGCGACTGTTTTTCAGTACTTCCGGTATCTCGCGTTTGTTTGATCGCACGGTTCCCACAATGGTTAACTTGTACGGTTCTTGTAGTAAGTTTTTTGCCAAAGGGATTGAGGTGAACCAATTGTCACACGTAATATTACGACAACTACCGTGCACAGGCTTTGATAAAGGCATTCCATTTATCATGTACTTTGTACCACTGTCACACATCATGAGGATTTTTATTCCATACTTACTTGGCTTGTAGGGAATATACATTCTAAACGGACACCGTCCTCTAAACCCAAGTAACTGTTCATCTATGGTCAAATGAGCCCCTGGAGTGTAATTATTTATGCACTGATGGATAAAGAGATCCCATATTTTTCTAACAGGAGTAAATACATCGTTTCCTCGAAGTGTGGGCCGTATACTTTTGTCATCCATTCTAAGACATCGTATCAAAAAATCAAAACGATCACGACTCATTACAGAGACGTACACCATTGACAAAGATCGATCATAGAGGTCATCTGTGGACATGTGGTTATCTTTTCTCACTGCTGTCATTACCAGAATACCAAACAAAGCATGGATTTCATCTTCATTCGTGTCACGAAATGTAGCACCTGTCATAGATTCCCGACGTTTCAATGATATCTCAGCATTTGTCCATTTTACGATTTCCGAAATTATCTCATCAGTAAAAAATAGTTTGAAGCATAAAAGTGGGTCATATATATTGCGGCACATACGCGTCGGACCTCTTTGAGATCTGACAATGTTCAGTGCAGAGACTCGGCTACGCCTCGTGGACTTTGAAGTTGACCAACAATGTTTATTCTTACCTCTAATAGTCCTCTGTGGCAAGGTCAAGATTCTGTTAGAAGCCAATGAAGAACCTGGTTGTTCAATAATATTTTGTTCTAATATTTCACTACCGCTTGACGTTGGCTGCACTTCATGCACCTCATCTATAAACGCTTCTTCTGTATCGCTCTGGACGTCATCTTCACTTACGTGATCTGATATTTCACTGTCAGAATCCTCACCAACGAGCTCGTCATCGCTTTGCAGAAGAGCAAAGAGGATACGCTCATTGTCTAAAGGACTACCCATTTTATTATATTTTAGTCAGTTAGTTATCACGTAAGTAGAACATGAAATAACAATATAATTATCGTATAAGTTAAAATCTTAAAAGATACGTAAAAGATAGTCATGCATCATTTTGACTCACGCGGTCGTTATATTTCAAAATCAGTGACACTTACCGCATTGACAAGCACGCCTCACGGGAGCTCCAAGCGGCGACTGAGATGTCCTAAACGCACAGCGACGGATTCGCGCTATTTAGAAAGAGAGAGCAATATTTCGAAAATGCATGCGTCAATTTTACGCAGACTATCTTTCTAGGGTTAAACGCAAGTTTATAATTCATATCGGGAAGCGAAAGGATAAATCGAAAGATTCTAATATAAAACCTGTTGTTGAGTTCTTTCATTTACGATCAAATGGTGGAGCATTATGTACTCGTCTCATTCAAATTCAGCCTGATGCAACAAATTTAAATTCAGCCTTTTGGTATATTTTTATTAGGACTAATTATAGTATACAAACTAATGCTAACATTTTTTTGCAGTTATATTTTATACGTACCTTTTGACATCAAAGATGAAGCGCAATCGGGTATAGTTTATGTTTGGTTGGGTTCAAAGTCAGCACCAGAGGAAGCAAAACTTATCCAAGAAATCGCTGAAAAAATGTTTAATAATCCATGGGTTAGTTTACAGATTTTAAACGAAGGAGAAGAGCCAGAGAATTTCTTCTGGGTTGCTTTGGGTGGACGCAAAGCTTACGAAACAAATGCTGATTTTATGAATTATACCCGACTTTTTCGATGTTCCAATGAGAAAGGTTATTTCACAGTTGCAGAAAAATGTACTGACTTTTGTCAAGATGATTTGGCAGATGATGACATAATGATATTGGATAATGGTGAGCAAGTATTCTTATGGCTTGGATCCAAATGTAGTGAAGTGGAAATAAAATTGGCGTATAAGTCAGCGCAGGTAAGATTTTAAACCCTATACTAAAATCATTCGAGATATAATTTGTGAGGATGGTTCAGTATAGGTCGAGATAATGCGAATTATGAAACACCCTACGTGTCAGCCTATTTAGATTTTCTAAAAGAAATATAATATAAATATGTTTATCATTTTTTCGGTGAACAGATGCACTTAATAAAAGATTTTGATGTAGCTTCTCAAAGTGATGTTACACACGGTTTAGCTACCTTATCTTAAGTATTGTATTTATAGTGAATTTTTTTATTTAATAAGTTAGCTTCCATTCGATATAAGTTTTTGTTAAAATCGTGGTATATACAAATTTTTTTAAACATGCTAAAAAATTGTAATATAATAATTTTGTTTTAGGTTTACATACAACACTTACGCATAAAACAACCTGAAAGGCCACGAAAGCTATTCCTTACTTTAAAAAGTAAGGAGTCTAAACGTTTTACAAAATGTTTTCATGGATGGAGCAGTCATAAATCTCCTCCAGAGTAATCGATTTAGTACATTACAGGTACAAGTGACGAACCATTATTATTAAATCTATATGTACGCTATATATGTCATATAAATCGAAACCAATGGAGAAACAGCATGAAAATAAGATGCAATAGGGGTATTCTCTTGCTCTTGCAAATCTCGGTGCACGGTGCAAGCATTGCAGATTTACAACGGCACAACAACAAACACACGCAGAAAAATATTTGCAAGGGCTGTGAAATATGTCAGACCAAAACCCATGTTTATTTGCGTGCAATGTCATGCAAAAATAAAATTGCAACCCTGTTGTAGTTGCCATTTTACATAAAGACATATTACGCCGTTAAATTGTTGAGGAAGGTAAGTTTTAAATAGATTTTATAATTTTTATCTAAATTATAAAGATTTGTTGCAGTTTTTTTGTTAAAAATGTTTGCAGAAGGTGCGACAATTCACAGTAGCTATGCATAATAGTCATTCACAATAAATTGACCGAATCAGCCGTTTATATATCACTAGATTCTGCAATGGGTGCTCTCGTGCCCTTGTATATTTCGGTATAGTATTTCTGCAATCTGCAATCTTGCAAGAGCAAGCGAATACTCCTAATATGTTTTCACATATTTTAGTTTTGTAATTACTACTAATTAAAATAATATGGAATTTATTGAAAGGATATGTCCTTTATTTTAATTTGTAAACGAGTGAGACTAATCTGAATTTTTATTGTTCTAAATTAATTCCTATTTTCTGAAATGTGCCCAGTAAATTTAGTAAATTTTGCGAGCCAACCATCCCCACAAGTTGATGTTCAATGAATAATCGACGTTTTGGTTATAGTTTTGAAATTCCGGAGGTTCGAAAGGTTGATATGAAGTTGAATTGCTTTAACTACAATTCAACTGAGTGGACCTGAAAACCATAATCTTTTCCAATGAAAAGTAGAAAACTGCACTTTAACTGCAACATTTGCCTTGGTGGGAAATATCTTTAATCTTACCGCCTTTATTATTTCGATTGTACCCTGACTTATTACGCAAGGAATTGTATATAAGTTATTGACTTCTATAGGTTCAGTGCCAATACGAGTTCATAATCTGTATACAATATAAATATTTAATAATCTTACGACTGAAAAGTTCAGAATCTAGAATCTAGACGTTCTTAACACATGTTCTCTTTACCAGTGACTGTTTAAGCTTATATTATATTATGCTGATGAAGGTATGCTAACCTTTATTCATTTTGTGTTATAAAAGGTTAATATCGAGGCAATATTACTAATGAGAACATAATTCATGCTGTAAAGTGTATAATGTGAGTATGTTAAAAACATTCTCATAGAAGTACCAAAAATAAAAAACCTGATTAAAAAAATATTTATTTTATAATATGATTTATTATATTAATCTCAATTAAAAATACTAATAATAAAACTAAAAATTGTAACTATATCTACATTTATAAAATGAAAAATAAGTAAATATAAGTTCCGTAATTTGATATTAATTTTAAATATATATATATTAAATACTTTTAACTAACATATGGACTTATTATTTCGTTCGATTCTCAATTTATATCAAAGGTATTGGAGAAGTCAACTAATACATAAATTTAATTAAATAATAAACTCTGTGTAAAAAACGGCATATCTAATTCGATATGCCATTACATTTATAAATATATTATAATTTTAAAGCATGTTTTATCTGTCTTTCATTTATTTAGTATGTATCTACGAAACTGAACGAAATCCCCTCAACAATTGTGGTCGTGTACGCAGATTAGTGACATTTTTGCTATTATGTTTTTCAACTCATCTGCACTTTGGTTAAAGTTTTGAAATTCGGTATTATCGATATAACCTCAATCCGTCATTATTTCGGTTGAAGTATCGCCATCACTGTTCCAGTGCGATTGACCGCAATATCAAAAAATTACAATTGATTAGTTGTTGTTGTAACGATTTTCAAGAACCTGTTTTGGAGGAAAGTAATAAGTTAACTGTCATCGAAATCACTTTGCGAACGGCTCAGGAAATGAGGTGCGTTAGTTTACACATTTCTCATTCCTCTGTTGACTGCTGATGAGTGCTCTCAAAGAGCAGGAGTTCAAGTCGACTAAAAAATCATTCGGCTGTCTGTTGTATTTTCGGCTGCTCAAAATCGGGTGCGTATCTTGATTGGAATCTCTGGAATCTAGTACTACATATAACCATATTTCGGGCCCCGGCGAAGTCGATCAACTTCAGCACTTTCGAGGATGTTTCATCATAGATCCATCATTTCCCGACTGTTTTGCCAAAGATACCTTATTTGCCCACCCTGGCGTTAAAGTCGCCAATCACGAAGGCAAGGGGAAGTTCTCATGGGAGCGCTCCAAGCGCTCATGAAAGCAAAATTTAGTCACATCGTTCTTATCTTCCGTCGGGGAGTGAGCGCAAATCAGTCATATGTTGAAAAACTTCGATTTGATGCGGATGGTGACTAGACGTTCATCCAGCGGGGTGAATGCCAGCTCTTACTCTAACGAGGACATCAACCAGCTGGGCAGTGGCACCTTCCAGTACAGGTTTTGCAGGGGTCGGTATAAAAAGAGCGGCTACTTATCCGAGGCTGTTGTTTTCTTTTCAGTGGTAGTGGCGGGTCCCAAACCTAGCGCACAACCCTGTGAAGAGGATGTTTCGTTTCGCACTTTAGCTCGCCTTCATACGGATGTTTTTTTGGCTACCCAGCGGATACTTGGTCAAAGACCGGAAGTCGTGAGCTGCTTGAGCTATACGTAAAATATTCGTTCTTGGCCACTCCCAAGTGAATGGGGCTCAGAGAACATCCTCACTCGCGTGAACTTCTACAAATGACTCCACTCTCCACTAGAAGTTCACGATAAGAAAAACACCAATTTGTGAATATTTCAATGGTGAATGGCGCTCACGCGAAGATTACGATAGGGTTGAAATTTTGTGACTAGAGGCGATTTTGCAATCTAGTATGTGGCAATTACAAAAATCTTTCAATTGAAAACGAAGGTATCTAATCAGCTGTTACATTTCGATAGTAAATATAAAATTTTCTATAACGCAGTCTAGATGCATAATGACCAATAAGAATAAAAATAAAATGTTGACTTTGAATCACAATAGTTACGAAATTTATTTAAAATGTATTAATTCGGGTGGTGGAGCACGGTGTGTCACTTTCCGTAGTTGTGGTTGGCCGTGGGTAAACGATTGGCGCAGATTATTCCACAAAATATTGAATTAAAATGTTTAGTTGCGTTTGAATTAAAACTTCGAAGAAGAGGTTGCTCTGCCGATACAGACGTGGCAAAAGAAATTGGGCAGGGGCGGCGTCAGCACTCTCCCCGCCTTGCAGTATTACTGCAAATGAAGTTTACAATTAATTACTTAAAACTAGCGTGCGACTGGCTCTTGTACTTCCTCTCCCACTTCTTCTTTGCAGATGGGGTGGCCGACGGGACGAATCGAGTCTGGTTCGGTCCGGGAAATGCCGCTGAGATGAATCGAGTCTCAGTCGGTCATTGCCATGCCGCCAATTTGCATAGAAATCACCACCTTCCGAGGTCGGCGAGACGACTCGAGTCTAACTTGATCCTGGGTAGGTGGTGAGTGTGAGTAGGTTGGCAGTCAGTGCACTTTATTGTGCCGATATTATACGACGTCGGATATTATATATCCCAGTGTCGTATTTTGGGCGATGAGTTGACTCACTGCCTCTGGTTGTAACCATGGCAACATGAGCCGGGAGTAGACGTCCGCTCTCAAAATTACCTCGACTGGCGCTGCCTTGTAGAACTCCTTGTCTGCCAGTCTTAGGTTCTGGAAGTATTGAAATATATGGTCTTCCACAGACCTTATTGGCGTCGGTGGTAATGGACGACGTTGTATTAGGGCACTCACGGAGATTTTTGAATTTCCACCATGGTTGTACGCAGACTGACCGGGTTAATCATGGCATGCACTGCTATGAATCTGGTTGCAGTTCGACTCTTATTAAAGCGGTTGTTGACAGGGCAATTCTTTGCTGCCAAGGTAGTGTTGCGTGCCTATCCTTGACGTCGGTTGACACGGTTGCGAGGGGTCCGAATACGTCATGCCGATTGTCAATGAATTCTCCTCCATTTCCGCTGCCTCGACCTGTTGTGCCCATGTCAATTCAATGACATCGTCGTCTTGTTCTTCGGCGTCTGAACTGATGTCATGAAGCATCGTATGGTGTGGGTTGCCGCAATGTTTGTAGTGTATTACGCTGTCGCATTCATTCTTTGAATGGTTCGACGCGAGGCAGTTGCTGCAATATCGGTGGATCAATGTGGTCCTCAGCCTAACTTCTGGGAACATTTGCCGGAACTTTGGGCACCAACGAAGTAGATGGCTATCTACGCATAGAGGGCAGTTAATTGTCGTCATTTTCATTAATTTCCTAAACGAAAAGGAAGATTATTAAGGTGTGAAAATTAATTTTGATGGGGTAAAATTATAATCTTTTTATAGGCCTAGAAATTAAGCCACGTTGAGTTGGGATGTCCACCACCCGAACTCGTTGGTCCAACCCTGGATATATTTTGATGATGCTGCTTAATCTCCATTCATTTGGAGGTACGTTTTCACGAACTACCACCAGGTCGTTGACTTGGACGTTCTGTTGTGAATGTTTCCATTTCTTTCGTTCCTGAAGTTCCTTTAAGTATTTGGTCTTCCATCTCTGACAAAAGTGCTGACTTAGGGCCTTCAATTATTTCCATTGGTTTACTAATGATAGCGGTCTGTTGGTTATTTCTGGTTCTGCCAATGCATTTTGCATTGTTAATTTGGCGTGATTTTGTAGCACTTCCGTGGTTCTTAGTTGCGATGCAAATGGATCACACTGATTGCTATTATGCTGCTGATGTTGTTGTTGTTTAAATATATAATTAGTAATATTTTCTCTAAAAAAATGGTTTTGTGTTTGTTGTTGAGTTATTGTTGAATTTTGTTTGTTGCCTTTGCCATTTATTTTTGTTTCTTCGGAGGGAACGCAACTTGTTAAAATCCAATAGAACACTGTACGTTGTGCAATGAGCGATCCGAAGATCTTCGATTTTACCCCATTTAATATGATTTTTGGGTAGAGATCCGCTCCGATCAATAAGTCAACCTTTTGACTCGTATAAAAATTATTATCCGCTACGGGGATATTGGATAAGCTTTTTACAATTGGAGAGTTAATTGATCTTGATGGAAGCAGCCCAGTCAATTTTGGCAGTACCAACGCCTTCGCTTCTAGTCTTAAACTTTTGTTACGGGGCGAGCCAATTGTGATCGAGCATACCGATTGAACTCGTCGTGACACGGTATTATTCAATCCTGAAACTTGGGCGCTGATCTCTTTGCTTGTCAGATTTAAGCGTCCTGCAGACTGTTGCTTACGAAGGTTCTTTCAGAAGGTGCTCCCGTTGTGACATATGGTCACCATGACTGTACCTAAGAGCATGCTTCGACTGGGAGGCACATTTGAAACATTGGCCTGGCACGATTCCGATTACTTTGACGGAGGGGTAAAAAAACCGAATTTCCGTATAAATGGGGTATGTACGGATAGGGGAGCTTCTCCAGAGGAGGAATATCCAAAAATAACATAAAAATAACTAATATTTTTTGAAATATTCACGTTTAAAAATTCAAAAATTTGCACTAAGAAAACATGTTATTTCTCTATGTTTCACTAAATTTTTTCACGTTCTTTACACTGTATATTTAAATATACACTCTAAGCTTTGAAATAAGCTTACATTTCACAATTATTTTGCAATTTTTCAACTAAATTTAGTATTTTAAAAATCACTTGTCAAATTTATGGCTGAAAAGTTTAGAGTGCTTATATTTACAAGGAAAACCAGCATTGCCACACCTTAAAAACCAAAAGTGAAGGATTTTTCAGCGTTTCACAGCGTTTTCTTCGTTTCTACTTTCGAGTGATTCTTTTTTCTTTATTAACTATAAAAAACTATAAAGAAGATTTTTCAAGCTAAAATTGAATATGTGAACACTTTTCCATATACCTGCATATATGAATATATGAATATGTGATTTATATTTAATAAACATAGATAAGTAAAGTCGTGTGATAACATTATAATATACATATATGTTTATGATTGTAATATAACATTTTTATATACATAATACCCGGGGTGACTGAAGTACTTTCGCATAGTACTCCTTTCTGCGTTGGCGGCCTTCGGCCGCGCTTTAAAAAAATAACTCTGGCCGAGCGAATACCCGGGGTGACTGAAGTACTTTCGCGTAGTACCCCTTTCTGCGTTGAAAATAAAAAAAATATATTGACTTTTTGGTATAAAGTGGTTATAATTTATAGTTATCATGCACTCAAAATTTAAGTTTTCGTTATAAAATAGTAAATTTTGGTTATTATATCTGTCAGCGATTTCCATTTATTTTTGATGATACATTGGTTTGTATTTTAGGTGACAATATATATGTTATTATATTTAAAATATGAGTTTGAGTGCATAATAACCAAAAAATATAACCACTTTATAACCAATATTGAAATAAAATTTAAGTTTTCGTTATAAAATGGATAAATTTTGGTTATTATATCTGTCAGCGATTTCCATTTATTTTTGATGATACATTGGTTTGTATTTTAGGCGACAATATATATATTATTATATTTAAAATATGAGTTTTAGGTATGAAGTAATTATATTTTTCGGTTATCATGCACTCATATTGAAACAGAATTTGAGTTTTCGTACTATACTCATGTACTGTACACTTTATTACGTAATATTATTATATAATATTACTTATACATATGTATATATAATATTACTAATACATGTATATAATATTACTTATTTGCTTAATAAATTTAAAAAGGAAAATATCCATATGCATGAATAGAGGAATTTTTGAGAAAAAGAGGAATTTCAGCGAATTGCCTTATCAACACATGGCAGCGCTCCATTTCGTCGTAATTTTTAGTAAACAAATGAGGTTGAAACAAGTGTAAAATGTAATTTTTAAAATAAAGAGTTTTTAGGTAAAAAACCTGCTAAAAGAGTAAAATGTTGATTTATTTAAAAGATAATAGTGCAATTTAATTAATTTGAAGTGAAAAATGTGAAAAAAGTGTGTTTAATGTGGTGAAATAGCTCCTTGAAATGGTCCAATTTTGCAAATTTTTGAACTTTAAGGCCGAATATCTCCTAAACTAAGCGTTTGCGGACCCTATAACCCTATATGTTTTTTAATCAGGAGGACTTCCTCTTTCCAACGGTACCTTCAAATCGCGGCGCCAAAGAAATCGGAATTGTGCCAAATTTTCCATGAGCTACTTCTTCAATTTTGTTTGGTAAAAAGTTTTCTATTTCCCATATGGTTAGGCCAGGAAACTGGCCGTCTTCCTTTTCAAAGGATTTTGAATAATCCAAATGCGGCTTTTCCAACGATTCATCCCAACGCTTTGGCTTTAGCGATTCAGGTTGTAAGTTTTCAAATGAATTTTTGGATTCATCTTTATCTTTGGCTATGTCTTTCATACCTCTTAATATTTTAGCAGAGTCCTGTTCAGAATCGGCCGGAGGACCGCGACGAAGTCGTATTTTGCGTGCAGTGGAATCTTTAGCTCCAGATCCAGTCGGCATTGAAGTAGGGGCTGCAGCACCAGCAAGTAACAATTGAGTTTGCAATGAAAAATCAATGTTATAAAACTCTATACCAGCGCCTTTAACAGCTTCGCACGGTTTTGGTGGCATAATTAAATCAGGGTTATTTCGTATATCCAGCTGATCTAAGCCTTCAAGCAAATGAATGGCGTCTGGCAACGTTATGAGCTTATTAGAACTTAAATTTAGTTTTTTTAACGCCCCGCAACGACATAAACCTTCCGGTATCATCTCTAAAACATTATTAGAAGCAGAAAATACCTCCAGGGAACATAATTTACCTATGCCAGAGGGAATTCCATCAAAATCCAAACGATTATCGTTTATAAACAGACGACGAAGACACGTTAATTTACATATAGACGCTGGTAGCGCAGTTAATTGATTCCGTGATAGATTAAGTATTTCAAGCTTTTGCCACAACTCAATACTACAGCTTAATTCAGAAATGAGATTATCACTAAGATTAATGCGTTTCAAATTTGGCAAATTATATACACAATCTGGTATTTTCGGTAACATATTTTTTGAGATATCTAATTCAGATAAATTTGACAAACTATCCAACGTAGTGGGGAAGTTTAATAAAGTACGTTGTGTGTTTCTCATGTTTAAATTTTCTAGATTTTGAAGAGAGGGTAATTGGCGAAGCTGAAACAATTCTAAAGGATTATTCGACAAATTTAAAGTTTGTAAATTCGCGAGTCGACGTGTTTGCGGAGGTAATGTTTCTAAACGATTGTTTGAAAGATCAAGAAAAAGTAAATCAGTTAAATTAATGAACAAAGCTGTGGGAATGGATTCTATTTGATTATTGCTTAAATTGGCACAATTCCGATTTCTTTGGCGCCGCGATTTGAAGGTACCGTTGGAAAGAGGAAGTCCTCCTGATTAAAAAACATATATTATAGGGTCCGCAAACGCTTAGTTTAGGAGATATTCGGCCTTAAAGTTCAAAAATTTGCAAAATTGGACCATTTCAAGGAGCTATTTCACCACATTAAACACACTTTTTTCACATTCTTCACTTCAAGTTAATTAAATTGCACTATTATCTTTTAAATAAATCAACATTTTACTCTTTTAGCAGGTTTTTTACCTAAAAACTCTTTATTTTAAGAATTACATTTTACACTTGTTTCAACCTCATTTGTTTACTAAAAATTACGACGAAATGGAGCGCTGCCATGTGTTGATAAGGCAATTCGCTGAAATTCCTCTTTTTCTCAAAAATTCCTCTATTCATGCATATGGATATTTTCCTTTTTAAATTTATTAAGCAAATAAGTAATATTATATACATGTATTAGTAATATTATATATGTTAACATGGCAAATGTTAACAACTGCTAAATAATAATAATTCGTAATCAGCAAAGCATAGCGGAAATGCATCTTTGGTTGCACAACATTTCCCACAGTAAAGCGAAGCGGAAATCCAACACGCGCAACCGAAATAAGTCAATTCGGAGAACGTAGCTTAGCTTTTAAGAAAACTAATTTTTAAGCTTTAGTCTTAGTTCTGTACCCGAACCGTAAATTAATAAATAAAATTTTTTTTAAAAGAAATTTATATAAAATTTCTTAACTGGCGCCCAACGTGGGGCCTTCGCTAGTCGCTTAAATCGATAAATACATTTCGCGGGTGTATCCGGATAATACCTATCACCTAGACGGCGAAGGCTTGGGGCTAAGACTCATCACAACAAAAGTGCGGGAAAAGAGGCCCCCCAGTAGCAAAACTGCAAAAGGGAAACGCGAGTCGTTAGCCGCCTGCCCAGGACTATGTTCCTGTTACCAGCACTGCTCCTTATTTACCCAGTATTCGCATCAATAGACATTTATGACTACTCCGCGGCACAAATAGTTACGATAAATGACGGACTAGTAAAAATCCAGAATGGAGACTTCAGGCTAATACACATAATCGACCTCAACAAGTACGAACAATTTCTGACGGACATGTACAGATTCACCTCTTCGGACATACCCAAGGACACAATCCTTTATCCCATCCTAAAACACGAATTAACCCAATCTCTTCAAATTTTAGATACAATAAAACCTGTCGAAAGAAGACAGAAAAGATCCATAAATAGTTTAGGAACGGCTTGGAAATTCATAGCCGGAAGCCCCGATCACGAAGATCTGGATGTAATAACCAAAAATCTTAATGAAATTAATAATAACAATAATAAACAAGTACTAATTAACAATATTTTTAACGAAAAAATTAATAACATTAGCATGATAGTAAATAATCTTCTTAATAACATAAGGAAAGATACTTATATAGAAAACGAGACTATTATAAACTTACAAAATAGAATTAGATTAATAAAAGAAGAGTTGATTAACATTAAATACGCCATACAGTGGGCAAAGAAAGACATTTTAAACACATTATTGTTAAATAAAAATGAAATCGAAATTGCATTAGAAAATTTAGAAAATGACGAAATACCTTTCAAAAATGCTGAAGAAGCACTAGAAATATCAAATATAAATGTAATTAGTCAAAATATGACAATATTTTACATGGTAAAAATACCATTAACTATTAAGGAAAATTTTCAAAAAATGATTATAAGACCAGTTGTAAAACAAAACAAAATTATAATTAATGTCGAATTTGATAAAATATTAAAGGGTACAAAAGATACCTATGGAATTAATGAAAAATGTAATAATTATAAGAAAATTGAGATTTGTAAGCAAACTCAACTAATAAATATAAGTAATAGTAGTTGTATACCTAGAGTAGTAAATAGCCTAAATTCATCCTGCACTGTAACAAACGGCCAACATATGCAACAAATTGAAGAAGTAAAACCTGGCACCATATTACTTAATGGCTTCCAAGGAGTAATAGATGCTGACGGAATGCGGAAAAATTTATCAGGGACACACCTTATTAATTTTCATAACTCAACGTTAAAAATAAATCATCAATTTTACATTAATTACGATTTGGTTCCACTGCCGGCAATCCCAGCAGTCCTGCAACCAGCACCGATCGAAAGAAATCGAATTGAATTACTTTCTCTCCAGGCCTTAAAGGAGTTTCATATTGATAACATACGAAGAATAAATCTTCTGAAGGCAGCAACGATATCCAATAGCTCCCTTTCACTTGGAGCCGTTGCAACTATCATTCTCGGTATAATATTTTTTCGGAAATTCTGGAGAAAGCACCAAAACAGAATAATCATATCTTCAAGCCTGGACCTTAACCAGATGCCCCCAGCGAATATTGATCCTAAGGAGATCAAAGATCTTTCCAGTGATCAAAATACTTACATCAATTTTAACAACCTCCCCTATTTTTGATAGGCTCTCGGGACGATCGCTTTTAAGAGGGGAAGTGTTAACATGGCAAATGTTAACAACTGCTAAATAATAATAATTCGTAATCAGCAAAGCATAGCGGAAATGCATCTTTGGTTGCACAACATTTCCCACAGTAAAGCGAAGCGGAAATCCAACACGCGCAACCGAAATAAGTCAATTCGGAGAATTGACAACATCAAGTCAGCAGTTGGCCGGTGCAACGTAGCTTAGCTTATAAGAAAACTAATTTTTAAGCTTTAGTCTTAGTTCTGTACCCGAACCGTAAATTAATAAATAAAATTTTTTTTAAAAGAAATTTATATAAAATTTCTTAACTTATATACATATGTATAAGTAATATTATATAATAATATTACGTAATAAAGTGTACAGTACATGAGTATAGTACGAAAACTCAAATTCTGTTTCAATATGAGTGCATGATAACCGAAAAATATAATTACTTCATACCTAAAACTCATATTTTAAATATAATAATATATATATTGTCGCCTAAAATACAAACCAATGTATCATCAAAAATAAATGGAAATCGCTGACAGATATAATAACCAAAATTTATCCATTTTATAACGAAAACTTAAATTTTATTTCAATATTGGTTATAAAGTGGTTATATTTTTTGGTTATTATGCAGTCATATTGAAACAAAATTTGAGTTTTGGATATAAAGTAGTTATATTTTTTGGTTATTATGCACTCAAACTCATATTTTAAATATAATAACATATATATTGTCACCTAAAATACAAACCAATGTATCATCAAAAATAAATGGAAATCGCTGACAGATATAATGACCAAAATTTACTATTTTATAACGAAAACTTAAATTTTGAGTGCATGATAACTATAAATTATAACCACTTTATACCAAAAAGTCAATATATTTTTTTTATTTTCAACGCAGAAAGGGGTACTACGCGAAAGTACTTCAGTCACCCCGGGTATTCGCTCGGCCAGAGTTATTTTTTTAAAGCGCGGCCGAAGGCCGCCAACGCAGAAAGGAGTACTATGCGAAAGTACTTCAGTCACCCCGGGTATTATGTATATAAAAATGTTATATTACAATCATAAACATATATGTATATTATAATGTTATCACACGACTTAACTTATCTATGTTTATTAAATATAAATCACATATTCATATATTCATATATGCATGTATATGGAAAAGTGTTCACATATTCAATTTTAGCTTGAAAAACCTTCTTTATAGTTTTTTATAGTTAATAAAGAAAAAAGAATCACTCGAAAGTAGAAACGAAGAAAACGCTGTGAAACGCTGAAAAATCCTTCACTTTTGGTTTTTAAGGTGTGGCAATGCTGGTTTTCCTTGTAAATATAAGCACTCTAAACTTTTCAGCCATAAATTTGACAAGTGATTTTTAAAATACTAAATTTAGTTGAAAAATTGCAAAATAATTGTGAAATGTAAGCTTATTTCAAAGCTTAGAGTGTATATTTAAATATACAGTGTAAAGAACGTGAAAAAATTTAGTGAAACATAGAGAAATAACATGTTTTCTTAGTGCAAATTTTTGAATTTTTAAGCGTGAATATTTCAAAAAATATTAGTTATTTTTATGTTATTTTTGGATATTCCTCCTCTGGAGAAGCTCCCCTATCCGTACATACCCCATTTATACGGAAATTCGGTTTTTTTACCCCTCCGTCAAAGTAATCGGAATCGTGCCAGGCCAATGTTTCAAATGTGCCTCCCAGTCGAAGCATGCTCTTAGGTACAGTCATGGTGACCATATGTCACAACGGGAGCACCTTCTGAAAGAACCTTCGTAAGCAACAGTCTGCAGGACGCTTAAATCTGACAAGCAAAGAGATCAGCGCCCAAGTTTCAGGATTGAATAATACCGTGTCACGACGAGTTCAATCGGTATGCTCGATCACAATTGGCTCGCCCCGTAACAAAAGTTTAAGACTAGAAGCGAAGGCGTTGGTACTGCCAAAATTGACTGGGCTGCTTCCATCAAGATCAATTAACTCTCCAATTGTAAAAAGCTTATCCAATATCCCCGTAGCGGATAATAATTTCTATACGAGTCAAAAGGTTGACTTATTGATCGGAGCGGATCTCTACCCAAAAATCATATTAAATGGGGTAAAATCGAAGATCTTCGGATCGCTCATTGCACAACGTACAGTGTTCTATTGGATTTTAACAAGTTGCGTTCCCTCCGAAGAAACAAAAATAAATGGCAAAGGCAACAAACAAAATTCAACAATAACTCAACAACAAACACAAAACCATTTTTTTAGAGAAAATATTACTAATTATATATTTAAACAACAACAACATCAGCAGCATAATAGCAATCAGTGTGATCCATTTGCATCGCAACTAAGAACCACGGAAGTGCTACAAAATCACGCCAAATTAACAATGCAAAATGCATTGGCAGAACCAGAAATAACCAACAGACCGCTATCATTAGTAAACCAATGGAAATAATTAAAGGCCCTAAGTCAGCACTTTTGTCAGAGATGGAAGACCAAATACTTAAAGGAACTTCAGGAACGAAAGAAATGGAAACATTCACAACAGAACGTCCAAGTCAACGACCTGGTGGTAGTTCGTGAAAACGTACCTCCAAATGAATGGAGATTAAGCAGCATCATCAAAATATATCCAGGGTTGGACCAACGAGTTCGGGTGGTGGACATCCCAACTCAACGTGGCTTAATTTCTAGGCCTATAAAAAGATTATAATTTTATCCCATCAAAATTAATTTTCACACCTTAATAATCTTCCTTTTCGTTTAGGAAATTAATGAAAATGACGACAATTAACTGCCCTCTATGCGTAGATAGCCATCTACTTCGTTGGTGCCCAAAGTTCCGGCAAATGTTCCCAGAAGTTAGGCTGAGGACCACATTGATCCACCGATATTGCAGCAACTGCCTCGCGTCGAACCATTCAAAGAATGAATGCGACAGCGTAATACACTACAAACATTTCGGCAACCCACACCATACGATGCTTCATGACATCAGTTCAGACGCCGAAGAACAAGACGACGATGTCATTGAATTGACATGGGCACAACAGGTCGAGGCAGCGGAAATGGAGGAGAATTCATTGACAATCGGCATGACGTATTCGGACCCCTCGCAACCGTGTCAACCGACGTCAAGGATAGGCACGCAACACTACCTTGGCAGCAAAGAATTGCCCTGTCAACAACCGCTTTAATAAGAGTCGAACTGCAACCAGATTCATAGCAGTGCATGCCATGATTAACCCGGTCAGTCTGCGTACAACCATGGTGGAAATTCAAAAATCTCCGTGAGTGCCCTAATACAACGTCGTCCATTACCACCGACGCCAATAAGGTCTGTGGAAGACCATATATTTCAATACTTCCAGAACCTAAGACTGGCAGACAAGGAGTTCTACAAGGCAGCGCCAGTCGAGGTAATTTTGGGAGCGGACGTCTACTCCCGGCTCATGTTGCCATGGTTACAACCAGCGGCAGTGAGTCAACTCATCGCCCAAAATACGACACTGGGATATATAATATCCGACGTCATATAATATCGGCACAATAAAGTGCACTGACTGCCAACCTACTCACACTCACCACCTACCCAGGATCAAGTTAGACTCGAGTCTAATTGGCGGCATGGCAATGACCGACTGAGACTCGATTCATCTCAGCGGCATTTCCCGGACCGAACCAGACTCGATTCGTCCCGTCGGCCACCCCATCTGCAAAGAAGAAGTGGGAGAGGAAGTACAAGAGCCAGTCGCACGCTAGTTTTAAGTAATTAATTGTAAACTTCAGTTGCAGTAATACTGCAAGGCGGGGAGAGTGCTAACGCCGCCCCTGCCCAATTTCTTTTGCCACGTCTGTATCGGCAGAGCAACCTCTTCTTCGAAGTTTTAATTCAAACGCAACTAAACATTTTAATTCAATATTTTGTGGAATAATCTGCGCCAATCGTTTACCCACGGCCAACCACAACTACGGAAAGTGACACACCGTGCTCCACCACCCGAATTAATACATTTTAAATAAATTTCGTAACTATTGTGATTCAAAGTGAACATTTTATTTTTATTCTTATTGGTCATTATGCATCTAGACTGCGTTATAGAAAATTTTATATTTACTATCGAAATGTAACAGCTGATTAGATACCTTCGTTTTCAATTGAAAGATTTTTGTAATTGCCACATACTAGATTGCAAAATCGCCTCTAGTCACAAAATTTCAACCCTATCGTAATCTTCGCGTGAGCGCCATTCACCATTGAAATATTCACAAATTGGTGTTTTTCTTATCGTGAACTTCTAGTGGAGAGTGGAGTCATTTGTAGAAGTTCACGCGAGTGAGGATGTTCTCTGAGCCCCATTCACTTGGGAGTGGCCAAGAACGAATATTTTACGTATAGCTCAAGCAGCTCACGACTTCCGGTCTTTGACCAAGTATCCGCTGGGTAGCCAAAAAAACATCCGTATGAAGGCGAGCTAAAGTGCGAAACGAAACATCCTCTTCACAGGGTTGTGCGCTAGGTTTGGGACCCGCCACTACCACTGAAAAGAAAACAACAGCCTCGGATAAGTAGCCGCTCTTTTTATACCGACCCCTGCAAAACCTGTACTGGAAGGTGCCACTGCCCAGCTGGTTGATGTCCTCGTTAGAGTAAGCTGGCATTCACCCCGCTGGATGAACGTCTAGTCACCATCCGCATCAAATCGAAGTTTTTCAACATATGACTGATTTGCGCTCACTCCCCGACGGAAGATAAGAACGATGTGACTAAATTTTGCTTTCATGAGCGCTTGGAGCGCTCCCATGAGAACTTCCCCTTGCCTTCGTGATTGGCGACTTTAACGCCAGGGTGGGCAAATAAGGTATCTTTGGCAAAACAGTAGGGAAATGATGGATCTATGATGAAACATCCTCGAAAGTGCTGAAGTTGATCGACTTCGCCGGGGCCCGAAATATGGTTATATGTAGTACTAGATTCCAGAGATTCCAATCAAGATACGCACCCGATTTTGAGCAGCCGAAAATACAACAGACAGCCGAATGATTTTTTAGTCGACTTGAACTCCTGCTCTTTGAGAGCACTCATCAGCAGTCAACAGAGGAATGAGAAATGTGTAAACTAACGCACCTCATTTCCTGAGCCGTTCGCAAAGTGATTTCGATGACAGTTAACTTATTACTTTCCTCCAAAACAGGTTCTTGAAAATCATTACAACAACAACTAATCAATTGTAATTTTTTGATATTGCGGTCAATCGCACTGGAACAGTGATGGCGATACTTCAACCGAAATAATGACGGATTGAGGTTATATCGATAATACCGAATTTCAAAACTTTAACCAAAGTGCAGATGAGTTGAAAAACATAATAGCAAAAATGTCACTAATCTGCGTACACGACCACAATTGTTGAGGGGATTTCGTTCAGTTTCGTAGATACATACTAAATAAATGAAAGACAGATAAAACATGCTTTAAAATTATAATATATTTATAAATGTAATGGCATATCGAATTAGATATGCCGTTTTTTACACAGAGTTTATTATTTAATTAAATTTATGTATTAGTTGACTTCTCCAATACCTTTGATATAAATTGAGAATCGAACGAAATAATAAGTCCATATGTTAGTTAAAAGTATTCAATATATATATATTTAAAATTAATATCAAATTACGGAACTTATATTTACTTATTTTTCATTTTATAAATGTAGATATAGTTACAATTTTTAGTTTTATTATTAGTATTTTTAATTGAGATTAATATAATAAATCATATTATAAAATAAATATTTTTTTAATCAGGTTTTTTATTTTTGGTACTTCTATGAGAATGTTTTTAACATACTCACATTATACACTTTACAGCATGAATTATGTTCTCATTAGTAATATTGCCTCGATATTAACCTTTTATAACACAAAATGAATAAAACCTGCAAGGTTAGCATACCTTCATCAGCATAATATAATTGCTGCTGCTTAAACAGTCACTGGTAAAGAGAACATGTGTTAAGAACGTCTAGATTCTAGATTCTGAATTTTTCAGTCGTAAGATTATTAAATATTTATATTGTATACAGATTATGAACTCGTATTGGCACTGAACCTATAGAAGTCAATAACTTATATACAATTCCTTGCGTAATAAGTCAGGGTACAATCGAAATAATAAAGGCGGTAAGATTAAAGATATTTCCCACCAAGGCAAATGTTGCAGTTAAAGTGCAGTTTTCTACTTTTCATTGGAAAAGATTATGGTTTTCAGGTCCACTCAGTTGAATTGTAGTTAAAGCAATTCAACTTCATATCAACCTTTCGAACCTCCGGAATTTCAAAACTATAACCAAAACGTCGATTATTCATTGAACATCAACTTGTGGGGATGGTTGGCTCGCAAAATTTACTAAATTTACTGGGCACATTTCAGAAAATAGGAATTAATTTAGAACAATAAAAATTCAGATTAGTCTCACTCGTTTACAAATTAAAATAAAGGACATATCCTTTCAATAAATTCCATATTATTTTAATTAGTAGTAATTACAAAACTAAAATATGTGAAAACATATTGCATCTTATTTTCATGCTGTTTCTCCATTGGTTTCGATTTATATGGCATATATAGCGTACATATAGATTTAATAATAATGGTTCGTCACTTGTACCTGTAATGTACTAAATCGATTACTCTGGAGGAGATTTATGACTGCTCCATCCATGAAAACATTTTGTAAAACGTTTAGACTCCTTACTTTTTAAAGTAAGGAATAGCTTTCGTGGCCTTTCAGGTTGTTTTATGCGTAAGTGTTGTATGTAAACCTAAAACAAAATTATTATATTACAATTTTTTAGCATGTTTAAAAAAATTTGTATATACCACGATTTTAACGAAAACTTATATCGAATGGAAGCTAACTTATTAAATAAAAAAATTCACTATAAATACAATACTTAAGATAAGGTAGCTAAACCGTGTGTAACATCACTTTGAGAAGCTACATCAAAATCTTTTATTAAGTGCATCTGTTCACCGAAAAAATGATAAACATATTTATATTATATTTCTATTAGAAAATCTAAATAGGCTGACACGTAGGGTGTTTCATAATTCGCATTATCTCGACCTATACTGAACCATCCTCACAAATTATATCTCGAATGATTTTAGTATAGGGTTTAAAATCTTACCTGCGCTGACTTATACGCCAATTTTATTTCCACTTCACTACATTTGGATCCAAGCCATAAGAATACTTGCTCACCATTATCCAATATCATTATGTCATCATCTGCCAAATCATCTTGACAAAAGTCAGTACATTTTTCTGCAACTGTGAAATAACCTTTCTCATTGGAACATCGAAAAAGTCGGGTATAATTCATAAAATCAGCATTTGTTTCGTAAGCTTTGCGTCCACCCAAAGCAACCCAGAAGAAATTCTCTGGCTCTTCTCCTTCGTTTAAAATCTGTAAACTAACCCATGGATTATTAAACATTTTTTCAGCGATTTCTTGGATAAGTTTTGCTTCCTCTGGTGCTGACTTTGAACCCAACCAAACATAAACTATACCCGATTGCGCTTCATCTTTGATGTCAAAAGGTACGTATAAAATATAACTGCAAAAAAATATTAGCATTAGTTTGTATACTATAATTAGTCCTAATAAAAATATACCAAAAGGCTGAATTTAAATTTGTTGCATCAGGCTGAATTTGAATGAGACGAGTACATAATGCTCCACCATTTGATCGTAAATGAAAGAACTCAACAACAGGTTTTATATTAGAATCTTTCGATTTATCCTTTCGCTTCCCGATATGAATTATAAACTTGCGTTTAAAATGAGCCATGAATTTTAAATTTTCTTGTTGTTGATGAATGCGTACTACTTCTAATTCTTCTCCAAACATTGCCTTGAATTTTTTTTGTAGAGTAAACGTAAATGTCAACCAGCCCATATTGCTGGCATTTCGCCCCTGCCAAAAATAAACTACGCATTGGATTTCATCATCAGATGGTTTAATTGGGTCCACTTCGAGGTCTTCTTCGTCGACGGGTATGCAATAGCGGCACAAAAATACGTAACATTCTCCCATATAGAAATTTCCCAACTCTTCTTCTGGCAATCGTACAAATTTTTTTCCTTCCAATACGAAGGCTTCCATTGCTTCAAGGTCATAGTTCCAATCTTCCTCCAGTTGCTCAGCCTCATTGAGCGGCATTGCATTTTGGCGAGGCATAAAAAGAGCGGCTAAATCGGCACGAGTCTCTTGCTTACGAGCCCATTTGGTCAAATCTGCTCCAGTTTTAGCAACAGATTTAGCAGTTCTTGTGAAATCAACTGCCATAACTTCATCCCAACCAACAAATTTTGATTTAAATATTTGAGTCTCTGTTTCTTCCTGCAAGCGAGTGATCAGTGCGAAAGAAGGGCGATTTATCATATGAAAAAGTTCTCGTGATAACTTTATTGCCGCTGCTCGCACCAGTCGAGTCGATTTTTTTCCAAACCACACAAACAAATCTGTATAACTGTCTAATATGTATACATTTTTGCTATTCAAAAAAGTATGAACCAATTTTTGATTTGCCAATTCCACTTGGGGAAGCTCCAAATAGCCCATGCCGAGTTGAACCTGATATAGACGAGGAGTAACCGGCTCAAAACTATCCGGAACATGCTGATGAATTTTTCTGTCTGATATGTCTTGTGAATCAATGCCAATGTTTTTCCAAAAGTCGTCGCTTTCTTCTCCTGCAAATTACATGACAAATAAATAAAAAATAATTTTAATTAATTTTTGTTACTTGCCCTGTGTTTCTACAATGATGTCACATTTATTTTTTCTCTCGGTTTTATTAATTTTTTCTGCCATTAGCCGCGTTTTAGAATTTAATGTATTTTTTGATGCGCAACCAAGCCAAATATATAATTTGATACCACAGTCCAACATAAAGACAAATCGAGAATCAAGGGAGTCAAAATTTAATGCTACGGGCTCTAAATGAATCGATGAACCAGCCGCATGCACACGATATAAACGTTTGGTGTATAACATATCTTCAACTGTGTAAAAACCTGTTGCTGTACGGCCTCCCTCAATATATGTAACTTCAGTATCAAATTGTCCCAAAAATTCCTCAGATTCATCATCTATTAAGAAAATATAATCAAAAACTCAATTATATAATATCAAATCCGCTCGTTTTGAAAGCAAATTTAATAATTATACAAACTTACAATGCTTTCCATTAAGATTTGTTTAACAAATATGAACCTAAAAATAACTAATAAATATAAAAACATGAGTCCAATGAATTAGTGAGCATGAAAATAAAGACACCCACTGAGAACTTTGTAACATTAGTTTTAGAATATTTTTACTCTTTTGTGAAACAAGCAATTTCGTGCTTTTTTATTCATTTTATATATGTATATTACGATTGAAATAATTATAATGGAATCTAAAGACTTCAACTTTAAATATGTTTTATAACGTAAAACACAAAATGTAATTCCTAACACCAAATGCATGTTAATTCGACGCTATCTCCACCACGGATATGGTTATACACAGATAAAATGATCCATTATGAAAAATTATAATTGAAAACTTAGATGTGTACAAAACTACATATGAGTATTGAGTAATGGCAACATTGTTCGAATGAAAACAAGAACAGAACGCCAGCGAAGGACGAAGATGTTTCTGCCATTCTTCTTCTTCTTTACTGGCGTAGACACCGCTTACGCGATTATAGCCGAATTAACAACAGCGCGCCAGTCGTTTCTTCTCTTCGCTACGTGGCGCCAATTGGATATTCCAAGCGAAGCCAGGTCCTTCTCCATTTGGTCCTTCCAACGGAGTAGAGGTCTTCCTCTTCCTCTGCTTCCCGCGGCGGGTACTGCGTCGAATACTTTCAGAGCTGGAATGTTTTCATCCATCCGGACAACATGACCTAGCCTAGCTAGGTCAATGTCGTCGTATATCTCGTACAACTCATCGTTTCATCAAATGCGATATTCGCCGTGGCCAATGCGCAAAGGACCATAAATCTTTCGCAGAACCTTTCTCTCGAAAACTCTTAACCAGCAGTTGTGCCAGGCTCTTATGGAGCTTTATGCCCGCTGGACACAATGGGGAAAATATTGGGACATATAATTTGTGTGAGGCTAGAACACCTAGAAAAAGACCACAGGGTTTAGCCGAAAATCAATACAGTTTTCGAAGACACAGGTCAACAATAGAATACATCAAAAAGCTAACGGAAGTTGCAAACAATACAATTAAAAGAACCACGTAGTTGTATGGTTCCAAAGAATACTGCACGATTGTGACGTTCGATATTAAAAATGCCTTCAACTAGGCTTATTGGCCGCATATCATAGCAGCTGTGGAATGAAATAAAATACCACTTTAACTTGAGGATCATATCCACTAGCTACCTCTCGGATAGGTTACTGCTATATGACGTAGAAGAACCTAAAAAAACTATGTTGTGAGAGGCGGTGGAGCACAAGACTCAGTAATAGGGCCATTACTGTGAAATGTTCTATATGATGGTGTGTTACGTCTCTTCCCGGACTGTGTTACACGAAGTTACGACATTATGGCTATGGAGCTTAAAAGAGCTTATGCTAAAACAAGAAGCACTGGCAGACGGCTTACTAAACAATGAAAGAACTAAGAAAGAAAAATTAGCCTTAATGAGTGGCAGAAACGGTGGGACGAAACAACAAAAGGTAGATGAACACATACGCTAATCAGAAACGTGCAAGCCTGGGTAGAGAAAAACTACTACTGACTATTACATGACGCAGTTTCTGACTGAGCACATCTGCTTCAGAGAGTATTTACACAAATATGGACATGATGGTTGGTTGACTGCTCCAACCCACGTTACAAAGATAAACTAGAGGAACTAGAGAAACATCTTGGAGAGCGGCTAATCCCTGAAAATTTGTACCGCACATAATACGTTCCCAACAGGTGTGAAACTTTGTTAGAAAATAAAGCGCGATATAGAACGTGTCGACTTTGGCATTGTTGTCAGAACATTGCCGATATTTGAGGTATAAATTGAACAGGAGGTTCGAAAATATTTTTTTATGTTTATGGGGCTAAAGAAATTATTCTTACCATTTTAAACATACTTGTACAACCATTCATTATTAGGAAAGGATTCTCTTCGAATTTCTATAATATATTTCACAGATTGACCGATATTTACGATAGAAAGTTCACAATTGCAACTTTGGTCCACATATTCAGTATGTGGGGCCTTGAACACTTTTTGGTCATAAGGTGACCTACTTAAAGCGCACTATTCGGGCAAAGATTTATCCCGATACATTCATTGGTGCTTGATCTGCATTTAGGAAAGTAAAATTATCAAATGGAATTTAAAATTGGGTAACGAGGGAAGTAGACGGGGCTGTTTTCCTATTTCGTTTGCTTTCGCACCATAGGAATGTCAGGGTAACATTAGATATATACCCACAAAATTGTATGTCTAAGAAATATTTATTTATTGATTTATCACGATTTTAGTAGTTTTTAACAAATCGTCATGTTATCTTCAGATTTTGTTCAATTTTACAGTATCGATTGGGGTGCTCAAGTAATTTGTCCTGAGCCAATTCGGATATTGCATCTTAAGTGGTTTAGGATATTTGTACATTGAGCCTCTTAGGGGGCGGCCCACGCCAATTTTTTAAACACTTCTAGCCCACAGATGCCCCTTCCTACTACAATCTCCTATGCCAAATTACAGTGTTAATTATGCTTCCCGGTGGTCGGTGGTCAGGATTTCTCTCAAACTACTCAAGTTCAATTACAACTATTTAAGACAAACAAAATTGTCGAGAAATGTTCACTAACAATTTCCACTTTTTTATTTTTCCTTCGCCCAATACCCACTTGATCTTAACTAAATGTTGATTATGGAAATTCTGCTGTCAACGCGAAGGCATCCGAGAGACTGCCGAAAATGACGTCGTAATGACCGACTTTCGAATATTTTCTTTTGATAATTTCACAATATCCTTCTAAAACATGCATCTTTGGAATTGTTACGAATTTGCTGAATTGATGTGATATGGCATCATCGTAATGACAATGTCCGAGGTATGGGCATTATAAATGTGTAAAATGTATTTTAGTATTCATCTGAGATTTAACGAATAAATGTCGTTGGGTTTTTCTGTTATTTTCCCAATGTAAAAAAAACTTTTGATGTACAGTCTTGATTGGTTCATCTTGGATGGAACATTTAGTCCATGTCGAGCCGGATTCGTGATTGGCATCGTTTGGTGAGCGAGGATTGGGGTGAGAATTTATTGAATAGAGCGTGATAATTGCATATGTGTGTGGTGTTGTGGCATGCGCAAGCTCGCGGTGATGACGCCTAAACTGTGGAATGTATTAGCCATTGTGAAATTCGTAGGTCGGACAGTATAGCTGTTTTTATAAGAGTGAAAGACTTGCTGTACTTTTGAATTTCTATACGGCTAATAGCATTCGTGGTAAAAAGTTGAGATATAAGCATGGTAAAAAGTTAAGTAATATACATATATATATATAAAGCAAAATACGAGCTGGCTGCGCATGCGTGGGGAATAATTGTAGTAGAAAATGTCATTGAGAGAGATTATACCATCAAAAGAGAAGTGAGAGAGAAAGGAATATAATTCTAAAAAATGTGTGGAAGATATCTATTTACATATGTGAATATATATGAATATACACATATGAGAGCATAAACCATGTTTGTACAGGCCACTAGATGGCATTATTACTAATAATATATGCATATTTGTGAAATGGCTGATGATGAATAAACGTACATATGTATGTATATGTTTGATGGCGTCATAAGGACTAAAACAATATGAATATACATATGTACTATGTTGTGAAAGTTCTAGAAATATAAATGATTTCTAGTATATTCCTGCAATAGAGAGAGATAGAGCGAGTGAAAAGCCAATATATAAAATTCAAAACTGCCATTATTATCGTGATATATAGTATGTACATATATACATATATGTGACCTGGTCTAGGAAAAGGGGGCTTAGGTGTCAAAAAAATCAATTTTCACTTTTTAATTGATTCGTATGGAAGATGAGATGCTTTTTCAAGTGAACTAAAAAGTGAAAAATGATTTTTTTTGACACCTAAGCCCCCTTTTCGTAGACCAGGTCATATATATTTACAAATGCGCACATATATTGGCGTCCGCTTTGAATATTTGGTGATGAAATTTTTTATTTAATCGTGAAAAAGAACAGTTTGTGGCAAGACGTTCCTATTTTGTGTAAGATTTCATCTTGAATATATCTATTTGATTAAAGTTATTGATACAGAATTAAATTTTGGTTTCTTCATGAGCGATTGTTGAGAGATAACAACAGAATGGGAGGACAAGACCTTTTGGACAGCCTATTAAAAGCCATTTCAAGATTTTTGGAGTACTGCCAACATACTAATTTTGAAAAGGCTACGCAGAAAGAAGTGAAAGTTCATGTTGAAAAGTAAGACGTTTACTACGCACGGTTTGTAGATGCACATGAGAAGCAGTTGGATCAGGGCACTACACAAGCAGATGCATATGACGACATTGCAGCTATAGTGGAGCTGCGCTATTTTACAGCACAAGCCATGTTGTCTACAAAGGCCAAGGAACTAGCACCAGCGCCGAGTGTACTTGAGAAGCAACCTATGTCGGTACAAGTAAATATGCCTTATTAACATGATTTAAAAAATACGTGGGGTAACTTTGATGGCACTTTAACGATATGGCCTGGGTTTCGTGATCGGTTTTCTGCTGCTATATAGTACTAGATCCAGATACGAGTAGGCAGTGGGAATTATAAAGAGACACAGAGACTCCCACAGTCAAGCAAATGTTAGAATTCTTGAATCGCCAAGCTGCAGTTTTAGTTAATGTTGCGGAGTTACGTGATTCGCGGTCCAAAGATGCCATGGTAAATTACTATAATGATCGAAGCACATATGATAAACATGAACGTACGACAAGAGGTGAGAAAAGATCATTTCCATGTGTTGCCTGTGGTGGTGATCATTCTCTGTGGTCGGGTGATGAGTTTGCAGCTTTAAATTTGCGATCTCGTGAGGACTTTGGGCGAAGAAACGATATCTGCCAGAATTGCTTCAAAAAGGGGCATGGAGCTGGTAATTACTTTGAAGAAGGTTGTGCTCGTTGTCCAGGGCAGGCAAAACATAATAGTTTGCTTTGTTCAAAGAGAGAGATGGCAAAACAAGCCCTAACTCTTAAAATTGAAGAATCTCATTGCAGGTGAAAGTTAAAGGGAAAATGTGAAGCAACAAGCGCCATCGTGATTTAGGAGTTGGATATGCCCATCCTGTGAAATCAAATATTGCAGAAGACCTGATTACCATCAATGACGAAATTAAGAAAGTCGATATGTAAATGAGCTTGTTAGACAAACAAGAACAATTATTAAAAAAACGTAAATCGCTAAGTGGCATAAAAAAGGATCATAAGGCAGCTGAGAATGAAATAAATTCCAATGTAGACTATTCTAAGACTTTTATTTTCAATTTAGATTCGAAGCCTGCACTGCTACCAACTATATCTATAAGACTGGAAGCAAATGGTCAGATTTTCGGACTAGTACGAGCACTACTAGACTGTGGGGCACAACCAAACTTTATAGCCGCTAGTCTCGTTGAAAAATATCAGTTGCCGTGTTTACTAACATCAAGCAAAATGGTAGGTATAGAAGGGAATATTTCGGAGTTAGTCGACGTACAGTACTGAAGATAAGACGTGGTTTCAATCAAAAGAATTTTGGGTTCTACCAAAAGAAAACAATTGGCAACCAATGTTACCTGATTATACGTTGAAACCAACATCAGTAAACTCTTCCATACCACTTGCTGATCCACAATATTGGGAGCCAGGTATTGTGCAGGTGGTGCTAAATGTAAAACCTTTTGCAAAGATTTTGATTACGGTGCATTCACATAATTGTGAAAGAGCTGTTTATATTGAGACTCATTTAGATATGGTAGTTTGTGGAAGAAGAAGAAAAAGTTGAAAAGATATTTGTTAATATAGAAGGAAAATATTGGTGATATTGCGACGATTTATGTTGTTAGAGAAAAGATTAAGTACAGATCCCGAACTAAAGAAACAATATATAGGCTTTATGAGGGAATATAAGACGTCAGGACATATGGAAACGGTATCGAGGGTTGCCTATTTTCCTTTACAGTAAAGACTATTGAAGTAGAAAGTGTTATCACTAAGAGAAAAATATTAGACTGTGTTGCTCAACTTTATGATCCAAATGGTTTCATTTCTCCAGTAACTATCTTAGGTAAAATTATTATACAAGATTTATGGCGCATCGGATTGGATTGGGACGAACCTGTACCTGAAGAGATAGCGATAAGGTTTAAAAACTATTGGCGAGACATTGTATTTCTTGAAAAATTTGTTCTAGACAGATGGGTAGCTACAGATATAGATGGAAAGATTGAAATACACGGGTTTTCTGATACATCAACGACGGCTTATGGTGCTGTGATTTATATTCGAAAAGTACTAAAAGATGGACAGGTAAAAGTTACATTACTTGTATCAAAAACGTGTTGCACCAATGAAAATAATTACGGTGCCCCGTCTTGAATTAGCTGCGGCAGAGTTACTATCTCGTTTACTTGTTTATGTAATAAGAGTAACGGAATATATAAAAGTTGACTACACATAGTGGACAGATTCACAAGTGGTACTTCATTGGATAAAAAAGATACCACGAATACAAAGATACAAAGATACCTCAAGACGTTTGTGGAAAATCGCGTATCATCAATACAGACAACAGACAAATACCGATGCTAAGAAATGGAGATATGTCAACACCAAAGATAATCCTGCCTATTATTAAGCCGCGGTATGAAGTCGTCAGAGATTATATATGAAAGGTTATGGCTGCACGGCCCACCCTGGTTATCACTTACTCCAGATAAATGGCCACAGTGTGTATTTCTGCCAAACATAGTGGGGGAAGCAGAAGTGGAACTGAGATCTTTCGCGGTTGCAGAATTCGAGAAATTAATCCATATTTCAATGCGTACAACGAGAAATAGAGTTTAATTAATTAAATATGTAGACAAATTAAAAAGAGCTTTAGATATTGTGACGTATCTGTTTAAATTCATCTTAGACGATCTAAGAGAAAAGAACAAGGCACAAGGGATGAAATTTCTCTTGAGACAAGAACAAGAAAAATATTACAACAAAGAAGTAACGAATTTGAAAGCTGGTATAAGGATTCCAGAAAAAAGTAAGATTGAATCGTTGAAACCTGTGATGATGGACGGACTACTTAAGAGTGCAAAGCCGATTAAAAAATTCAAATTTAGATGAAAACATGCGACACCCAGTGATAGTTCCAGATGGATCCAGATTAGCGTGAATAATGGATCATACGCATAATGAAACGAAACACGTTGGCATTCAAATCATAATGCAATTTATTAGTCAGAATTACCGAATTCCGCGCCTTCGTAGTTCACTAAGGAAATATCTGCACAGATGTGTTATTTGTGTGCGACACAATCATCGCACAGAGGTCCAAATGATGGCAGATCTACCCCCTGATCGAGTCAGAACAGCTAAGCCTTTTCTACACACAGGAGTTAATTATGCTGGACCTATAGAGATCAAAATAATTGACAGGGATGGGAATCAGCCCATAAAACAAAAAGTGTGGATTACGATTTTTGTGTGTCTCAAAATCAGAGCAATTCATCCAGACGTGGTGACAGACATAACAATAGCTTTCATTGCTTGTTATGAACGTTTTATAACTCGTCGTGGTCGCTGTTACAGAATAAACAGTGATAATGGTACAGCGTTTGTGGGAGCAGCTAGAGAGATACGCAAGGCAACGGAGGTATGGTACAAAAAGGAGATATTTCAGCATTTAAGTGGGAAAGGTACAGAATGGCGGTTCATGACTCCTGCAGCTCCCCACCAGGGAGGAATTTACGAGGCAGCAGTAAAGTCGATGAAGTTTCATCTAGTTCGTGCCATTAGTCTGCGAGTACTATCTTTTGAACAACTATCAACCTTAATTACCCAAATCGAAGCGATGCTTAATTCACGTCCTTTACATCCGCTGAATGATGATCCACCTGACCTTCAAGTTTTGACGCCATGGCATTTTTTAATAGGAGATGCACTAGTTCTTCCATTTCCGTTCGCAATTCAAGAAAGTTCATCAGCTAAAGGCGTAAAACAGTGGAGAGAGCGACAGACTATTATTAAGGCGTTTTGGGTCAGATGGCAAAATGAGTATTTGGCAACACTGCAGGAACGCAAGAAGTGGCAAAGAGAATCAGAGCGAGTGCGATTGGGCCAATTAGTGCTGATTAAATTTCAGAATTTTCCACCAGCTCAATGGGCAATAGGCCGTATAATAGAACTTCGTCCCAGCAGTGATAATTTGGTGCGTTCCGTGGCAATCCCAACGGCAACGAACATTTTACAAAGATGTGTATTCTACCTGTATGCATAGAAGATAAATAAAGTTATAACTAGTCCTGGTCGCCAATAATTTTTTGAAAAACTTAAGTTTTTTCGGTGGGACTGTTACGAATTTGCTGAATTGATGTGATATGACATCATCGTAATGACAATGTCCGAGGTATGGGCATTATAAATGTATAAAATGTATTTGTCGTTGGGTTTTCCTGCTATTTTCCCAACGTAAAAAAACACCTATCTTATTCTTCTTTAATTAGGTTTTGATGTACAGTCTTGATTTGTTCATCTTGGATGGAACAGGCATAATAAGACGATTGAAAAAAAATATTAAATTTTTAAAGTGAAAAAATTATTAAAAATAAACCGATTTTTGTTCAACGAAACACTTGTATCCCCTTAAACTTAAAAATTACTATTTTGTAAATTTTTATTTATGTAAATTATGAAGTCTCTTCACTTATAATTTTTTAAACTTTTATTTCTCCTGCTATGCAGGAGCAGCCAAATCTTTTCGATTACAGAGTCGGTCTTAGACTAATTATTTCCCTAAACAAAAGCCAATTCCTAACTTAACGCTACCCTAAGCGTCGCTGCCGCTGCCACTGCGGTACGCCGTTGTTGTCGTTATTGCTGTCACACGCTACTCTGCAGACAAAGCGTCAGCACTTTCCGTACCTATGGGAATGTTATTGTCGCTGATTTCGCATACTGCTGTTATTGCTGTTGTTGTCATGCGCGGAAGATAAGTTGCATCGTAAGCACTTCGATGCACTACAGGTGAAATGAATAAGCAGATGGTGGTTTGGCTATGTGTGTTAACTTGTATTTTAAATTTGAAAATAAGAAGTATGCTTTATTAAAAAGTTTTCTTTATCTGGAAGCTAGCCGATTAATGGTAGTGACCGATACTCTCTTAGCCGCTGAAAACCACTTTCGTTTAAAGTTTAGAAGTATCTCTCAATCGTCCTTACTTTTGGAGAGTTAGGTGGAATCGCTTCTCTAGGTACTAAAATTACTCCATTCCTTTGGAATGTTTATATACTAATGTGCCCAAAAAATAAGGTGACATTGTATTTATTTTGAAAATTCTTTATTATTCTTCCAAATCAATTTCATTCCCTTTAAAGTAATCCCCTCCTGATGCAATGCACTTATGCCAACGGATTTTCTAATCTTCGAAACACTGGTTGTAGTCACTTTCCGGGATGGCCTTCAGTTCCGTCTTCGCTGCGGCTTGAATCCCTCTATCGTATAAAAACCCGTGTCCCCGGTTCGGCTGCTGAGAGAAAGCCTCGTAATGGCGTACATCCCTGAAGTGGAGGACAGCGAAGGTGATCATCATACCCAAAGTAGGAAGAAAAAACTACTCATTGGCGAAATCTTTCAGACCAATCAGTCTAACGTCTTTCTTACTAAAAACCATGGAGAAGATCGTGGACCACTAAATAAAGACGAAAGCGCTGAAGAGGGCACCACTGCATATCACGTCTCACAGGAGTGTAGCCAGACCACTGGAGAAAAGGAATGTGGCAGACCGGTGGGTAGATGGATAGAGGCCGTACTGCGTACCAGAATTGCTGAGACCAGAGTAGGAGACAAAAGAATTCGTCTCGGCACAACAAGAGGCTGCCCACAGTCGGGTGTGTTATCACCAATGCTATGGAGTCTTGTCGTAGACGATCTGTTAGCACTGGGTATGCGGACGATATTGTAATTATAGCCAAAGGTAAATATGAGGACACTCTCTGCGACCTAATACAAAGAGGTCTAAACCTGGCAAAGGGGTGGTGCAGGGAGGTTAAATTGAATATCAACCCCTCCAAGACGACCGTAGTCCCGTTTACGAGACGCAGGTTCCTACTCGGTCTCAGGAATCTCACACTTGGGGGTAGAGAGATAGAGATGACCAATAAGGTCAAATACCTCGGTCTCATGCTAGATTCTACTTTGCGGTGCAAGCAAGCTATAAGTCGGTGTATTGAGATAATCCTCCATCGCAACTATGGCAATGAGCGGATAATCTTTCTCAGCAATAGTCAAGCGGCACTAAAAGCGATATCCTTCTACAAGATCAAATCGCTACTAGTGCAGGAGTGCAGGGAAAGGCTGAATAGCCTTGCGGAACAGAACCAAGTACACCTAATCTGGATGCCTGGTCACAGAGGTATAGCCGGTAACGAACTGCCGGACGAGCTCACCCGCTCCGCAGCCTCAACCAAGATGATAGGACCCGAACCCTTTACTGGGGTGGGTCCCCATACCATAAAGGTGCTACTCCGCAAGGAAGAAGGAGTGGGTAGGGAAGAGCATTGGCAACAAGCACACGGTATGAGGCATGCTAAGTTACTAATTGGAGGATACAACTTGAGCAGGTTCAAAGTTGTAATCAACTCCCAGGAACAAACTCAGGCTATTAGTCGCATTGTATACTGGCCACTGCAAGCTGAATAGGCATTTATATAACATGGGCCTGTCCTCTTGCGCTAACTGCCGATTCTGCGACAGGGAGCCTAAAACACCGGAACACCTGCTGATCGACTGCACAGCAGTCTGTAGACGCAGGATTAAGGCCCTTGGATCTATGTTTCAAGATAGGTATCGCATCGCCTCACTAGCGCCCGGTAGTTGATTGGACTTCATCGATGCGCTGGGGCTAAGTGAGTCTATGTAATTTAGGAGAAGGCACAATAGACCTAAGGTCGCGGTGCATTCTTCATCTATCAATCTAATCTAATCTTCTTCATTTAATTCAGTAATCTACACAAGTCTAAATTTTTTTATGCCTAAGTTATCCCTTTTTTGGGAATAACTATTAAAAGGGCTTGAATATCTTGAAGAATTTTTTGTAATGATTCCTTGTTCTTCCATTTCCCTAATTTGCTTTCTTACCTCTTCCTCATGTTGAGGGAGATATCTATTATGTTTTGAATAATTTTGTTAATTAGATATCGTTCTAATTTCGTGTTGAATTTTCGTCGTAATAGTAAGCACATTTCCTTCTTTAAAAAAATAGCCTATTATATATTCATCATATTCCTCGTTAAATTATATTTAAATGATCGAGTTGTAAATTTTGTATATTACCATTTACTGTTTCAAATGAACAAATTTATTTTGTGAAATTCACTGTTTTCTCATTTAAAGTTATATAGCCATTTTAATGTCTCCACCTATAATGAACTGATATAAACGGTTGGCTAGTCTTCTGACTTTATACCTAAACCGACATCTTTCTGGAAGTCGTAACTCTTTTGGAGCATGGGTATGCATTTCAAAATAAATAATGTCATTATCCGTAATGGTTGTAAAATGAAGTAATTTTATCGCAATCTTTTTAAAATCTTTTATACTTTCGTCAATTATACTGAGTGAAGTTTCTGTATTAATTAAAGCTACATATTCATTTGTTCCTATCGTAATCTAAAAAAATGTTATTTACTTCCGAAGGCCCTGTCGTTTCGTACCTACTGCTTTCTATTGTATCAACTTCCATCGGCTCAACCTGTCCTTGCCTAGGTCAGTTCAAACGACTGTTCTCAACATTGTTATGGTTTCCTGACATTTGGCGTTGCTAATACTTAATTGATTTCTATTGAAAAAAGTATTATTTCTAAATTATTTTGAATTCTGAGGCCGCCTTATTTGATTGGAATTATTTTTTTGATCATTACGCTCATAATTGTTGTTTGGCCTGTCGTCAGTTGGTCGCTGTGAAAACCTGAAAACGTTTTTGTTATGTATTTTTCGTCCTTTATTTTATTATATTTCCTATGTTCTGTTCTGATGCAACTGTTTTCATATCTTCTTCTCGCCATTAATTCTAAAATTCAACCTAAATCGTGTTCATCATAAATTTTGTCAAGTAATGTTCCTTGTGTCATCTCTTTAATAGTGTTCACTAAAAAAGTGCTCATCACTCTTATATTTAATATTTGGTATGTCTATAGCTAGTTTACTTATATCCTCCGATATATGTATTTGCTGAGGTTCGGTGTCTGATCTGTACCTTAATTTTAATAACAATTCTTTTTGCTTCTCCTTATATGTTGCTGTAGTAAATCGTCCGCATAGCTTCCCTTCTGATTTCTTCGTCTGGTATCGTCGATAGTCGACTCCTTTGAAAAACTGTGATGCCCCTGTTCCGGTCAATATGGGAATATGCCTAAGCTGCTCCAGTTGTTGTTTCCTTCTGGCTAGCGGCTCCACTAGGTCCGCCCGTGTCATGTTTTGGAGCTGTTCCATCCTTCTCCTACCGAACGTTTTATGTATTGATGACCGAATTGCGCTGCTTTTTTCACTGCACTGCTGCTTTATTTCGTTTTGTTGCGGTAATTCGACTTTTTTTATAATAATAGCACTGCACAAAAACAATTTTATTATTATTTTTATTTGTGGTGTTTATTATTATTAATTAAAAGGACCACTGCGCAATTTGAAATTATTTATTATTTTTTAATGAATTATATTCTGATCCGGTTAAGGTCTTATCCTTGGCTACGGAATCGCAGAATTATTTTGGGTGTTACATATATAATTTTTTATTTTATTTAATATTCACAATTTACAAAAAATGCTTGTTCAGTATTTAACATTAATTTGGAATTATCAAAGTTCACAATATTTATCAATACCAAGAATTGGTGCGTAAAATAATTTTGTTTTAGTCAATTTGTATAGTGTACAATAATTTCAAGTGGCAGGAAATGGTCTCAAATTACATATGCATTGTATTAATACGTTTAAGCAGAGTTTGAAATCTAGTT
The DNA here is from genome assembly GCA_037783105.1 of Bactrocera zonata. Lineage (NCBI taxonomy): Eukaryota > Metazoa > Arthropoda > Insecta > Diptera > Tephritidae > Bactrocera > Bactrocera zonata. The sequence goes on along the minus strand of JBAWJQ010005153.1, from coordinate 388,444 downwards.
TGTATACAGAGTTTTATTTATTGTAGCTATGTATTCGTCTCTATCATCAGCATTTTTGTAAGTGTCTATGTGATTGACATTATCAGTAAGCTTGTGTGTTGGATTTGAATTGTAAGTATTTACAAATGTACATATGTAACTCGCGCAATGTTTAATGCTTATACACTATTAATAAATTAATTCGTTTTGCATTTGATTTCTTTTTTACTAATTTTAAGTGAAAATTAGACGTGGTGGTGCCTCCTTCCTTACGGAAGCAACGTCCGCGTAGGTGTACCAGAAACACATATCACAAACACAATCAAACTTTTCCAGCTGTTTCTCAACACATTTTCATTTACTGCTAATTCTAATTGAATGGAGAATCATAAAAATAGAAAGAGTAAAAACTATCAAGCGATATTTCGACATATTAAAATGTTAAAAGAGGAAATGCGAATAACGAATTTTTTAAGAAGAGACGTTATTTTGTAGAAAATTTAGTTTCAACAGGAAAGCTTGTTTTTAATAATTATTTCAATGAAAAATAATTTCCTTAAATGTATCCAAAGATAAAACACGAAGTCGAAACATTCATAAAGGTAAGCATTATAATTGGTATTTAATTTGTAAAATTAAAAGTTTCATTATTGCAGATAGACAGTCAACCACAGCCAAATTATTTTTGGTCCATGATGCACTCGTTAAAGAAATAAACAAGGTCATTTTATTTATTGCAATGTAGTTTTTGTTAAAATATAAATATTTTTCGCTTCTATGCAGATTGTTATATTCACCAAATGTGGCCTTGAAAACCGCTGGAAGAAGAATGCTTAAGGTCCGAATTCACAGTTAATAGTTAATCGTTGGTAAATTTAAATGTTAACTGGTACTTAGTATTCACAGTGTAGAGTTTAATTAATACTTCTCTTAACGGAAATATGTGGCAGCACAATCATATTTCTTGATTTCAATGCTGTTATCGTTGCAAATCATATATTTTCTGTTTCCATCTATATTTGATTTTATGAAAATGGAAATGAATATTTCAATATATAAATATGTCATATATATTTATATAAAATAATATAAGGTTTTAAAAAGTTTTTGTTTTATTTTTTTTTTCTAAACGACCAATGTGCCGAGAATATTGTGTACACATTTTGAGTCAATTATAGTCAAACTACCGGAGTTACAGCGTTTTAAATGACCGGGTGTGATGCCTGACTTTGAAACTTCAAATTGAAAACGTTATTTTTGAAGCCTCTTGGCTGGTGGTTGCGGAATTCTGTCACCTGAGAATGATAGGGTGACACTCATCAGAAATGGCTGACGCGCTAATGTCGCAATCGCCGCCGTCCCGTTAAAACCTTGGCAGACCTCAGAGTACATTCCCCCCAGCCCCCCTCGACGATAAGTTGGCGTGGTAGATGTAAGAGGGTCCTCTTTTAAAATTTCTTAAAAAAATTGATTTTTTTATTGTACAAACCGAAGGCTTAAATTGTCTAGAATATTTTGGTAAAATATTTTTTCGATCCGTGAATTAGTTCCATCGCAACACGACTTTGAACGGACCTATGACCTGAGCATTGACTAACGAAAGTCGAACTTTGACACGCGTTTCCTCGAACCAAAATTTTTCAAATCTGCGGGCATTCTAGTTTTTGAACCATTCAACCAATTGTCTTTGCGTTTTGCCCGCCTAAAAAATCATACAAAACCGCAATATTTTGATCATGAACGATGTAGGAAAGGAAATTTCCTGAGTACTGTTTACGAATTGACGTGGCTTCGTAACCAATTGGGCAGTCGAAAACGGTCTCGCCATCAACCCAAACAAAACCGAGATTGTTTTATTCACCCGCAGATTCAACATCTCGGCCATTGGTAAAAAGTGGGGTCTCTCACCCCAAGTGGTCCTCTGCCTCTGCGACACCCTTTCTGTTTTATGGTGTCTTTATGTGGTGGAGGTCTCTAGAAAAGACCACACGTACAAAGAAAGTCAAAAACGTTCAGCGGGCGGCGCACATCAGCATGAGTAGTGCACTAAGGTCCACCCCAAACATGGTCTTTAACGCCATCGTGAACATATTGCCCGTGGACATCGCCAGAAGGTGTATAGCTGCGAAAGCGGCCATTAAACTCAGAGAGTCTGTGCTCCTAAAAGAACACGGGTCTGAACACTCGGAAATCCTCACTTGCTTTGACTTTCTGCCGGATCACTTGGATCATGGAGTCGCCAAACCGAACTCGGGCGGCTCCTTTTCTACCCTCATACCGGCGAGGGAGTTGTGGATAGGAAGAAGCCGTTGGAGGAGAGGGGCCATTCCCATTTTTTCCGCACCGTTCCCACGACAATCGGGTCTAGATATCCGGAACGGACCCGGATTTTTACCCGGCTATAGACTGTCAACTCGGCAGAAGTCTGCCGCTACAAAAACAAGAACAACAGGGGCAATTCCCATGACAGTCGGTTCTACACACCGGAATTGACATGGATTTCATCCGGCCAAAGGCTATTTTTTCGGCGATCTAACCCCGTTTGGATCGATAGCTGCAGGCCAAGAAACCCAGGGAACAGCCGCTCAGATCTTCTGAGTTGTGCCGGTTTCAACGTCTTACGTAAGGATCGCGAGCGAGATAATGGTGGTGGTCTAGCCTTCATATTGCACAACTCCGTGTCTAATCGGTATGGGCGCATGTAATAGCTCACCCGATATTACCATGTCTAGTGGTGGTTTGACACTATGCTAACTCTCGCATCAGACCATCTACCCATAATTATCTCGATCGAGATACCTCCCATTTTGTTTCTGTGGACAACCGTAGTTTCGTTAACTTTTACAAAGCTAACTGGGTCGGCTTCACAGAATTTACAGAGAACGCCTTCAACTCTCTACCCATTCCTACGGACGTATTTTTTGGCGAACGTCGATTCCGCAAGGTGATCGCAGCAGCTACCGCTCGCTTCATCCCGGCTGGAAAAATTGCGGAACTACACCCAAATTTCCCAGCCGAAGCAGCCGGTTTAGCTAATGAGCACGACACCTTACACCTCTCAATTTGGAGATTCGCTTTGGTCTACTGTCAAGGCTTTGTCTAACCCGGCCAGGCATAATGACCGAATTGAAGTTCAATTCAATGGCCATGCCTCTTTGGACCGGAAGAAATGCGCTAGCGTTCAACCTGTCGCTGACCGCTCTTCAAATACGCGATGCGTGGAAAATCGGAATAGTGTTTCTACTACTGAAACCTGGGAAACAATTTAAACTGAGAATAATTAAACAGGAGGTTCCGCAGGGTGGTGTTCTCTCCCCGTTACTGTTTAACTTCTACATCTAGAAACTTCCACAGACACAAGAGGGAGTCTCCATAACCTTGTACGCTGATGATTTGTTTCTTCTCTGCTTGGAACCTAACACTCTCCCCCACCAAATCTACAGACGGCGTCAAGATTCTGACCGTCAATAACCCTAAGATTTAAGGTGTAACAATTGATAGTATATGCTTCTTCACTCCGCGATTATTGCCAAGATACAGAAACGCAACAAAATCCTCAAGTCGCTAGCCGGCAGCACATGGGGAAAGGACAAGGAAATGTTGTTTGGTAACGTAGAAGGTCGAGTGCCGGCCGGTTCTCAACTACGCCGCAACAATATAATCGCCTGGATGGAATGGAACTTATATGAAGAAGCTACAGACCTGCCAGAACACTGCAATCCGGCCCACGACAGGATGCCTCTTCATGTCTTCCATCGAACATCTACGTAGTGTGACGCTTATGCTCCCAGTTAAGGAACATAATGAACTCCTCTTCAAGCAATTCCTTCTAGGATGTTTTGGCGGAAATCACCCCTGCTCGGAGCGGAATCACCTCCTAGGAACATCAAGAAGTCTTTCCTCAATTACGTCGACAAACAATACGCCGACCGGATTTTTGAGTCTTCTAACTTCCGACAGGTACTGAACGCCATTCACAGTCGAGCTATCAACACCTTCACTGACTCCCTTCCAGTGAATGGCGTTCTTGTAGTCAAATCACAACCCTTGCGCAGCTTCGTTCTGGATATTGTAACAGGTTAAACTCCTACTTGTCCAGAATAGACCCCGACATATCCAACATACATATGTATGTCCTGCGTGCAACGAGTCTCCGCATGACACTGCCCACCTCTTTGGTTGCCCCGCCAACCTCACTCATCTGACACCCTTTTCCTTTTGATCCGACCGCATCGAAACGGGGCCTCCCGTTAGATGACGTCGACGACAACTTAGATAGCCCTCATCACCCTAACGGGGATAAGATACTCCGTTAAAACAACAACAACAAGAGGGGCAGTGAGCCTCTTCACGAATGGGTTGAAGCTTGAGGGGAAGGTTGGTGGAGGGGTCCAATATTGAGAGCTCTCCATCAACTACAGTTTCAGACTTCCTTCCATTCAGATAGCAGAGCGTTGGTACTAGCCTTGAACTCATATACAGTGCGTTCAGGGCTGATGGAAGACTGCCTAACCTTACTATCAATAGCATCGAATGCCTTTGTGATAAGACTGGTATGGGTTCCAGGCTACAGCAGAATCGCAGGAAATTGCAAAAGCTGATGAGCTAGCAAGGAAAGGCGCCGTAGAGCCGTTATCGGCGGGATAGGAGCGGATCGGTGCTGCCTTATCTTCTTGCGGTCTAATAAATTATTAAATAGCTGGGCTTCGCGGAAGCTTGGTCAGCGCTGGGACACAATCGGTACATGGCACAAATGGTACATGACTGATCGATGACAAAAGATCAGGTGATCTCTTTTCCCTCAGTAAGGTTAGCCTCTCCCTAGTAGTGGGGCTATTGTCTCATTGAGAAAATGTAGTGGAAACAACTCAACACTTCCTTCTTGACTATCCCTCGTTTGGGCATCGCACCGAGCTGGCGGGAATGAAAATTAAATCACTGTGCAAGTTTGTATTGGCCACTAAGCGTTTTGCAAATTTATAGTTCCAACACAGGAGTTCTTCATTTACATGGCATCCCAAAGAACTACACATAGCAGTCCACATGCGATCTTTTTGACCAGCTATCTGGCCTAACCTTTTCATAATGAGTGTGCTAAGTGATTATTAAATTAACAAATTTAAGTAAAAAGTAACAAAATAATGAAATGTGAACTTATTTTGATGTTTTAGTTATATTTCAATATAAAGTGAAAAATGTGAAAAAGTTTAGTAAAACATTGAAAAATACTAGGTTTTTTGATACAAATTTTTAATCGAGAATATTTTTAAAAAATATAAGTGTTACATTATTTTTGCATATTTCTGGGTAGTTTCATATGTGTATGAATGTGGCCAACAGCAGTGAGATTTCCGTTCACAAGACGATCGGGTTAACGTAAATGGAAGAAAAAACAGTATGTTGTGACTGGCAAACAACTACGTTGCTTTAAATTATTTGGGAAAGAGTTTTCTAGCACAAAAACGAGAGAAATGAAAGGCAAAAAAATAATTCTTGGCATTCCCTTTTTATACTCTTGCAACTAGTTGCTACAGAGTATTTAGATGTAGTGTTATATACATATATGTACATATATAAATATTCAGAGTGACGATGAAAGTTCAGTCCGTGCAAGCTGCACCTTGAGTAAAAATTGAGATATGAAACTTGGTATGCAGGTTTCTTAGTACAAAAAAAGCTCCGAGTTCGTCGATGGGCGTAATCGGACCACTGTCACCCCCACAAATCGCCATTAACCGAAAACCTATAAAAAGCCATAACGAAGCACTAAATTAAGATATAAAACTCGTATTTGGCACGGGGGATCGCAGTAGTCTGGGGCTCCTGTGGGGAAAGACGTAAGAATTTTGAAAAGTGGATGTGGCCCCGCCCTCTAATAAGTTTTATGTATAAATCTCCAAAACTATTAAAGCTACAAAAACCAAATTCGGCCAGCACAAGTACTATATTAACCCCTACCTATAGTGCGAAAATGGTTGAAATCGGATGAAAACCCCATTCACTCCCCATATAACGGTACTGTTCAAAACTACTAAAAGGGCGATATATCAATAACTAAATGCGCCAGAGACGCAAAAGCTGCTGCTGGAATGCTATATCAAGGCTTTATGGGGGCCGCGGTAAAAATTAGAAGATGGGCGTGGCATCTCCTATTTTTTGGTGAAATCCCATATCTCGGGACCCTAATGACCGATTCCGATATGTGGTATTTTTTCATATTTATATGTCAGATTGTGGAAAAATGCCACCTTATGTTCAATATTTGTTCAAATCCAACAAAAACTGTTCAAGCCCCTAAGTACCGAATGTTTGGTTCCCAGTACCAATAGTTGACTTTTGATCGAAAATACCGATCAACGTGTGAGATATGTATATAATTGAATTTCAGGGATAGTACTTCTCTGACAATGGTCTGTCTGTATGTTAAAAATGGCTTGAATCAGGTTAATACTGCTCTGAGCCCCCATATGCCTAATACAAAGGTTTTCGAAGTTCCGGGTGTTTTGTGTAAATAAGATAGCGTGTTTTACTTATGACAATGTATTTTTGTGCCTAAAATAGATAAATTTGACCTAACGCTTATTTAACTAATATCAGGATTTTCGAACATTCGGCTGACTTTACTTTATATTATTGGTTTTACACCTTAAAGTACTTTCCTGGCTTTGATTCTTGCAAGTTGCAAGAGTAAAAAATTTAAATAAAACTTAGCTCTTCTTTATTTGTTTAATATTAAAAAAAAACTGCTTTTGCGAGTGCACTGTTCTGTATAAATTCAGAGCATAAGCAAGTTTCAATCGATAAATGCAATATAGAATTTTTCTTTTTTTTATATAACACAATTAAGCACATACATACTCGATATGTTTGAATACAAAAAATCATGACAATTTAAATAAAACTTAGCTCTTCTTTATTTGTTTAATATTAAAAAAAACTGCTTTTGCGAGTGCACTGTTCTGTATAAATTCAGAGCATAAGCAAGTTTCAATCGATAAATGCAATATATAATTTTTCTTTTTTTTTATATAACACAATTAAGCACATACATACTCGATATGTTTGAATACAAAAAATCATATCTGTAAAAGTACTTGTGCATTACTTCGGATTTTTTCGGTAATGCTAGCAACACTGCACAGTTCGTACTGCTGATTTTATGCTGGCTGATACTCTCACTGACGAGTGAGATAGCCAAAAATATTATATCAATATCTGTTCAAAAGGTGCAAAAAGAAAAAAAAAAGTACAAAAAAATTTTTATTACCTTTAAAATCAATCATTCCGTGCCGCAAGTATTTAGTGCACTTGACGTAATCTCAATCATATACTTATATCATATAAAATTAAATCCACAATTGTAATAAGTAAATAATGTTAAAATTATGCAATGACATTCTAGCTATTATATATAAAATGCTGCGCAGTTTGCATTACCGAAAAACGCCCTCGATGGTACCAAACTATAAAACATCATATACTCACTTTGTTCCTCACGGATTGTACGGCAGCGAGCTCCTAAGTAATTTCGTAAATTAACTGCATGTATTGCAGCACAAGCGCGCTTGTCAAGTGTTGCTTCATTACCAATCCAAAAATAGATTTTCCATGCTAATTGTCCTAATTCATCAAAATAAGTTTTAAGTACTATATAACAATCTCCTTCATAAAATTTTCCATGAGCTACTTCTTCAATTTTGTTTGGTAAAAAGTTTTCTATTTCCCATATGGTTAGGCCAGGAAACTGGCCGTCTTCCTTTTCAAAGAATTTTGAATAATCCAAATGCGGCTTTTCCAACGATTCATCCCAACGCTTTGGCTTTAGCGATTCAGGTTGTAAGTTTTCAAATGAATTTTTGGATTCATCTTTATCTTTGGCTATGTCTTTCATACCTCTTAATATTTTAGCAGAGTCCTGTTCAGAATCGGCCCGAGGACCGCGACGAAGTCGTATTTTGCGTGCAGTGGAATCTTTAGCTCCAGATCCAGTCGGCATTGAAGTAGGGGCTGCAGCACCAGCAAGTAACAATTGAGTTTGCAATGAAAAATCAATGTTATAAAACTCTATACCAGCGCCTTTAACAGCTTCGCACGGTTTTGGTGGCATAATTAAATCAGGGTTATTTCGTATATCCAGCTGATCTAAGCCTTCAAGCAAATGAATGGCGTCTGGCAACGTTATGAGCTTATTAGAACTTAAATTTAGTTTTTTTAACGCCCCGCAACGACATAAACCTTCCGGTATCATCTCTAAAACATTATTAGAAGCAGAAAATACCTCCAGGGAACATAATTTACCTATGCCAGAGGGAATTCCATCAAAATCCAAACGATTATCGTTTATAAACAGACGACGAAGACACGTTAATTTACATATAGACGCTGGTAGCGCAGTTAATTGATTCCGTGATAGATTAAGTATTTCAAGCTTTTGCCACAACTCAATACTACAGCTTAATTCAGAAATGAGATTATCACTAAGATTAATGCGTTTCAAATTTGGCAAATTATATACACAATCTGGTATTTTCGGTAACATATTTTTTGAGATATCTAATTCAGATAAATTTGACAAACTATCCAACGTAGTGGGGAAGTTTAATAAAGTACGTTGTGTGTTTCTCATGTTTAAATTTTCTAGATTTTGAAGAGAGGGTAATTGGCGAAGCTGAAACAATTCTAAAGGATTATTCGACAAATTTAAAGTTTGTAAATTCGCGAGTCGACGTGTTTGCGGAGGTAATGTTTCTAAACGATTGTTTGAAAGATCAAGAAAAAGTAAATCAGTTAAATTAATGAACAAAGCTGTGGGAATGGATTCTATTTGATTATTGCTTAAATTCAATACTAAAAGACTTTTAGCACGTTCTAATCCTTCGGGGACTTCTTTAAGCTTATTATGTGATAAGTCCAAAGTCGTTAACTCCTCTAACCGGAAAAGTTCGGGAGGAATTCCGCTATTTTTAATTTGATTGTGTCGAAGGTTTAACGAACGTAAGCAAGGCAGTCCTGTTAACTCTCCAAATAGCTTTTCCAATTCATTACTTTTTAAAGACAGATGTTCAAGTTTAAATAAGCTTCCAAGTTCTTCAGGTATTTCATGAAGATTTGTGTTGTCTAACGTTAGCCATTGTACCCTATTCATCTCTTTAATAGCAACCGGAAACTTAGAGTTCTGCATATGTATATAAAAAAAAATAGTGATTTATATGTACATATATTTCCTTTTTTATATGGAGTCTATATTTAATAGATAAATTATATTTGTATATGACTTACACTGAAATCATTTTTGGAAAAGTTAACGCCACGGACAAATGGCAAAACTCCTGTAGCCATATTTCCTTATATTCCTTTACAATTATATTTCAGACTACACTTTCAACAAAAAGTAAACTAGTACTAAATCTCAGTTTCTATTAATAATGATTGATTTATCAATAAAAAATATTATTTCTATTATAATAATATCGATTAATATATTTTTTATCGATTTAGTAAAATATCAAGATGCCCCGTAACAGGGCATCTCGACAGGCGAAAATTTAATGTATACTAACTGTATGGCTGTGCGTATTGCCTGTGGATACTCAATTTTGCTAGTGGCATATAGGGCCCTTACACGGGCACACATGTGCGTTCGATCTGTGTGAATTCGTTTGCCCATACACGCCATACAAATCTATTTTGCGTACATTCTTTACCCAGTGAATATGTGCGGCAAGCAAGCGGAACATTTCTTCGAATTTATTTCTAATGTAGCACTTTTATCGGTTTCTTTGTATTTCGTTAATAAGTTATTTCAACTTTTATTTTTCTCAATTTTATTTATATATACATATATATCACTTTTCGTTTGCCAAATTGACAATTCATTTTTTATAAGATCAATAAATTCTAATACGAAATCTTTATTAAGGAGGCAGCCTGCTTTAGAAGTTTCTAGCAATCTCGTTGTTTTTTTTTTTTGTTTTGCTTAAATCTCTTTAGAAATTATCTAACAATATTTCCACAAAGTTATATATTGAAATTCGAAATATTGTCGAAGATAGAAGGGAAATAGTGACCGAGCGTCTAACAATATGTGAGCGCTTGGGCAAAAAGCGAAAACTTTGAAACGCGATTTCTCGGTTTTTCATTTCTACGATTATTCTTAATTGGCCGGCAGGATGGAAAAAAACTAAACGTCGAATTGTGGCAAAGTTTATTATCTTTGGCATTAAATTATCTTCGATTTAAACTACAAAAAACTAAGAAAAGTCAAATTTGAAAATATGTATTTTTAAACATAAAGCAAAATTTTTTTGATCAAAACCCACTTTTTTTCAGTTTTTAAAAAATTTGTAAAGTGTTACACTTTTTTTTTGGAATTTTCTTAGTTTAACTAAAAGATAAATTAGTGAAAAATACGAATCAATTGCAATTGCTTCCCAAAGGCAGAATGTCAAAGATTTCGTATCCAAAAAATTTGTGAAAGATAATCAAATATATAAATCTAAAGCCTAGAAGTTTCGGTTAAATCAATTTTTTCTTTCCCTCCCAAAAAAATCCTAAAAAAATCGATTTTTTGAAGCCGCTAAAGCAGGCCCCCCTTAACCCCCCTTAACACTTGCAATTGTCCGCGATCTTCACTGTTCGGCGATACGAGAGAAATGAGATTTTGTGCGCAGACAACGCCATAAACGACACACATGTTCGCCCATCGATCATAAAAAATCAAACATTTTCGCGAACATGGTTCGGTACGCCTACACATACCGATCGCAATACCGGGGCATCTCGACAGGCAAAAATTTATGGCATACTAACTGTCAAATCTATTGCCATTGTCATTGCCAAATCTGTATGTGGGCATTTATTATCATAACGTAACTCATATTTTTGGACTACTATATAATAATTGTGGCATACATTTTATACATGAATTAAAATAATAAATTTAATATGAGCGATGATATTTGGCTTTTTGCTTGCATAAGTTTATTAAATTTAAGACTTAATGGAATACGTTGCCTCTTGGAAATTTTCGTAGAAATGAAAACTGCGCTGACAAACTGCTGAAGTGACAGCTTATTGCTTTCAACATATGGCATACTAATTAGTATTCCATATAATGTTTTCATAAGCAATATAGAGTCTCCACAGGCAATAGGCACGGCAATACAGTTAGTATGACATAAATTTTATCCTGTCGAAATGTTCCGTAATAATTAGTTTTTCATATATTGAAAGCAATGAACTGTCACTTCAGCAGTTTGACAGATAAGTTTTTATTTCTATGCAAATTTCGAACAGGTAACACATGCCATTTATACATATACCGAAGGCAGTTTCATTTCGGTAATATTAAATTTAGTAGAGCGAGTTTTAAGACGAATTTGTTAAATTATAAATATAAAGAACATTTTCAAAATAATTTAAAATATTTTTCCTAAAATTAATATTTGAATGCAGATGAGGAATGCACTGCGACCTTTGGTCTATTGTGCCCTCTCCTTGCTCACATTGACTCGCTTAAACCCAGCCTATTGATAAAGTCCAGCAGACTTCCAGGCGGTAGCGAGGCAATGCGATCCCTATCCGGAGACAGCACTCCAAGGGCCTCTGATCTACGTCTACAGACTGCTGGGCAGTCAAGCAGCAGATGCTCCGGGGTTTCAGGCTCCATGAGGCAGAATCGACAGCTGGCGCCAGCTGATAGGCCCATGCTATGCAGATGCCTGTTCAGCTTGCAGTGACCAGTGTACCATGCGACCAGTAGCCTGAGTTTGTTCCTTGGGAGGTTTATTATAATTTTGAACCTTTTTAGGTTGTAACCTCCCATTAGCAGTTTGGCGTGTCTCATGCCATGAGTCTGTAGCCAATACTCCTTTCTGCCCACCCTTTCCTCTCTACGGAGCAGCTCCTTCAAGGTGTGGGGACCCACCCCCGTAAAGGGTTCGGGTCCTACCATTCTGCTGGAGGCCGCGGAGCGGGCGAGCTCGTCCGCCAGTTCATTACCGCCTATACCTTTATGCCTAGGCACCCAGACCAGGTGTACCCGGTTTCTATCCGCAAGGCAATTCAGCCTATCCCTACACTCCTGCACTAGAAGTGATTTGACCTCGTAAGAGGAGATCGCCTTTAGCGCCGCTTGGCTATTGCTGAGAATGGCTATCCGCTCATTGCGATAGTTGCGATGGAGGTTTATTTCTATACACCGGCTTATGGCATAAACCTCTGCCTGGAAAATGCTCGGGAACTCGCCCATGGGTATGGAGAGCCTAGTACGTGGACCCACAATCCCTGCGCCGATTCCCTCCGCCATTTTCGAGCCATCGGTGTACCACCTTATGGTGCTTTCCCTCAGCACCATCTCGAGGTTGGAGTCACTCCACTCGTCTTTGCTGCTGAGGGTAACCTTGAACTTTTTCTTGAGGTTGACCTTTTTGGTAGCGCTATCCCTCGGGAGGAGGGCCACAGGTAGGCTGCCGCTTATCCTTTCCATCCTCTGGGATGAGACTACCTTGCCTTTACCCCACCCCTCTGCCGTTATTTGCAGAAGGGTGTGTTTGGCTACCTGACCAATGACCAAGTGAAGCGGTGTCAGCTCCAAGAGAGCCTCTAATGCTGCCGTTGGACAGGTACGCATTGCGCCCATCATGCAGACACAGGCCAGTCGCTGTAGCTTCAGTAGCTTAGCGCTAACCGATGTCTGCGATGCAACCGAGGCCCAGGCTACCGCCCCATACGTGATCATCGGTCTCACTATCATGGTGTACAACCACCTGACTATCCTTGGCTTACAGCCCCAGGACCCGCCCGCCAGTCGATTGCACACCATTAATGCCTTTGTCGCCTTGACCAAGGTCAGGTTAACATGCTGTTTCCACCTCAAGGTGGAGTCTAGCGTCAACCCTAATTATTTGACGCTGTTGGTCATTTCTAACTCAGTGCCCCCCAGTGAGAGAGTCCTAAGGCCGGGTAGGGTCCTGCGTCTCGTAAACGGAACTACTGACGTCTTGGAGGGGTTGATGTTCAGGTCAACCTCCCTACACCACCTCTTCGCTAGATTGAGACCTCTTTGGACCAAGTCGCAGAGAGTGTCTTCATATCTGCCTTTTGCTATAATTACAATGTCGTCCGCGTACCCTTGGCAGCGGATCCCATTGTCCGTAAGCAGTGTCAGCAGGTCGTCTACGACAAGACTCCATAGCAGGGGTGATAGCACACCCCCCTGTGGGCAGCCCCTTGTTGTGCCCAGACGAATTCTGATGTCCCCTACCAAAGTTTCGGCAACCCTTGTACGCAGTACGGCCTCTATCCATCTGCGTACAGGTGCCGCCACATTCCTTTTCCCCAGTGCCGTGATTACACTCTTGTGGGAAGTGTTATCAAAGGCACCTTCGATGTCCAGGAAGGCGCAAAGCGTCACCTCCCCATGCTCCAATGAACTCTCTATTTCAGAGGTCATCTGGTACAGAGCAGTACTAGTAGATCTTCCCGCTCTGTAGGCGTGCTGAGCCGCATGTAGCGGTGAGCTTTTCAGCGCCTTCGCCCTTATTTCCTGTTCCACGATCTTCTCCATGGTTTTTAGTAAGAAGGACGTTAGACTTACTGGCCTAAAAGATTTCGCCAGCGAGTAATCCCTCCTTCCCACCTTGGGTATGAAGATCACCTTCGCTGTCCTCCATACCTCCGGGACATACGCCATGGCGAGGCTCTCTCTCAGCAGCCGAATCAGGTGAGGCAGAAAAAGCTGCTCCCCCTGTTGTAGCAGCGCCGGAAAGAGGCCATCCACTCCTGGAGACTTAAATCTTTCGAACGAGGCCATCGCCCACCGGATCGAGTCCGCCGTAAACAGCTATTTAGCGATACTCCAATCCTCGCGGGATGGCCTGTGCTCAATCACGGGTGGACACTGGTCCTCCCGAACTGCCTCCGGGAAGTGCGCCCGCAGGAGCTCCATGGCCCTGTCCTCCATGCCAGTTGTAAAAGTCCCATCGTCGCGTTTGATGGCAATTACAACGTCCTTCGTGCCTTTGGCCAGAGCCTTGTGCAGCCGAGCCGCTTCTGGCGTGGTGGCGACATTCTCGCAGAAACTCCTGAAGCTGGCCTGCTTTGCAGACCTAATCCCCTTGTTGTACAAGGTAAGATAGCTCCGGTATTCCGCCCAGACCCCCGTACGCTTTGCTCTGTTGAATAGGCTGCGCACCTTTTTCCGGAGGTCCGCTAGTGCCTTCGTCCACCACGGACAGACTCGTCTGTCGGCGGGTGCTTTTAGGGGGCAGCTGCTATTGTATGCGCAGATTACGGCCCCGTTCAGGTCAGAGAGCCTATTCTCTATCCCATGGCCCGAAACGCTATCGTCAGCCTGTCCCCTACTGCCTAACTCCCTGCTTAATATTTCCCTGAAGGCTACCCAGTTCGTCTTCCGAGGGTTGCGTCTGGGGGGGAGTTGTCTAACCTCTACCCCTAGCTTGAACCTTATGATCCTGTGGTCTGACATGGAGGGCTCTGTTGAGACTCTCCATTGTGAGACCAGTCCACACGCAGGCTCATTGCTCAAGGTGAGGTCCAACACCTCCCTCCTGCTTATAGTTATGAACGTGGGCTCACACCATACGTTCTCTATACCTAGATTGTTACCTACAATATACTCTAGTAGGGACTCACCTCTTTCGTTGCAGTCGGTGCTGCCCCATTCCGTGTGGTGGGCGTTCGCGTCGCATCCCATGATGAGGGGGACCCTGTGCCGTCTACAGTGCTCCACCAGCCTTCCAACCGCCTCCGGGGGAGCTGTAGGTACCTCCCCTGGGAAATAAGCCGAGGCCAGGACGAAGGCCTTGCCCTCAAAGTCTCTGACCTGCACCGCCACCAAATCCTGCGTCAGGAACTCTGAAATGCAGAAAAAATTAATATTGTTCCTGACAACTATACATGCCCTAGGTCTCTCGCTGGAGAGATCCCAGATTACCTTGCACGCTTCCGTCTTGAGGCCCTTCACATCTCCTCTGTAGACCCAGGGCTCCTGGATCAGCAGTGCGCCCAATTTCTCCACTGTGAACCTGCTTGCTATGACCGCCGAGGCTGCGGCCGCGTGATGCAGGTTCACTTGGGCAGTCTCCATGTTGACGGCCATTATAGAATTGGTTCGAGGAAGGGCAGATCCTGTTCCCCGCCGTCAATCTCACTGCAGTCCAAGGGTTCTCCCAGCCCGTCTAGGAGCTCCTGCGTTGAGGGTAGCTCTGCCGTTCGACAAGTTACAGGGGCGTCGGTAGTCGCTGTCGGCACTGCCTTCTTTGTCCTGCTACCGCAGGATCGCTTTTCCACCACGTCCACCTGCATTCTGACTGCCTCCGGGTCTGCCTGAGGCACTGCCTGCTTGACAGATTCTTTGCACTGGAGAGTCACGGACGTTGCAGCTCCCTTGCTCCTGGTGGCTTGTAAGGCCGCATGACCACCGTGCTGAACCTGTAGAACAGGCGGAAGCTCGCTGCCCGGACGTACTTGTACGATTCATCGTCGATGAAAACGTGCAATCTCCATCCTCTCATCCCTCCTATCTCCTCAATTTTGCTGCTGGCAACGCGCCAGGACGAGATGCTGAGTCCCCGGTTCTGGTTTTTCACCAGGCCCAAGCGAACTCATAGGGCTTGTCCCCGCACCGAGGGAGGAACATAGTCATGCTGTGCATGACTGGCAAGTCCTCCGCCCTCTTCGCGCAGAGTATGGGGCCCTTCCAGCCTCCCAGCTTTGGAGCGTACTCCCTCAGCCAGTCCGCGGATTCCTCATCCATGCAGTCCACCTGCAGCATACCACCTCTAAATTCGACGCCCAGGAAGGACGCCGCGTAGTCCTCCCCCCTAAACACCTCCTCCATGATGAGGTCCTGAAGCGCGGTGAGTTCCTACGGGTTTAGAGACTCCGCCGGATAGTTCAGGGGCAGTACAGCCATGCGGATGCCTTTCACAGCATCCGCATATCTGCGCCGCCCCTCCTCCACCCGGTGGGGAGCCGGACCAGATGGTTGACTGCCGGCTACCTTGGTGTTAATGCCCCGCTGCCTTTTGGAGCTAGGGGGCTCCTGCGGCGTGATCTGGCCGCTTTTGCGTTTTGCGGCTTGGGCATACGTGTCCGCGGGCGCTGCCCTGCTATCACTCCGCCCTGCAGTCAGGGTGGTGCTGACCGGGCCACGCCCTTTTACCGGGTATGCGTTGCTCCCTTTGTAGTTCCTCGCCAGATCCTCCGCCACCTCCGGGGTTTTCCCATCGCGAAGGTACCTCAGGTACCACTTCATCGTGGAGCCGCTCATCCCTTTCCTGCGCGGGTCATCACACCCACCGGGTTGACCAGCACCTGGGAGGGGGCGTTGCCCACCTCGTCTGCGCCTCCTCCTTCTCTTTCTGCGAGCGCCGTCAGGCTCTGCCCGATTAGACTCACCCGAGTCCGACCCGCTGCGCCGCGCGGCGGGGGTCATAGTGTCGCTCGTAGCTTCCACAGCGGTAACAGGCGATTTTGCCAGATGAGCGCCGCTGCAAGAGGGCACGTCGTCGTCATCCTCCCTGGCGAACTCCTTGAACAGCGACCGCTCCTCTGGCATAAGGATTTTCATGTATCTAGACATGAGCTTAGCCCCTCGCACCCCTTTGCCTGCCGCTGCATCGATGTCCTTACTCATGTCCAAGTCCGTGTGCCGTTGTTGTTCCGTGCCGTTCGGTTTCTGTATTGATTTTGATTTTGGTGTGTTTTGATTGTTGTTTGTGCTCATTCTGTTTCGTACGACCCTTGGCTCCACTAAGAGAGCCGTCGGGTCTATTATTTATAATGGGGAACTAGAGAGGTCCGCCACGCCAGAGCCCCTTGGCGCGGTAAGGCCACCGTTACTCCCCAATTCGGCCCGGTGTTGGGGAGGCTCCGTTAGAATACAGCCGAATGTTCCTCCTGGCTGCAAATCGTCCAATGGGCACGGATCGCATAACACCCTGGATTAGGAGGTGGTAGTTCTTGGTTGCCGCACGCATGCGGCGCCCGACAACCCGCCTGGACGGTGCTAGATAGCACACCATCCACACCGGTTGGGGGGTGCCGAGTATGCCTTGCGACTAAGCCTCTGCACCGCGACAAGGTGCCTACCACAGCAGAGGAAATTAATATTTAGTTTAATATTGTTAAGTTGCAGAAAAATTATACAGAATGACGAACGGGCAAGTCTTAAATTTAATAAACTTATACAAGCATAAATCAAAATATCATTGCCCATATTAAATTTATTATTTTAATTGGTATGTAAAATTTATTCTATAATTATTATATACTATGTTCGGACCGACATTGAAAACATTTTGAAAACACATTTGTATGTTGTGGAATGTAAGTCGTTCGGACCGACAATGTGTGCTTTCGATGAGTTTTCACTGACAACTATCAATACGGGGATTCTCTTACTCTTTCAAGATGACACAAAATGCAAAAATCCTATACCGAAATATGCAAGGCCAAGACAGCACTCATTGCGAATCTAGTGATATATGACGTCACGAAAATAAACATGGGTTTTGGTCTGACATATTTTACAGCCATTGCAAATAAATTTTTGGGTGTGTTTGTTGTGCCGTTGCACCAAGAAGAAAATTCTGCAATTGATGCACCGTGCAAGAGTTTTGCAAGAACAAGAGAATCCCCTTAGCAGTGAGCAGCTGTATTTGTATATGCAATAGAGATGGAAAATATTTGAGTACCTGTGACTTTGTCATTGCTACTTAAAAATCACTGGTCACAGCTGTGACAAGTTTCCTAAATTAGCAGTGACAGGAATTAACGAAGAAAGTAGCAGTCACAGTATCACATGAAAAATTGCGACTGTGAAAAAATAGCATTCACCGAGGAATATAAAAAACTGCGACTGTGACAAAATAGCATTCACCGTGACCGAACATAAAAAATTGCGGCTGTGATGAATTCATATTCATTAAAGCTATGAATTTTCTTCAAGTTTAGATAAGTATAAATTGGTTAACATATAAAAAGTTAATTTATCTTTAAACGGGTAATACTTACATATGTACAAATTAAATTGATTACAGAAACCTCAATGCTGTAGTAAAGCCAATTATAAAACTTTTAATTTTAAAATCATGCATCAATTATATAGTAATTTAAAAAAAACGTATAAAATGTATTTTATAAGTAAGTAATATTTTTAAAAGTATGTTTTCGTTTACTTCTTTAGTTTCTATTGAGTATCCTTATATTGAAAAAAAACCTTTAGAGAATATATTTATTGTGACTTTAAAAATGTGCGTCTTAAAAAATAACGGATCATTTATGTACATTAATTTTTGTACGAAACGGTTACAAATCAGTTTGCTTATACTTAATAAAAATTAAAGATGTCTGTGTCAAAAAAACCAAAACGAGTTATGTGTGGCAGTTTTTTAAAGAAATGGATGCTTTTTTCGCAAAATGTGATATTTGTAAATGCAAAATATCATATAAAACGTCAACTTCAAATTTAAAAATACATATGGAACGGAGGCATCCTACTGTTCGATTGGAAATGGTAATATAATTTTGAATTTATTATCAAATTGGTATCGTGAAAATATTTTTGCAGTCGGAAATTACGCCAGCGCCGCAAAATGCGCCTGTTACTTTTGAAGAGGATTTTCCATCAACTTCGATTGCATTAAAAAAGCCTTTAACACAAACTAAGATTTTAAATGCCGCGCGGCTAAAATCAAAAAGTGAAATAACAAGCAAGTTTATGCAGCTGTTTACGGTAGATTTGCAACCTTTCTCTATAGTTGAGGACAAAGGTTTTCGGGAATTTATAACAGCCCTAAATCCATCTTAAGACATTCCTAGCAGACGTGTGATTTCAAAATCAATGATTTCTGCATTGTATGAGGAATGTAAACATAAGGTGCGAGAAATGATTAGGAGCGGAGAAAAATTTTGCATCACCACTGATTGTTGGACATCGCGGAACACGTCTAGTTTCATTGCTGTAACTGCACGTTATGTCTCCGAAAATTTTGAACTAACGTCAGTGCTTTTATCGTCATCCCAATTGAGGCAAAATCATACAGCTGAAAACTTAGGTGAGACGATACAACAAATCGTAAGTGATTGGAAAATTAACCACAAAGTATTGCTAGCTGTGTCGGATAATGCTAGTAACATAAAAAGTGCTATAATTAATAAGTTAGGTTGGAAGCATTTTGGATGTATGGCTCACACAATTAATTTAATTGTAAAATAAGGATCACGCATTCCTGAAGTAGAACAAGTAACTGATAAAGTTAAAATAATAGTTGCTCACTTCAAGAAAAGTACTTTAGCGAATGAAGCGTTTGAAAATTACCAGCGCAACAGCGGTAAAGAACCTTTAAAATTAATTCAACAAGTTGAAACGAGATGGAACTCCACACTGGCAATGTTTTTCGGAGTTGGAGGAAGCAGTGAAATGTACTTTGGTAATAATAAACAAAAATTTACCTATATTAACCAGCGACGAGTGGGCGACTGTTGCTGCTTTGTGCAAAATTTGTAAACCATTTAGAGATGCCACAGTAAGCATTAGTGGTGAAACATACCGCACAGGTTCGCTGGTAATACCAATCGCAAATGGTCTATTAGATATGTATAGACACTTGCGGACTGAAACATTTTCAAACATTATACAAAAAGTGATTGAAATTTTTTTAAATGGAATTAGGGAACGTTTTAGTAGTTTCAACACAGTAATACACTTACGGTAGCTACTTTTCTAGACCCCAGATTCAAATTAGTGGCGTTAACTGATGAATCAGCAGCTCATAATACAAAAAAACTTATACAACGTTATCTAATAGATATGCGAAGGGAAGAAATAGAATTTCAGACTGAAAGAACAGAAGAAAATATTGAAAAATCAGTACCAATATGGAGTTCTTTCGATAAATACGCTAATGAGCATAAACCACATAGTAGCGTAGAAGCAAAAGCCATTATTGAAATTCAGCGCTATTTGGAAGATGGCCTGGTTTCCCGTAGTTGCGACCCATTTCATTGGTGGCTTGAAAATAAATACAGATACCCTAAAATGGCAGAATTAGCCAAAAAGTATTTATGTGTTTTAGCCTCCTCCGTTCCTCGCGAGAGAGTTTTTTCCAAAGCGGGGCAAATTGTATGTGGTCGTCGGTCAAGATTTAGCGAAAGGAATACTGAAATGTTGTTGTTTTTGAATACAAATGGAAAATATTTACAAACATAATATTTTGGCCTTCTTTTCCATTTGATGTAAATATTTTTAACACTATTTAATTTTATCTTTTATGTATATACTTTGCATTTGGTGATTTTTTAAAAATTAATTTGCTATGTTAATCTCTGTTTATTCTAATAAATATGTGCATTGTACCTAAATGAAAAAAGGGAACAATTTTGTTCTACTTTATTGGCCTATGTCTGTTAAAATTTTTATTCTAGTCTCAGTCACAGTTTAAAATCACTGCTACTACAAAGTCACAGTCACAAGTAGCAGTGTTCCTTAAAAGTCACAACATCGCCCATCACTAATATGCAATGCAAACAAATATCAAGTGACAATTTAGGGCCGGCAAAATATGTCTTCCAAAAAAATCGATTAAACTAGAGCAGGCACAGATTATAATGAGTGGAATGTAAGTTTTCAAGTAGTTTTCAGCGAAAACTGTGTTTTCGTTTGACAGATTTTACATGGACGAAAACACAAGTTTTCGTGCGAAAACCAGTTTTTCCCATGAAAACATGTTTTCGTTGTCGGTCCGAACATAGTAATAGTCCAAAAATATTAAATCCTTTTTTCAAGAAATACATTTGTAGAAAAAAGTATATTTCTCCTTTTTTTCACATACATATTTTTCATCCATATATTGCTAAACATCAAAACCTCCTGATCTCGATCAGAAGTCAAAGTTCAGGAGATTTTTACGTTTAACAATTGGAAAGATGGGATGACCAGATTGAAACCTTAACAAAAAAATATGTAAACGGAGGAGTTTGTTGCCTCACTCTAGATCACAACATAAAATATAAAAACACGATAATTAAAGAAAATACGAAATATAAATGTATTTGATGTTTTGTCATGTGATGCATCATAGTATTAATTTTCAAAGGAAAATTATTAAAAACTCTTACTAATTGAGAGCTAACAAACTTAATGCCGTTATTAGTATTGAATGTTCAAAAGTCAGTTATTTTAATATAGCACAAAAATATTTAAATAATTTCTCCATATATTAAATGACCACAATTTTTAGCAATTTTCAATTGTAATAAATGTTGGGTATTTTAATTTAAATACCCAAAAATTATTATTTTGTCCGATCCGGATATAATGGAAAATGTTATAAAAAAAGTTAATTTTGAGACGCTCTCAGTCTGGAATATGTAAGTTGGACATCCCTTTATCCGTGGATTTCATACAGATCGAACACACATGAGTGCCGTTTATGGCTAATTTGTTTGTACACATTTATTTTATATTATATCTTCTTCTTCTTAATTGGCGTAGATACCGCTTACACGATTATAGCCGAGTTAACAACAGCTTGTTATTATATACTAGTACAAAAATAGTTTTAATTCAATATTTAACTTATTGTTTTTTTTTATTTATTTAACAACGACAAAAGTGTTACAAACTGTCAAATAACACTGGTAAACAAAAATCCACTTTTTTTGTGACATGAACAGAACAAAGAACCAAATGCAGAAAACAGCTACATCACTTATAGTTTTTTTGCTATGAGGATTCTTTAAAAAAACAGCTATATATATATTATTTTATTAACCAAAGAGTATCTTAAAATGTTACTGTCGATGTTTTTCGGAGATGTTTTGTTTTGGGAGTATCCCTTAACAATGTCAAGCAGTAATCGGCAAGCGAATTGGCACTCCACTTGCCTTGGTACCGTTTCTCCAAAGCAGAAATATCTTAGTGGAACCGTTTCCCATGTTCATCACTTACGGCCCATAAATTTTCGGGAATAAAATCCAGATGGGAGTCAAGAAAGTGAATTTTAAGGGACATGTTGCAACCCATTTTTTATAGGCAGTAAGTAGTTCAAGCACAAGATCTATGTAATTGTCAACATTCACATTTTCAAGAAAATGTTTAACAACGTTTCTAAAGGCTTTTAGTTTCATTAAGTATTTCCTCAAATGTTTTATCTTTCATTAGTTCTCTTATTTGCGGACCTACCCTTAATTTTTACTTCACTGACCCTTGAAAATTTTTGTTTCAGATACAAGCACCCTCTTCCATTTCTGCCAATTGCCTTAACAAAAATCTTTATTAAACCCAATTTAATATGCAAAGGTAGTAACTAGTAATATCTTTTTGGGATCCACTAGAGGTTCACTGGTAACGTTTTTTGGCTCGGAGTGAGTACCTGACGTACTAGCCACTGCTTCTGTGCAGTCTCTCGCACGGCTGTTCGCAAAAGAATCAGCAATATTTCGTATATCCTAGTTGCATTCCAAGAAGAAGGGCTTTTACTTTTAGGTCTCCATATATTGCCCAACCATACTCATGATAACGGATGTGCTCTAAAAGAACTCTCATAATCTCATATGATTTCTTCATATTAATCGCATGAGCGAAGGGCACAGATGAATATTTGTTACCGGTATAACCAATACCGCCTTTAGAGGAATCAAAGAATCACGTGGAGCATGTTTCTGTCCTAGTGCCTTGAACAAAATGTTAACTTCTGAACAGTCTACCAGATCTCCTCTTTGAAGAAAGCAATTTGTGAGGTCTTTCTGCCGTTATCTGTAAAAAGTAATATTTACATCACTTTGAAGAAGGTTCCAACCTTTTAGTCTGGATGCTCGGAGGATCGGTTGCCATTTCCTTTGCGGTTTCTGTAACATCACTTAAAGAGCTAGTCGATTCTTGTTTTTCATAGAGACTCCAAGATCCTGGTGCTTTTGGAAGTTGTTCACTGTATTTGACAGGTATTAAAGCTGATAGTATATGTTTAGACTTCGGTCCAATACCTTTAATATTCGTGACGCAGAAATAGCAGTCTGTAACATTGTCTTTAGGTTCTCTCCAAACCATTGGCAATGCAGAGGGCATTTTACGATTTGAACCTTTTAACGAAGCTGTTAACAATGTGGCAGAAATTTTACAACTAATATAAGGGGCCCATGTTTTATCTTGGTCCTCAACTTTTATACGAACAAAATACAGTTCGTAAGCTTTTGGCACATCCGGAGTAAAATTAGGGTTTTGTGATTTAAAAGCTAGTTCTCCGCACACATAACAAAAACTGTTGGCACTTTTACGCACTACCTAGGCCAAAGTCTAAACATATACTATCAGCTTTAATAGCTGTCAAACACAGTGCATAACTTCCTATTCCAAAAGCACCAGGATCTCGTAGTATCTACGAAAAACTAGAATCGACTAGCTCTTTAAGTGATGTTACAGAAACCGCAAAGGTAATGACAACCGATCCTTTATTTGATTTACCAGGATGTTCAACAGTGCCGCATCTAATTACACAGGGTGAACCTAATAACTTAGTTCGAGATCTAAGCCTTTCAAAATCGCAATCCGAACTTTTAGCATCCAGACTAAAAGGTTGGAACCTTCTTCAAAGTGATGTAAATATTACTTTTTACAGATAAAGACATAAAGACCTCACAAATTGTTTTCTTCAGATTATTAAACTATTACTATTTGCCGCTTTGTGTCACATACTTTTCAGTTTTTTTTAGCGTGAAGAACACTTAAAAATTTTCAATTGTTTAACAGAAAATTATATAAAATATTATTATTTAAACAAAAGGACCATGAAAAAAAAATATATATATTCAATAACTTTAACAAAAAAAATAAATTTTAACGACATATTTATATCAGGGGTATGCGTCTGGTGCCCCTCCTAATGAACTGCTTATTTTTAAAATCGGTGATTTTGCGAAATTTCCCTGGATCACTTGACGTGGTTTGACCCAGATACTCTTAAGTTAATAAAATAATAACACAATAATATATGCCAAAAAGCGATATGGTTCTTTTAAACAAAAATCCTCATACCGAAAAAACTATTAGTGATAGAAGAAATCTGTAGCTATTTTCTGCATTTTAGTACAGTCATTTAGTATTTTTACTTGGAAAGTTTTCCGGGAGTTTTGAAATTTGGCAATTTTATAAATTTTGGTATGCTCTTGCCAAATTTCAACTTTGCCACCTCGTATGTTTGCCGCTCACGCCGCCATATTGAAAAAATGGCGCCCAAAAGCAGTTTTTTAATAATAACTCCTTTCCGGCTCATTTTGCAGGAAAAACATGTCATACAAATTAAAACTAGATGAAATTTCCTACAATTTATGTCTTAACCTTTTTTTTTCCTAAAATCAATAGTTTTGGCGTACGATTACCGTAAAGTGTAATTCAATACACGTTTCGGCAGAAATACTCATTTTCGCACCACCATGAGGTAGAGAAATCGGCGCACTTTTTTATCGTGGTATCTCCAGTAGGTCTAATCCATATCTGACTCACTATTTAAATATTTAGGTCAATTTCCGTCGCTTCATTCTTCTTGACGGACCAGGTGTTGGGTTTTCATCGTCTTCAATACCGATTGAACTTGAAGACGGAAGTTTCTTCGGCATCATCGACGAAAGGATCATCAGTTTCATCGTGGTCCTCTTCGTTCCATTTCACCGTTTATTTGCTCGAGAATAGTGTCCGTTTCTTCTTCTTCAATGTCGTCTTGTGACGGAAATGGCGAATTATTGCAAGAACCACCACAGTTCGTGCACACAACGGAGCACTTTAGTCCTGCTTTTCTGCATCCGCAAGCTTTTTGACAACCTTTCTTGCATTTGCAAGAAATAAGTTTCAGTAAGCTTTCCGGAGCAGGGGGATTGAATGTAGTAACAGGAATGAGCCCGTTCTTGTCTTTTTTCCATCCCCATTGTTCTGCATTTTTTTCGTTTCCATACCATTGCTGAATTTGGTGATAATTTCGAAACGAATGTTGTCGTGCTGCTGCTTCTGTGGGTGGTAGCGACGCAATATTGGATTTTCTCTTATATGCTGATGCTGTGAAGCATGCATATCTATGTTTATTTATAGATGTACTTTTCCGACTTTTCACATCGCTGTAGCTGTATAATGCGACAAGGAAACGTTCTCCAGCTTTAGCAATGTTTTCTGGATCTGCATTTGGATTTTTAAATACTTCGATAACCTCGTTTAAATCTGGTTTTTTTTTGGAGTACTTTAATAAATTTCATTTTTCCTTGAATATAATAATAAATAATAAAGCCGATGTCGTATCACAACCACTAAGGGCATGTAAAAATGCAATATGATTTGAGGCTGTTTTATCTTTTATACTGTTTATGGAGCATATTTGTAGTGAAATTTTTCCTTTTCCTGGTTTGAGGATGTATATGTTTGGATGCGTTGATAGCGCTGTCAAAAGAACGAGAAGATCTATATCTTCACCGACAACTACTACGAAATCGAATGCCGATGAGAAGTTTATTGCGGTATTAATTATTAACGTTTCCGCATCTTCGGTGGCTTGTTTAACCACGAAGTGTTCAGCTTCAAATTTTATCTTCATCATTTCAATGAGGCGGTTCTTGTTTGCATCGTGTACACACAATGTATTTATTGCAAATAAATGAAAGTGATTCGTCCTGTTGCCAAACGACTCGGTGTAATAAGTATCCTCCATCGATGATGTTTATCGTATTTTCAAAATTGGTATCGCCAGAATGGTGTTCAAATGCCTGATACATCGTGGATTTGATACATTTGCGCATGCCCTCGTCATTGAAAAGGGATAACGGAATTGGAGCAAGTTCGTACGTAGGAAAATTTTGAAGTTCATCTTCATCTTTGGTGTGGATGTATAATGGTTTACAGTGCTCGTACGCTGAAACTATTGATTTTAGGAAAGAAAAGGTTAAGACATAAATTGTAGGAAATATCTTCTACTTTTAATTTGTATAGAAATGTTTTTCCTGTAAAATGAGCCGGAAAGAAGTTATTATCAAAAAAATTTTTTCAATGGCGGCGCGAGCGGCAACCATACGAGGTGGCAAAGTTGAAATTTGGCAAGAGCATACCAAAATCTATAAAATTGCCAAATTTCAAAACTCCCGGAAAACTTTCCAGGTAACCTCTATTTCTTCGACCAAATGTTGCAAATTTTATATAATAAACACTTTGTTCTGTTCATGTCACAAAAAAAAACAAGTGGATTTTTGTTTACGAGAGTAATTGATTACCCTTTGACATTTTAGCAAGCGAGGAAATAGCGCTTGTTATACCCTGAACAGGGTATATTAAGTTTGTCACGAAGTTTGTAACACCCAGAAGGAATCGTCGGAGACCCTATAAAGTATACATATAAATGATCAGTATGTCGAGCTGAGTCGATTTAGCCATGTCCGTCTGTCTGTCCGTCTGTCTGTATATATACGAACTAGTCCCTCAGTTTTTAAGATATCGTTTTGAAATTTTGCAAACGTCATTTTCTCTTCAAGAAGCTGCACATTTGTCGGAACGGCCGATATCGGACCACTATAGCATATAGCTGCCATACAAACTGAACGATCGGAATCAAGTTCTTATATGGAAAACTTTCACATTTGACAAGATATATTCACGAAATTTGGTATATATTATTTTCTAGGGCAACAATGTAATCTCCGAAGAAATTGTTCAGATCGGTCGATTATAGCATATAGCTGCCATACAAATTGAACGATCGGAATCAAGTTCTTGTATGGACAACTTTCACATTTGACAAGATATATTCACGAAATTTGGTATATATTATTTTCTAAGGCAACAATGTAATCTCCGAAGAAATTGTTCAGATCGGTTGACTATAGCACATAGCTGCCGTACAAACTGAACGATCGGAATCAAGTTCTTGTATGGACAACTTTCACATTTGACAAGATATATTCACGAAATTTGGTATATATTATTTTCTAAGGCAACAATGTAATCTCCGAAGAAATTGTTCAGATCGGTCGACTATAGCATATAGCTGCCGTACAAACTGAACGATCGGAATCAAGTTCTTGTATGGACAACTTTCACATTTGACAAGATATATTCACGAAATTTGGTATATATTATTTTCTAAGGCAACAATGTAATCTCCGAAGAAATTGTTCAGATCGGTCGACTATAGCACATAGCTGCCGTACAAACTGAACGATCGGAATCAAGTTCTTGTATGGACAACTTTCACATTTGACAAGATATATTCACGAAATTTGGTATATATTATTTTCTAAGGCAACAATGTAATCTCCGAAGAAATTGTTCAGATCGGTCGACTATAGCATATAGCTGCCGTACAAACTGAACGATCGGAATCAAGTTCTTGTATGGACAACTTTCACATTTGACAAGATATATTCACGAAATTTGGTATATATTATTTTCTAAGGCAACAATGTAATCTCCGAAGAAATTGTTCAGATCGGTTGACTATAGCATATAGCTTCCATACAAACTGAACAAATAGTTACTAACAGAAATGCACCTGTGAAGGGTATTTAGCTTCGGTGCAACCGAAGTTAACGTTTTTTCTTGTTGCAAGTTAATTTTACAAAATTTTGAAAGTGTTTTAATGTGTTGTTTAATTAATCAAAACAAGTGCAAAAGTCAGTTTTTTACACAACACTGCCGTAAAAATGACGAAAAAAAGATTATTATTAAATTTTGAAGGGGATGAAATCAAAATTGGTCGATTATAAAAATTATAAAAATAAAAAACTTTAACTCTACAAGAATTATCACGTCAATAGCATGAATTAGCCGTACACAAAAACACAACTGTCGTGAAAGTCTTTCCATATTGACTGCGGGAAAGAAAAATTCACGATTATCTCCATCATGAATTGCACGTGATGTAGAGGGAAGATTTACGAAAAACATTTCTTTACTTACTGAGCGAAGAATTTTGAAAATAATAGGTTTCCATAGTAGAGTAGCACGTAAAAAAAACACTTGTTTTACGAATTAATCGAAACAGTAAGGGTATTCGTTTAAACGTATAATGTTACTCCTCGCATAAATTTATGCAAATACGCAGTGTGTTACATGAACGCACTTCAAATTCCTTGTGTAAATGCCACTTATGTATTAAACAGCTGTTTGGGTGTCAAAATATTAAAATGCCAAAAGTTAGTGAAAAAGCAAAATTTATTCAACTTTGGGAAAAAGCACTAGTATTTGATTTGTTAAAGTTGGAGCTGTTTGGAAAACATGACGGTAATTGTTTTGCGTCAATGCTAAATTTTTTAAAGGCGCATATATATATAAATATGTAAATGATTTCAGAAATCCAACGTAAAAAGGAAGATGAAATTATGGAAGACTTTAGCTTTGCATTGGCAGCTGCTGCATATTTTAGATATGGATCTACATTTGTTCATCATTCTGTCCCAAAATCACCCAACTTTTTAATAGATGTATTACCGCATTTGGATGAAAACAGGTTTCGAGAAATTGTGCGAGTCAGCAAAACCACATTTGATTTTATCATTGATCTGATAAAGGACGACGACGAAGTGTTCAATGGTCCACGTTCATGTAAACAGTTCCATATCCAAATTCTATTGGCTGTAGTAATGTACCGACTGGGTTCATGTGGAGAAGGAGCAACAACTACTAAAATTGCTAGTTTGTTTGGTATTAGCGATGGTGGAGTAATACAGGTGAGCTATTTACATATGTATCGGTTAAAATTTGTGTTTCAGCTGTATTTTAAATTTCTCAATAGGTCATGACCAACAGAGTATTTGATGCAATTATTAAAAGGAAAACTCAGTTTCTGTTTTGGCCGGACCCTCTAGAGCGTAGAGCTTTAGTTGTTCAAACACTCAGTGAGCTACCACATTGTGTTGGCTACGTAGATGGAACGGAGATAAAATTGGCGGAAAAACCCACTGTAGATTGTGAAGCATATTTTTCTCGCATGTATATTCACTTAAGGCTCAATGTGTGTGTGACTACAAACTAGTAATTCGTCATATAGTATTGGGGTATCCCGGTAGTGTTCACGACGCTAGGATATACAACAATTGCGAGCTGTCCACAAACGCCACTGAAATGCTAACAGGATCAGAGTGGTTAGCTGCAGACAGTGCATATAAATTAACTTCGAGCCTTATTACTCCTTTTAGAATAAACGCAACGGAAGACACCTTGAATCAACGAATTCTGTTCAACAGAATGTTCAGCCAGTACCGAATAAGAATTGAGCATTGCTTTGGTTTATTGAAAGAACGTTTTAATAGCTTGAAAAAACTCAAAATTCAAATGAAGAGTGATAATTCGGTAAAGTTTGCATGCCGGTGGATATTAGTTTGTGCGATATTGCACAATATTATATTAAAAGAAAACGACGGTAGTTTTGATGTTGACGAAGAAAGCTTTTGTGGAAACAGTGAAGCCGACGAGCCTGGGTATCAAAACTTATCAACAGTTGAAGGTGCATCTAAGCGCCTTTCATTGTTATCACTAATGGAAACTTAAAAATAAAGTATTGAAACTCATGTTTACATATCTATAAAATCCATTAATATATGCTTTTATTTACAAGAAAAATAAAAAGTGCTTCTGTGCCTATTAACATTTAGTTACATTCATATATATGTATTTTGCTATGAGATCTTTTAAATTTGCGAAAAAAGTACCATGTGAAATCTCTTAAAGTTTCACATTTATTTTGATTTTAACTTTAACTCTATTTCAAACATTTTAATGCGTTCTTCACTAGCAATTTTCAGTTTTTCAATTTCCAGTTTGGTTTCTTTTTCTGATTCAGTTTCAATTCTTTTCATTTCTAATTGATTTTTCAGTTCAATTCTTTTCAACTCGACCTCATTCTTTTCTTTTTCTTTTTCTAATTCTATTTTCTTAACTTCTAATTCCAACCTTTTCTTCTGAACAAAAGTCAATTTATTGAACGGGGCTTCACCCTTTCTTTTTGGTTTTTTTGTTGCACTTCCAAAGTTCAACGAACTTTGTGGTGTAGAAGTTCCCGCGGCGGCGGCACTGCAATCGCTACTTATAGTGTATATTGGAGTATATTGGGTCAACTGGTATCGTTTAACGAACTATCAGCACAAGGGAAATCAGTCAGTACTTCAATGCTGTCAGTAGTGCTTTCAAAAATTACTCCGGAATTTACATTTTTGCGTTGCCCGAAGATAACTTCCAGTAAGTCAAAGTTGGGACAAGTTTTGTTGACATGCGCTGATACGCTTGACTCGTCACCATTAGCGAGTAGTCCAGACCCAGTTTTGTTTTTTCAGGCTGCCGCGGCAACGTACGACGCTTTGAGATACCTCATTTTTCTTTTCATAGCTACGCAAAGGACAGATTGAAGTGCCGGTGTATTTTGCTGCAATTTTTCGTAAAACCTTTGGGAGGTCGGTTTCTGGAAGATATGCGTAAATTCGTGTTAAAACAAACATATGTACCTAAATATTTTCACTTTTCTAAAACCCTTACCTCAAAAGATTCTGGACTATCTTTAATTGCGTCGGATACTGCTTGCAACAGCTGCAGGGACTGCGACTCTGTCCAGCGATGGGACGGTTTCAGCCGTAGGCGCTTTTGCTTTAACTTTTTATCCAGAAATATAAAACAATTGCAGCAATTAAATAAAATTTATGTTCCGAGTTTCATTCCTACCTTTTCCATTTTAATTTTCACAATAATATTCATCAGCTGGTCGTTTGGATGGGTTGCTTTTGCAATATCGTAAATTTACAAGCGTTCTTTACACACTGACATTGGTGCGTAATATGTTTAAATGAATTTCCTTATAAGTTGCTGCCAGATTTTTACGCGTTCGTAAATATACACGGTTTAAGAGGTTTACGGGGCCTTTACACGTTTAAACGAATACCCTTAGTGTATTGCATTCGTAAACAAATATGTTAACATACCGAATGAGTTCTGGAACCATGCTATTTTCTCCCATGAATCTAAGTACTGTATATTTGGAATAAAAGGACGCAAATAAGTGTTTCGTAAACCGGGTGAAGCATAAAACAAAAACTATCTGTATCCAACCGTGAAGCATGGAGGTCATACATTGGGTTGTACACAGCCAGTGGTAAGAGGTACTTGCTAAGCATA
The DNA here is from genome assembly GCA_037783105.1 of Bactrocera zonata. Lineage (NCBI taxonomy): Eukaryota > Metazoa > Arthropoda > Insecta > Diptera > Tephritidae > Bactrocera > Bactrocera zonata. The sequence goes on along the minus strand of JBAWJQ010005153.1, from coordinate 357,309 downwards.
TTTATTTTAGACATTTTAAAATGTAATATACAATCGACTGCTGAAAACTGGGTCTGCAAAATGGGTATTGATAATGATCCCAGGCACACAGAAGAAATTGTGAGGCTTTGGTTGTTTTATAACGCTATACGAAAACATATAATATCGAATACCGAAAACGTGGGGGATGAGCAGACTTGTAGGTTCAATGAAAATTGGTAGAGGTTCTAAATCGACGTGGACATCCGACGTGTTAATAAATTGCATAAAAACTCAAATATTACACAGTAAATCCTTTTAATGTAAAGTACTTGTAGACTGTTGATCGTTTCGATAGTTAAGTTGAGAAATAATAGTAGCGTTATCTTGCTTACTTGGCGAAAATGATGTTTCAGTATTTTATGATTGGATGGTGGAATGTACAATATGCCTTATGCCATCGCTCATTATTAATATTTATTAACGTTTTTAACAAACGCTTATCACGGATGTACGTGTCGCCCAAAGTGCTATGGGTTTCACTATTGCTCGTTGGAAAATTTTTTTGTATCGTTAAAACAAAAGTTTTTCTTCAAAGTTTTGTTAAAATGCACGATGACAGTTACTCAACAGTCTACGCTTATGGTAATCAGAGAGTTGACAGGAAGTTGGAACACCGCCGGTAAGGCATGGCCGAATCAGAGATAAAGAGATCCCCAACTCTCCTGTCACTGAAAATGTGAGAGCCGCTCACCTACCGAACTTTGACAGTTGACTGGATTGGGTAGGTTTAGACGTTTCGCAATTGGAATGACTAGAACGGCCAGATTGAAATTATACCAAAAATATATGTGAACGAAGGAATTTGTTACCGTCGTTCAAGATCGCTAATAAAAATTTAAAGCAATGAAAATCAAAGCAAATGCGAAATTTAATAAACGTTTTGTAATTTGATGCATAATATAATTATTTTTCTATTGCAAATGATTAAAAACATTTATTAATTGAGAACTAACTGTCTTAGTTCACCTTATTAAGTATTGAAAGATCGAAAGTCAGTTGTTTTAATATACCATAAAATCATAAAAAAGGAATTAAGTAGTTTCGCCATATATCAAAAGTCCAATATATAATAATTTGCAATCGTAATAAATGTTGGGTATTTTAATTTAAAATGCCCAAAAATTCGTATTTTGTTCGATCTGGCCGTAATGAAAAATGTTATAAAAAACGCTTATTTTGAGGCGCTCTCACACTGGAATAAGTTGGACATCACATTATTCCTGGCCGAATGATGACACACAATGCTTCAAGGAGTGAATTAATGGTAGCTTTTTGTAGGCAGAACGAAAACTATTTTGTTGTCTTAGAGATTTAATTTTTAGGTCGTTTACTAAGTAATTTCGTATAAGACAACTTTACATTTGTATATCTGAGCAGCTGATATAGCAAAGCTAGTTGGTAAATTTATTTTTTTAATTTTTTGGAACAGTTTTAGTGCCCTATTGAAGATGGAAAGATTAATTGAGGTTTTGCACCGCGACCGATGGTCTATTGTACCGTCTCCTCTATCACATATGGTCACAAAGGCTCAGCATTCTGATAAATTCCAGAAACTTGCTCGGCGCAATGGATGTGGTCTGATCCCTGTCCAAGTAGATGAATCCAAGGGCCTTGAGCCTGTTTCCACTAATTGCGGGGCAATCTCGAATCAGGTATTTTGGAGTTTACGATTCAATGTGGCGGAACCGGCAATTATCACAAGAACCCATGCCCATGTTGAGCAGGTCTTTCTTGAGCCTGCGCTGAACAGAATACAACACTACAAGAATACTGAATTTGCCTGGGTGCGGTTGATCATATCTTTAAACGTTATTAGGTTATAACCTCACAATAGCAACTTGGTATGGTGCATTCCTGTTGCCTGCTGCTACTGCCTTTCTTTACCTGCTCTCTCCTCTGTGCAGCAGCTCCTTTGTGGTGTAGAACCCCTCCGCAATGCATGGTACTGGTCCCATCATTCTGGAAGCTGCAGCAGAACGGACGAGTTCGTCGGCCGTTGTCGGCTAACCCTTTATGTCCCGTCACCCAGATAAGGTATACACGTTTGCAAATTGATAGGCGGTTTAGCCTTCCTATACATTCCTCTACTAATTACGATTTGATCTTATAGGCCGAGATCGCTTTTAGTACCGCTTGACTATCGCTGAGTATAGTAATACACTGGTTACAATAGCTGTGCTGGGTATTAATTTCTTCACACTGACTTATAGCAAAGGCTGCTTAAAAGATGCTCACAAAACACCCCATTGTTATGGACAGTCCCGCAATGTCTGCTCCAATGCCTTCCGGTTACCTCTAGATGGTGATGTCCTTCAATAGTAGGTGGAATCACTCCACTCTTCCTAAATGGCGAGAGTAACTTTAAACTTCTTTTTGAAGTTTACCCTCTTTGTCACGCCGTCTCATGGAAGAAGAGCCTATGGTGTGTCTTCCAACAAAGCCTTCATTTGTTGAGATGAAATTATCCTTCATTTACCACACTTCTCTGCTGCCCAAGCAACCACTCCACAGAGACAATAGGCCTTACGATCATGGTATATAGTCACCTGATGATACTTGGCTTGCAGCCCCAAGATCTACCTGCTAGGAGTATGTATATCATGAGTGCTTAGGTCAGCCCTCAAGTCCAGAAGAGTTATTTGTTTTGTAAAAGGGGTGATGGTTGTTTTTGACGAGTTAATCTTTAACCCAATCATATTACACTATTCCTTAGCTAAACTTAAGGCCCTGCGGACTACGAGTATGTCGTATAGAGTATGCTCAAACTTACTCTTCTTTTACTGTTCAAAATTGAACATGGCGTTATATTAAACAAAATAAGAAAAGAAATTTCACATACATATATATCCATATTCAGTCCACTAATAATTTAAATAATAATTTCTTTCCCTCGGCAATATATTCAAATATCATTGAACATGCTTACTTATCAGCAAAGCCGAAATTCTACTAATTATAAATATCTATTTATATATTTATACATACATACATGCATACATATGTACATAAACATACTCATGCATTTACATGCAATGCGGATCAAATAATAATAAAAATGCATGGGTAAAGATAAGTCATAAAGTATCAGTTAACATTAAAAACATACATACACACATGTATTAAATTGTATAGTTAAAAACAACCCCTTCCAACCACGGCTAACCATTTTTCTCAAATAGTTCAATAAAACTATAAATTTTTTTTCTATGGACACACGCCCATTTTCGGGTTATTTTTTGTTTACCTAAATGCGATGAAAAAAGTTTCTTTCATTTCTTGATTTATTTGAATGAGTGCGAAGGAGAAAACATAATTGTCAATAGTGCCAAAAGAAAATCCCAAAAAGGGTAATAAAAAAACGATTGAAAGACGCATGTCATTCGTGATCGTACCATCGTGAAGGAGGCTCGTACAACAAGAAGGTAAGTGAATGATTTTTATGTGATTTTTTTTAAATAATTTGCAAATAATTATTTTATTTGATTTTATAGCATTAGAAATAAAAACTGAATTGTAAATAGCAGCAGCAGCAAATATGATGAGTACACCCAACTCTTTTTTTACATGGTGGATACGTTCCTCAGAAATACGTGTAAAAAAAGAGGCGTTTCCTATAGAAAAAGGGATATAAAGGGTGGGCCATCTAACATTTTAAATTTGAATTATCTATATCTCGACATTGGAATTGTCAAATACCATTCGGAAAGTGAAAGATATTCAGTAAAAAGTCTAAAATTTACGAAATGGGTCGCTATTCACTAGAAGAAAACTGGGAAATGTTGAAAACTTTTTTCCAAAGTGGTGAGTCAAGTGGATGGTCAATTCTATCGAAAATTATCTTTTCGGACGAGGTTCATTTCCACCTCGATGGTTACGTTAACAAGCAGAGTTGTCGCATTTGGGGCACAGAAAACCCGCACGTAATCGTCGAGAAGCCAATGCACCCAGCACCGAGCACGAATCACTGTAAGGTTCGGATTTTGGTCTGGTGGAATTATCGGCCTATTTTTCTTCGAAAATGAAGAAGGAACGGCCGTAACCATCAATGGTGAGCGATATCGCGCAGAGTTAACCGAATTTTTCTTCAAGAAAATTGAAGAAGAAGACTTGGACAAGATTTGCTGCGATTTAACCCCGTTGGACTATTCTCTGTGGGGAGCTGTTAAAGATAAATGTTACGCCAACCATCCAGAAACAATTCAAGATCTAAAGTACGAGATTCAAGCTGCTGTAGCTGCCATAAGGCCTGAAACCATCGAGAAAGTACCTACTCCAAAATTGGGTGGATCGGATAAGCTACTGTAAACTCAGCCGTGGTTGTTATTTGTCCGAAATTGTTTTCCACAAATAAATTTCATAAAACAACCTTTTAAATAAATGTTAGACCTTTGAAAACTAACAAGCCGTTTTTTTATTGACTTTTTAAATTTAAAATTTTATATGGCCCACCCTTTAGAAAGGGGATACGTTCCATGTAATCTGAAAACCGTGTAAGATTTAATTAAGAATTATATTTACTTCGAAAAACCGTGTAAAAAATGTTGAAAACTATAAAATTTCGAATATGCATACAAATTGTATGTTCATATGGCATTTTATTGGGCATTGAAGCATAAAATACATAATTCATACAGGTGAAAAATTGGTAGATTAAGCAAAAAATAAAAGAAATCTGTTAATCCAGAATTAAGAACATGTGTAGATAAGAGTTATACTCGTAGAATAAGGGGATTTCCCAGTTACTACTATGTATGTTCATTTCAGCAATGGTGCTAAGTGTGGCAAAAACAAACATAATTACAAGACAGTGATTCAAAAAAAAAAAAAAAATTCTCAACCGTGTAACTTCAAATCCGTGTATGTGTGTATTTTATGCGTTTAAGGCGGCCTGCAGAATTCAATATAATATGTGAAAACAAATTTTTGTTTTATATTTTAAAAAATCAGATCTTTCAGATGTTATTATTATTTTTATTTAATTATTCTTTCTTTTTAGATTTTATCACTGTTTTTATTTAATTAATCTTTGCTTTCAGAGTAATTTCTATTTGTATTTAATATATTTTATTTTTTCAGATAATATTAATCTTTTCTTTCAGATATTATTGTCATTTTATATAATTAATCTTCCTTTTTCTTTTAGATATTACAAATTCAATTAATAATTATTTATTTTCAGGTATTAATAACCTTTATTGTGTTTCAATCTTTTTTCAGGTATTTGTCTTTTATTTTCAGGTATCAGTAATGTTTTTCTTTAATAAGTAATTTTTTAGATATTAATTATTTTTTTAAATTAAATATATTTTTATTTATAAAAAGTATAATAAATTTTATGTAAATATGTAAAAAATAAAAAGATAAAAATTTTAAAAATTAAAAAGTTTTGTTTGAAATTTTAAGAAATTTTAAAAGTACGAATCAAAAAATGCAACCTTGTATCAACCGTCGATTAGGGACATTAGAGCAGGACAGATATACTTTTTTATATGACACTGCTGAATGAGCGCAAGGTAATTTTTACATTGAGTAAAAATGAGTCAAAAGAATATATTTTGAGCTGCACCGAAATGTGTACTCTTTATTTATACTCTAAAGACTAACTTATTACATCGTTCTTACTTCTATTTATACTAACTAGTATGTTTACTTATTACTAGTTGATAGTTTACTAAGATACAGATTATATTATTTGTTTAGGTTTGTTTACATATATATTGCTTGCTTAGATACAATTGCTTTGTTTTAAGATAAATTTGTGGTATTCAAACTCAATGTTGTTTTGATACTTGTTTGTTTAAGATTGTTTGTTGTAGTGATAGGTTGTTTCTGCATTTTACTGAAACAAAAGGTGGTTTTGATGTTTGTTACTATTATAAGGAATACGTTCCTTAACTCGCAGCAAAGATATGTGATCACATGTATACGTACGTGTGAGGGGAAAAATGGTTACTACTACTACCTACTGTTTCACTGGTTTTTCAACCGCTCGTCGTTGGCAGGGAGCCCATGAGGTGTGCAATACATACAAACATGTACACATACACATATATTTAGTTATTTAAGATAATTTCCTAAATAGTATATAAGCAAAGAAAACATCAAAATAAAATTAGAATGAATAAAATTCTTCCTCGATATAAGACTTTTCATTTCCTCCCACCCGTGGTAAGGAATGACAAATTCTTTTTTGAGGTCAGTGTTTGATGATAAAACAATTCAAACACTTACTCTCCCCCACTGTGGTTTTAGCAATCCTAGTACGCAGTATAGCCTCTATTCATCTGCATACAGGTGCCACCACGTTGCTTTTCTCCTGTGTTCTGATGATACTTGCTTAGGACGCATTGTTAAAATAACCTTCGATGTCAAGATGCATATAGAAACATCTCCATTTTCCAGCGAATTCGGGAGTTCAGACGTAAGCTGGTATACATTGTACAGTACTTGTAGAGCAGTGTTAGTGGCTTTGCTCGCGCTCCGATTGGGGTGTAAGGTCTTGGCATGTGCCACTCCAAGTTAGTTAGCTACAATATTTTCCATACTTGTTAGCATGAAAGAAGTGAGACTAATAAGCCTAAAAGATTTTTCCAGTGAGTAGTCTTTCCTTCCTACCTAAGGAATAAAAATAACCCTCGCGTTAAGTTAATTTTGACTAAAGTTTGAAGATATAACATTAGAAATGGCCGAAGGGAGAATTGATTCTAATCAACCCATTTTTGACAGCCATGCTATCTCTGAATTTCAATTATATAATATATTGATTGATTGATAAATTGTTTTACACTTACTTACACTTAAAATACTATAATACAATATATTTCCAATCCCTTTTTAAATGATGTAAGTTATTTCTACTTCTTCTTTGCTACGTTTGCACCGCTTACGCGTATATGGCCAAGTTGACAAAACCGCGCCAGTCGTTTCTCATTTTTGCTATTCGGCGCCAATTGGAGATTCCAAGCGATGCCATGTCCTTCTCCATCTGGTCTTTTTAGAGAGTACGTACGTCTAAAACACCGGAGACGTATCTTCCGTCTCTTGGCGCGTGCAGCTCTCATAGGTGCGCTCATAGAAGGTATCTTTGGTCCCATCGTCTTTCTCTTCCTTCGGGGCGTGGCCGCAAATCAGCGATAGGTTGAAGAACTTCGCTTTCATCCGGATTGTGGCTAGACGTTCATCTACCGGAGTGAATGACAGTACTTGGCGACGGAGTCTCTTTCCCACCACGAATTGCACACCGAATTTGCGCTTCTTTATATGGCCACTATAGTAAATCATTTATATATATTATTATACGAGTATATACTTATAACTATTACCAACCGTTAGATGTACAAAACTATTCAACTCTTTAGCAATATGTTGAAATAGTATAAAAATATATCGTTATTCGAAAAAACCGAAGAGATTTCAATCACAATTTGATCTAAATATCTTATGTGTATTATGAGACTAGGTGCGCCAGTTTCATTTGGACATTTCTCTTGTGTTCAAAATATTTATTTTAAAATAAACTAATACCTAACCTAATAAACTCAAGTAATACGTGATTATGATGTGATGTGAGGTATTTAATATACATAATGAGAAGAAGGTCAACCAACTGAACAGAAATCATGTTGTTTGAAAAGTCGTGCTGTGACATCGGGACGATCCTGCTGATTGATCACGATTCAATAATTCTGGTTGCATATGTACTCTATCTGGATTATTTCCTTGCCTCTACCGTTACTGCTATATCATCAGCGTACCCGATTATCTGTATTTCTTTGGGCAATGGACCAATCGGACCACTACATTGTTGCAGCCAAAATTCGCACCCGCCTCTGTGCAGCAAAAAACGCACGCCAACAAACACAAGGAAGGTTCGACGTCGAGAAGCTGCAATCACAACAGACAGCCGAACGATTTTCTACTCGGCTTGCACTCCTGCTTTCTGAGAGCACTCGTCAACAACTCGGTATAAGGGAACTGTGGGACGGCATTTCAAACTCCTTACGTACAGCTGCAACCGAAACCATTGGTTTTCGGAAAGTGCAAAAGAACAGCTGGTACGACGAGGAGTGCCGTGTCGCAGCGGAGAGAAAACAGGCTGCCTACCTCGCAACGTTACGATCGACCACAACACGTGCGGGATGGGATAGATACCGAGAGTTGAAGAGGGAAGCGAGACGCATTTGTAGACAGAAAAAGAAAGAGGCCGAAATGCGTGAGTACGAAGAGTTTGATTAGCTGGCCGACAGGAGTAATGCTCCAAAATTCTACGAAAAGATGCGGCGGCTTACAGAAGGTTTCAAGACCGGAGATAATATCTATTTATATATTTATACATACATACATGCATACATATGTACATAAACATACTCATGCATTTACATGCAATGCGGATCAAATAATAATAAAAATGCATGGGTAAAGATAAGTCATAAAGTATCAGTTAACATTAAAAACATACATACACACATGTATTAAATTGTATAGTTAAAAACAACCCCTTCCAACCACGGCTAACCATTTTTCTCAAATAGTTCAATAAAACTATAAATTTTTTTCTATGGACACACACCCATTTTCGGGTTATTTTTTGTTTACCTAAATGCGATGAAAAAAGTAATAAAAACATAATTGTCAATAGTGCCAAAAGAAAATCCCAAAAAGGGTAATAAAAAAACGATTGAAAGACGCATGTCATTCGTGATCGTACCATCGTGAAGGAGGCTCGTACAACAAGAAGGTAAGTGAATGATTTTTATGTGATTTTTTTAAAATAATTTGCAAATAATTATTTCATTTGATTTTATAGCATTAGAAATAAAAACTGAATTGTAAATAGCAGCAGCAGCAAATATGATGAGTACACCCAACTCTTTTTTTACATGGTGGATACGTTCCTCAGAAATACGTGTAAAAAAAGAGGCGTTTCCTATAGAAAAAGGGATATAAAGGGTGGGCCATCTAACATTTTAAATTTGAATTATCTATATCTCGACATTGGAATTGTCAAATACCATTCGGAAAGTGAAAGATATTCAGTAAAAAGTCTAAAATTTACGAAATGGGTCGCTATTCACTAGAAGAAAACTGGGAAATGTTGAAAACTTTTTTCCAAAGTGGTGAGTCAAGTGGATGGTCAATTCTATCGAAAATTATCTTTTCGGACGAGGTTCATTTCCACCTCGATGGTTACGTTAACAAGCAGAGTTGTCGCATTTGGGGCACAGAAAACCCGCACGTAATCGTCGAGAAGCCAATGCACCCAGCACCGAGCACGAATCACTGTAAGGTTCGGATTTTGGTCTGGTGGAATTATCGGCCTATTTTTCTTCGAAAATGAAGAAGGAACGGCCGTAACCATCAATGGTGAGCGATATCGCGCAGAGTTAACCGAATTTTTCTTCAAGAAAATTGAAGAAGAAGACTTGGACAAGATTTGCTGCGATTTAACCCCGTTGGACTATTCTCTGTGGGGAGCTGTTAAAGATAAATGTTACGCCAACCAACCAGAAACAATTCAAGATCTAAAGTACGAGATTCAAGCTGCTGTAGCTGCCATAAGGCCTGAAACCATCGAGAAAGTACCTACTCCAAAATTGGGTGGATCGGATAAGCTACTGTAAACTCAGCCGTAGTTGTCATTTGTCCGAAATTGTTTTCCACAAATAAATTTCATAAAACAACCTTTTAAATAAATGTTAGACCTTTGAAAACTAACAAGCCGTTTTTTTATTGACTTTTTAAATTTAAAATTTTATATGGCCCACCCTTTAGAAAGGGGATACGTTCCATGTAATCTGAAAACCGTGTAAGATTTAATTAAGAATTATATTTACTTCGAAAAACCGTGTAAAAAATGTTGAAAACTATAAAATTTCGAATATGCATACAAATTGTATGTTCATATGGCATTTTATTGGGCATTGAAGCATAAAATACATAATTCATACAGGTGAAAAATTGGTAGATTAAGCAAAAAATAAAAGAAATCTGTTAATCCAGACTTAAGAACATGTGTAGATAAGAGTTATACTCGTAGAATAAGGGGATTTCCCAGTTACTACTATGTATGTTCATTTCAGCAATGGTGCTAAGTGTGGCAAAAACAAACATAATTACAAGACAGTGATTCAAAAAAAAAAAAAAAAAAATTCTCAACCGTATAATATGTGAAAACAAATTTTTGTTTTATATTTTAAAAAATCAGATCTTTCAGATGTTATTATTATTTTTATTTAATTATTCTTTCTTTTTAGATTTTATCACTGTTTTTATTTAATTAATCTTTGCTTTCAGAGTAATTTCTATTTGTATTTAATATATTTTATTTTTTCAGATAATATTAATCTTTTCTTTCAGATATTATTGTCATTTTATATAATTAATCTTCCTTTTTCTTTTAGATATTACAAATTCAATTAATAATTATTTATTTTCAGGTATTAATAACCTTTATTGTGTTTCAATCTTTTTTCAGGTATTTGTCTTTTATTTTCAGGTATCAGTAATGTTTTTCTTTAATAAGTAATTTTTCAGATATTAATTATTTTTTTAAATTAAATATATTTTTATTTATAAAAAGTATAATAAATTTTATGTAAATATGTAAAAAATAAAAAGATAAAAATTTTAAAAATTAAAAAGTTTTGTTTGAAATTTTAAGAAATTTTAAAAGTACGAATCAAAAAATGCAACCTTGTATCAACCGTCGATTAGGGACATTAGAGCAGGACAGATATACTTTTTTATATGACACTGCTGAATGAGCGCAAGGTAATTTTTACATTGAGTAAAAATGAGTCAAAAGAATATATTTTGAGCTGCACCGAAATGTGTACTCTTTATTTATACTCTAAAGACTAACTTATTACATCGTTCTTACTTCTATTTATACTAACTAGTATGTTTACTTATTACTAGTTGATAGTTTACTAAGATACAGATTATATTATTTGTTTAGGTTTGTTTACATATATATTGCTTGCTTAGATACAATTGCTTTGTTTTAAGATAAATTTGTGGTATTCAAACTCAATGTTGTTTTGATACTTGTTTGTTTAAGATTGTTTGTTGTAGTGATAGTGCATTTCAATTGTTCCAACTCAAGGTTGTTTCTGCATTTTACTGAAACAAAAGGTGGTTTTGATGTTTGTTACTATTATAAGGAATACGTTCCTTAACTCGCAGCAAAGATATGTGATCACATGTATACGTACGTGTGAGGGGAAAAATGGTTACTACTACTACCTACTGTTTCACTGGTTTTTCAACCGCTCGTCGTTGGCAGGGAGCCCATGAGGTGTGCAATACATACAAACATGTACACATACACATATATTTAGTTATTTAAGATAATTTCCTAAATAGTATATAAGCAAAGAAAACATCAAAATAAAATTAGAATGAATAAAATTCTTCCTCGATATAAGACTTTTCATTTCCTCCCACCCGTGGTAAGGAATGACAAATTCTTTTTTGAGGTCAGTGTTTGATGATAAAACAAATCAAACACTTACTCTCCCCCACTGTGGTTTTAGCAATCCTAGTACGCAGTATAGCCTCTATTCATCTGCATACAGGTGCCACCACGTTGCTTTTCTCCTGTGTTCTGATGATACTTGCTTAGGACGCATTGTTAAAATAACCTTCGATGTCAAGATGCATATAGAAACATCTCCATTTTCCAGCGAATTCGGGAGTTCAGACGTAAGCTGGTATACATTGTACAGTACTTGTAGAGCAGTGTTAGTGGCTTTGCTCGCGCTCCGATTGGGGTGTAAGGTCTTGGCATGTGCCACTCCAAGTTAGTTAGCTACAATATTTTCCATACTTGTTAGCATGAAAGAAGTGAGACTAATAAGCCTAAAAGATTTTGCCAGTGAGTAGTCTTTCCTTCCTACCTAAGGAATAAAAATAACCCTCGCGTTAAGTTAATTTTGACTAAAGTTTGAAGATATAACATTAGAAATGGCCGAAGGGAGAATTGATTCTAATCAACCCATTTTTGACAGCCATGCTATCTCTGAATTTCAATTATATAATATATTGATTGATTGATAAATTGTTTTACACTTACTTACACTTAAAATACTATAATACAATATATTTCCAATCCCTTTTTAAATGATGTAAGTTATTTCTACTTCTTCTTTGCTACGTTTGCACCGCTTACGCGTATATGGCCAAGTTGACAAAACCGCGCCAGTCGTTTCTCATTTTTGCTATTCGGCGCCAATTGGAGATTCCAAGCGATGCCATGTCCTTCTCCATCTGGTCTTTTTAGAGAGTACGTACGTCTAAAACACCGGAGACGTATCTTCCGTCTCTTGGCGCGTGCAGCTCTCATAGGTGCGCTCATAGAAGGTATCTTTGGTCCCATCGTCTTTCTCTTCCTTCGGGGCGTGGCCGCAAATCAGCGATAGGTTGAAGAACTTCGCTTTCATCCGGATTGTGGCTAGACGTTCATCTACCGGAGTGAATGACAGTACTTGGCGACGGAGTCTCTTTCCCACCACGAATTGCACACCGAATTTGCGCTTCTTTATATGGCCACTATAGTAAATCATTTATATATATTATTATACGAGTATATACTTATAACTATTACCAACCGTTAGATGTACAAAACTATTCAACTCTTTAGCAATATGTTGAAATAGTATAAAAATATATCGTTATTCGAAAAAACCGAAGAGATTTCAATCACAATTTGATCTAAATATCTTATGTGTATTATGAGACTAGGTGCGCCAGTTTCATTTGGACATTTCTCTTGTGTTCAAAATATTTATTTTAAAATAAACTAATACCTAACCTAATAAACTCAAGTAATACGTGATTATGATGTGATGTGAGGTATTTAATATACATAATGAGAAGAAGGTCAACCAACTGAACAGAAATCATGTTGTTTGAAAAGTCGTGCTGTGACATCGGGACGATCCTGCTGATTGATCACGATTCAATAATTCTGGTTGCATATGTACTCTATCTGGATTATTTCCTTGCCTCTACCGTTACTGCTATATCATCAGCGTACCCGATTATCTGTATTTCTTTGGGCAATGGACCAATCGGACCACTACATTGTTGCAGCCAAAATTCGCACCCGCCTCTGTGCAGCAAAAAACGCACGCCAACAAACACAAGGAAGGTTCGACGTCGAGAAGCTGCAATCACAACAGACAGCCGAACGATTTTCTACTCGGCTTGCACTCCTGCTTTCTGAGAGCACTCGTCAACAACTCGGTATAAGGGAACTGTGGGACGGCATTTCAAACTCCTTACGTACAGCTGCAACCGAAACCATTGGTTTTCGGAAAGTGCAAAAGAACAGCTGGTACGACGAGGAGTGCCGTGTCGCAGCGGAGAGAAAACAGGCTGCCTACCTCGCAACGTTACGATCGACCACAACACGTGCGGGATGGGATAGATACCGAGAGTTGAAGAGGGAAGCGAGACGCATTTGTAGACAGAAAAAGAAAGAGGCCGAAATGCGTGAGTACGAAGAGTTTGATTAGCTGGCCGACAGGAGTAATGCTCCAAAATTCTACGAAAAGATGCGGCGGCTTACAGAAGGTTTCAAGATCGGAGATAATATCTATTTATATATTTATACATACATACATGCATACATATGTACATAAACATACTCATGCATTTACATGCAATGCGGATCAAATAATAATAAAAATGCATGGGTAAAGATAAGTCATAAAGTATCAGTTAACATTAAAAACATACATACACACATGTATTAAATTGTATAGTTAAAAACAACCCCTTCCAACCACGGCTAACCATTTTTCTCAAATAGTTCAATAAAACTATAAATTTTTTTCTATGGACACACGCCCATTTTCGGGTTATTTTTTGTTTACCTAAATGCGATGAAAAAAGTAATAAAAACATAATTGTCAATAGTGCCAAAAGAAAATCCCAAAAAGGGTAATAAAAAAACGATTGAAAGACGCATGTCATTCGTGATCGTACCATCGTGAAGGAGGCTCGTACAACAAGAAGGTAAGTGAATGATTTTTATGTGATTTTTTTAAAATAATTTGCAAATAATTATTTCATTTGATTTTATAGCATTAGAAATAAGAACTGAATTGTAAATAGCAGCAGCAGCAAATATGATGAGTACACCCAACTCTTTTTTTACATGGTGGATACGTTCCTCAGAAATACGTGTAAAAAAAGAGGCGTTTCCTATAGAAAAAGGGATATAAAGGGTGGGCCATCTAACATTTTAAATTTGAATTATCTATATCTCGACATTGGAATTGTCAAATACCATTCGGAAAGTGAAAGATATTCAGTAAAAAGTCTAAAATTTACGAAATGGGTCGCTATTCACTAGAAGAAAACTGGGAAATGTTGAAAACTTTTTTCCAAAGTGGTGAGTCAAGTGGATGGTCAATTCTATCGAAAATTATCTTTTCGGACGAGGTTCATTTCCACCTCGATGGTTACGTTAACAAGCAGAGTTGTCGCATTTGGGGCACAGAAAACCCGCACGTAATCGTCGAGAAGCCAATGCACCCAGCACCGAGCACGAATCACTGTAAGGTTCGGATTTTGGTCTGGTGGAATTATCGGCCTATTTTTCTTCGAAAATGAAGAAGGAACGGCCGTAACCATCAATGGTGAGCGATATCGCGCAGAGTTAACCGAATTTTTCTTCAAGAAAATTGAAGAAGAAGACTTGGACAAGATTTGCTGCGATTTAACCCCGTTGGACTATTCTCTGTGGGGAGCTGTTAAAGATAAATGTTACGCCAACCATCCAGAAACAATTCAAGATCTAAAGTACGAGATTCAAGCTGCTGTAGCTGCCATAAGGCCTGAAACCATCGAGAAAGTACCTACTCCAAAATTGGGTGGATCGGATAAGCTACTGTAAACTCAGCCGTGGTTGTCATTTGTCCGAAATTGTTTTCCACAAATAAATTTCATAAAACAATCTTTTAAATAAATGTTAGACCTTTGAAAACTAACAAGCCGTTTTTTTATTGACTTTTTAAATTTAAAATTTTATATGGCCCACCCTTTAGAAAGGGGATACGTTCCATGTAATCTGAAAACCGTGTAAGATTTAATTAAGAATTATATTTACTTCGAAAAACCGTGTAAAAAATGTTGAAAACTATAAAATTTCGAATATGCATACAAATTGTATGTTCATATGGCATTTTATTGGGCATTGAAGCATAAAATACATAATTCATACAGGTGAAAAATTGGTAGATTAAGCAAAAAATAAAAGAAATCTGTTAATCCAGAATTAAGAACATGTGTAGATAAGAGTTATACTCGTAGAATAAGGGGATTTCCCAGTTACTACTATGTATGTTCATTTCAGCAATGGTGCTAAGTGTGGCAAAAACAAACATAATTACAAGACAGTGATTCAAAAAAAAAAAAAAAATTCTCAACCGTGTAACTTCAAATCCGTGTATGTGTGTATTTTATGCGTTTAAGGCGGCCTGCAGAATTCAATATAATATGTGAAAACAAATTTTTGTTTTATATTTTAAAAAATCAGATCTTTCAGATGTTATTATTATTTTTATTTAATTATTCTTTCTTTTTAGATTTTATCACTGTTTTTATTTAATTAATCTTTGCTTTCAGAGTAATTTCTATTTGTATTTAATATATTTTATTTTTTCAGATAATATTAATCTTTTCTTTCAGATATTATTGTCATTTTATATAATTAATCTTCCTTTTTCTTTTAGATATTACAAATTCAATTAATAATTATTTATTTTCAGGTATTAATAACCTTTATTGTGTTTCAATCTTTTTTCAGGTATTTGTCTTTTATTTTCAGGTATCAGTAATGTTTTTCTTTAATAAGTAATTTTTCAGATATTAATTATTTTTTTAAATTAAATATATTTTTATTTATAAAAAGTATAATAAATTTTATGTAAATATGTAAAAAATAAAAAGATAAAAATTTTAAAAATTAAAAAGTTTTGTTTGAAATTTTAAGAAATTTTAAAAGTACGAATCAAAAAATGCAACCTTGTATCAACCGTCGATTAGGGACATTAGAGCAGGACAGATATACTTTTTTATATGACACTGCTGAATGAGCGCAAGGTAATTTTTACATTGAGTAAAAATGAGTCAAAAGAATATATTTTGAGCTGCACCGAAATGTGTACTCTTTATTTATACTCTAAAGACTAACTTATTACATCGTTCTTACTTCTATTTATACTAACTAGTATGTTTACTTATTACTAGTTGATAGTTTACTAAGATACAGATTATATTATTTGTTTAGGTTTGTTTACATATATATTGCTTGCTTAGATACAATTGCTTTGTTTTAAGATAAATTTGTGGTATTCAAACTCAATGTTGTTTTGATACTTGTTTGTTTAAGATTGTTTGTTGTAGTGATAGTGCATTTCAATTGTTCCAACTCAAGGTTGTTTCTGCATTTTACTGAAACAAAAGGTGGTTTTGATGTTTGTTACTATTATAAGGAATACGTTCCTTAACTCGCAGCAAAGATATGTGATCACATGTATACGTACGTGTGAGGGGAAAAATGGTTACTACTACTACCTACTGTTTCACTGGTTTTTCAACCGCTCGTCGTTGGCAGGGAGCCCATGAGGTGTGCAATACATACAAACATGTACACATACACATATATTTAGTTATTTAAGATAATTTCCTAAATAGTATATAAGCAAAGAAAACATCAAAATAAAATTAGAATGAATAAAATTCTTCCTCGATATAAGACTTTTCATTTCCTCCCACCCGTGGTAAGGAATGACAAATTCTTTTTTGAGGTCAGTGTTTGATGATAAAACAAATCAAACACTTACTCTCCCCCACTGTGGTTTTAGCAATCCTAGTACGCAGTATAGCCTCTATTCATCTGCATACAGGTGCCACCACGTTGCTTTTCTCCTGTGTTCTGATGATACTTGCTTAGGACGCATTGTTAAAATAACCTTCGATGTCAAGATGCATATAGAAACATCTCCATTTTCCAGCGAATTCGGGAGTTCAGACGTAAGCTGGTATACATTGTACAGTACTTGTAGAGCAGTGTTAGTGGCTTTGCTCGCGCTCCGATTGGGGTGTAAGGTCTTGGCATGTGCCACTCCAAGTTAGTTAGCTACAATATTTTCCATACTTGTTAGCATGAAAGAAGTGAGACTAATAAGCCTAAAAGATTTTGCCAGTGAGTAGTCTTTCCTTCCTACCTAAGGAATAAAAATAACCCTCGCGTTAAGTTAATTTTGACTAAAGTTTGAAGATATAACATTAGAAATGGCCGAAGGGAGAATTGATTCTAATCAACCCATTTTTGACAGCCATGCTATCTCTGAATTTCAATTATATAATATATTGATTGATTGATAAATTGTTTTACACTTACTTACACTTAAAATACTATAATACAATATATTTCCAATCCCTTTTTAAATGATGTAAGTTATTTCTACTTCTTCTTTGCTACGTTTGCACCGCTTACGCGTATATGGCCAAGTTGACAAAACCGCGCCAGTCGTTTCTCATTTTTGCTATTCGGCGCCAATTGGAGATTCCAAGCGATGCCATGTCCTTCTCCATCTGGTCTTTTTAGAGAGTACGTACGTCTAAAACACCGGAGACGTATCTTCCGTCTCTTGGCGCGTGCAGCTCTCATAGGTGCGCTCATAGAAGGTATCTTTGGTCCCATCGTCTTTCTCTTCCTTCGGGGCGTGGCCGCAAATCAGCGATAGGTTGAAGAACTTCGCTTTCATCCGGATTGTGGCTAGACGTTCATCTACCGGAGTGAATGACAGTACTTGGCGACGGAGTCTCTTTCCCACCACGAATTGCACACCGAATTTGCGCTTCTTTATATGGCCACTATAGTAAATCATTTATATATATTATTATACGAGTATATACTTATAACTATTACCAACCGTTAGATGTACAAAACTATTCAACTCTTTAGCAATATGTTGAAATAGTATAAAAATATATCGTTATTCGAAAAAACCGAAGAGATTTCAATCACAATTTGATCTAAATATCTTATGTGTATTATGAGACTAGGTGCGCCAGTTTCATTTGGACATTTCTCTTGTGTTCAAAATATTTATTTTAAAATAAACTAATACCTAACCTAATAAACTCAAGTAATACGTGATTATGATGTGATGTGAGGTATTTAATATACATAATGAGAAGAAGGTCAACCAACTGAACAGAAATCATGTTGTTTGAAAAGTCGTGCTGTGACATCGGGACGATCCTGCTGATTGATCACGATTCAATAATTCTGGTTGCATATGTACTCTATCTGGATTATTTCCTTGCCTCTACCGTTACTGCTATATCATCAGCGTACCCGATTATCTGTATTTCTTTGGGCAATGGACCAATCGGACCACTACATTGTTGCAGCCAAAATTCGCACCCGCCTCTGTGCAGCAAAAAACGCACGCCAACAAACACAAGGAAGGTTCGACGTCGAGAAGCTGCAATCACAACAGACAGCCGAACGATTTTCTACTCGGCTTGCACTCCTGCTTTCTGAGAGCACTCGTCAACAACTCGGTATAAGGGAACTGTGGGACGGCATTTCAAACTCCTTACGTACAGCTGCAACCGAAACCATTGGTTTTCGGAAAGTGCAAAAGAACAGCTGGTACGACGAGGAGTGCCGTGTCGCAGCGGAGAGAAAACAGGCTGCCTACCTCGCAACGTTACGATCGACCACAACACGTGCGGGATGGGATAGATACCGAGAGTTGAAGAGGGAAGCGAGACGCATTTGTAGACAGAAAAAGAAAGAGGCCGAAATGCGTGAGTACGAAGAGTTTGATTAGCTGGCCGACAGGAGTAATGCTCCAAAATTCTACGAAAAGATGCGGCGGCTTACAGAAGGTTTCAAGACCGGAGATAATATCTATTTATATATTTATACATACATACATGCATACATATGTACATAAACATACTCATGCATTTACATGCAATGCGGATCAAATAATAATAAAAATGCATGGGTAAAGATAAGTCATAAAGTATCAGTTAACATTAAAAACATACATACACACATGTATTAAATTGTATAGTTAAAAACAACCCCTTCCAACCACGGCTAACCATTTTTCTCAAATAGTTCAATAAAACTATAAATTTTTTTCTATGGACACACGCCCATTTTCGGGTTATTTTTTGTTTACCTAAATGCGATGAAAAAAGTAATAAAAACATAATTGTCAATAGTGCCAAAAGAAAATCCCAAAAAGGGTAATAAAAAAACGATTGAAAGACGCATGTCATTCGTGATCGTACCATCGTGAAGGAGGCTCGTACAACAAGAAGGTAAGTGAATGATTTTTATGTGATTTTTTTAAAATAATTTGCAAATAATTATTTCATTTGATTTTATAGCATTAGAAATAAAAACTGAATTGTAAATAGCAGCAGCAGCAAATATGATGAGTACACCCAACTCTTTTTTTACATGGTGGATACGTTCCTCAGAAATACGTGTAAAAAAAGAGGCGTTTCCTATAGAAAAAGGGATATAAAGGGTGGGCCATCTAACATTTTAAATTTGAATTATCTATATCTCGACATTGGAATTGTCAAATACCATTCGGAAAGTGAAAGATATTCAGTAAAAAGTCTAAAATTTACGAAATGGGTCGCTATTCACTAGAAGAAAACTGGGAAATGTTGAAAACTTTTTTCCAAAGTGGTGAGTCAAGTGGATGGTCAATTCTATCGAAAATTATCTTTTCGGACGAGGTTCATTTCCACCTCGATGGTTACGTTAACAAGCAGAGTTGTCGCATTTGGGGCACAGAAAACCCGCACGTAATCGTCGAGAAGCCAATGCACCCAGCACCGAGCACGAATCACTGTAAGGTTCGGATTTTGGTCTGGTGGAATTATCGGCCTATTTTTCTTCGAAAATGAAGAAGGAACGGCCGTAACCATCAATGGTGAGCGATATCGCGCAGAGTTAACCGAATTTTTCTTCAAGAAAATTGAAGAAGAAGACTTGGACAAGATTTGCTGCGATTTAACCCCGTTGGACTATTCTCTGTGGGGAGCTGTTAAAGATAAATGTTACGCCAACCATCCAGAAACAATTCAAGATCTAAAGTACGAGATTCAAGCTGCTGTAGCTGCCATAAGGCCTGAAACCATCGAGAAAGTACCTACTCCAAAATTGGGTGGATCGGATAAGCTACTGTAAACTCAGCCGTGGTTGTCATTTGTCCGAAATTGTTTTCCACAAATAAATTTCATAAAACAATCTTTTAAATAAATGTTAGACCTTTGAAAACTAACAAGCCGTTTTTTTATTGACTTTTTAAATTTAAAATTTTATATGGCCCACCCTTTAGAAAGGGGATACGTTCCATGTAATCTGAAAACCGTGTAAGATTTAATTAAGAATTATTTTACTTCGAAAAACCGTGTAAAAAATGTTGAAAACTATAAAATTTCGAATATGCATACAAATTGTATGTTCATATGGCATTTTATTGGGCATTGAAGCATAAAATACATAATTCATACAGGTGAAAAATTGGTAGATTAAGCAAAAAATAAAAGAAATCTGTTAATCCAGAATTAAGAACATGTGTAGATAAGAGTTATACTCGTAGAATAAGGGGATTTCCCAGTTACTACTATGTATGTTCATTTCAGCAATGGTGCTAAGTGTGGCAAAAACAAACATAATTACAAGACAGTGATTCAAAAAAAAAAAAAAAAATTCTCAACCGTGTAACTTCAAATCCGTGTATGTGTGTATTTTATGCGTTTAAGGCGGCCTGCAGAATTCAATATAATATGTGAAAACAAATTTTTGTTTTATATTTTAAAAAATCAGATCTTTCAGATGTTATTATTATTTTTATTTAATTATTCTTTCTTTTTAGATTTTATCACTGTTTTTATTTAATTAATCTTTGCTTTCAGAGTAATTTCTATTTGTATTTAATATATTTTATTTTTTCAGATAATATTAATCTTTTCTTTCAGATATTATTGTCATTTTATATAATTAATCTTCCTTTTTCTTTTAGATATTACAAATTCAATTAATAATTATTTATTTTCAGGTATTAATAACCTTTATTGTGTTTCAATCTTTTTTCAGGTATTTGTCTTTTATTTTCAGGTATCAGTAATGTTTTTCTTTAATAAGTAATTTTTCAGATATTAATTATTTTTTTAAATTAAATATATTTTTATTTATAAAAAGTATAATAAATTTTATGTAAATATGTAAAAAATAAAAAGATAAAAATTTTAAAAATTAAAAAGTTTTGTTTGAAATTTTAAGAAATTTTAAAAGTACGAATCAAAAAATGCAACCTTGTATCAACCGTCGATTAGGGACATTAGAGCAGGACAGATATACTTTTTTATATGACACTGCTGAATGAGCGCAAGGTAATTTTTACATTGAGTAAAAATGAGTCAAAAGAATATATTTTGAGCTGCACCGAAATGTGTACTCTTTATTTATACTCTAAAGACTAACTTATTACATCGTTCTTACTTCTATTTATACTAACTAGTATGTTTACTTATTACTAGTTGATAGTTTACTAAGATACAGATTATATTATTTGTTTAGGTTTGTTTACATATATATTGCTTGCTTAGATACAATTGCTTTGTTTTAAGATAAATTTGTGGTATTCAAACTCAATGTTGTTTTGATACTTGTTTGTTTAAGATTGTTTGTTGTAGTGATAGTGCATTTCAATTGTTCCAACTCAAGGTTGTTTCTGCATTTTACTGAAACAAAAGGTGGTTTTGATGTTTGTTACTATTATAAGGAATACGTTCCTTAACTCGCAGCAAAGATATGTGATCACATGTATACGTACGTGTGAGGGGAAAAATGGTTACTACTACTACCTACTGTTTCACTGGTTTTTCAACCGCTCGTCGTTGGCAGGGAGCCCATGAGGTGTGCAATACATACAAACATGTACACATACACATATATTTAGTTATTTAAGATAATTTCCTAAATAGTATATAAGCAAAGAAAACATCAAAATAAAATTAGAATGAATAAAATTCTTCCTCGATATAAGACTTTTCATTTCCTCCCACCCGTGGTAAGGAATGACAAATTCTTTTTGAGGTCAGTGTTTGATGATAAAACAAATCAAACACTTACTCTCCCCCACTGTGGTTTTAGCAATCCTAGTACGCAGTATAGCCTCTATTCATCTGCATACAGGTGCCACCACGTTGCTTTTCTCCTGTGTTCTGATGATACTTGCTTAGGACGCATTGTTAAAATAACCTTCGATGTCAAGATGCATATAGAAACATCTCCATTTTCCAGCGAATTCGGGAGTTCAGACGTAAGCTGGTATACATTGTACAGTACTTGTAGAGCAGTGTTAGTGGCTTTGCTCGCGCTCCGATTGGGGTGTAAGGTCTTGGCATGTGCCACTCCAAGTTAGTTAGCTACAATATTTTCCATACTTGTTAGCATGAAAGAAGTGAGACTAATAAGCCTAAAAGATTTTGCCAGTGAGTAGTCTTTCCTTCCTACCTAAGGAATAAAAATAACCCTCGCGTTAAGTTAATTTTGACTAAAGTTTGAAGATATAACATTAGAAATGGCCGAAGGGAGAATTGATTCTAATCAACCCATTTTTGACAGCCATGCTATCTCTGAATTTCAATTATATAATATATTGATTGATTGATAAATTGTTTTACACTTACTTACACTTAAAATACTATAATACAATATATTTCCAATCCCTTTTTAAATGATGTAAGTTATTTCTACTTCTTCTTTGCTACGTTTGCACCGCTTACGCGTATATGGCCAAGTTGACAAAACCGCGCCAGTCGTTTCTCATTTTTGCTATTCGGCGCCAATTGGAGATTCCAAGCGATGCCATGTCCTTCTCCATCTGGTCTTTTTAGAGAGTACGTACGTCTAAAACACCGGAGACGTATCTTCCGTCTCTTGGCGCGTGCAGCTCTCATAGGTGCGCTCATAGAAGGTATCTTTGGTCCCATCGTCTTTCTCTTCCTTCGGGGCGTGGCCGCAAATCAGCGATAGGTTGAAGAACTTCGCTTTCATCCGGATTGTGGCTAGACGTTCATCTACCGGAGTGAATGACAGTACTTGGCGACGGAGTCTCTTTCCCACCACGAATTGCACACCGAATTTGCGCTTCTTTATATGGCCACTATAGTAAATCATTTATATATATTATTATACGAGTATATACTTATAACTATTACCAACCGTTAGATGTACAAAACTATTCAACTCTTTAGCAATATGTTGAAATAGTATAAAAATATATCGTTATTCGAAAAAACCGAAGAGATTTCAATCACAATTTGATCTAAATATCTTATGTGTATTATGAGACTAGGTGCGCCAGTTTCATTTGTACATTTCTCTTGTGTTCAAAATATTTATTTTAAAATAAACTAATACCTAACCTAATAAACTCAAGTAATACGTGATTATGATGTGATGTGAGGTATTTAATATACATAATGAGAAGAAGGTCAACCAACTGAACAGAAATCATGTTGTTTGAAAAGTCGTGCTGTGACATCGGGACGATCCTGCTGATTGATCACGATTCAATAATTCTGGTTGCATATGTACTCTATCTGGATTATTTCCTTGCCTCTACCGTTACTGCTATATCATCAGCGTACCCGATTATCTGTATTTCTTTGGGCAATGGACCAATCGGACCACTACATTGTTGCAGCCAAAATTCGCACCCGCCTCTGTGCAGCAAAAAACGCACGCCAACAAACACAAGGAAGGTTCGACGTCGAGAAGCTGCAATCACAACAGACAGCCGAACGATTTTCTACTCGGCTTGCACTCCTGCTTTCTGAGAGCACTCGTCAACAACTCGGTATAAGGGAACTGTGGGACGGCATTTCAAACTCCTTACGTACAGCTGCAACCGAAACCATTGGTTTTCGGAAAGTGCAAAAGAACAGCTGGTACGACGAGGAGTTCCGTGTCGCAGCGGAGAGAAAACAGGCTGCCTACCTCGCAACGTTACGATCGACCACAACACGTGCGGGATGGGATAGATACCGAGAGTTGAAGAGGGAAGCGAGACGCATTTGTAGACAGAAAAAGAAAGAGGCCGAAATGCGTGAGTACGAAGAGTTTGATTAGCTGGCCGACAGGAGTAATGCTCCAAAATTCTACGAAAAGATGCGGCGGCTTACAGAAGGTTTCAAGACCGGAGCATACTCTTGTAGAACCCCCCAAGGTATCTAGCCACCGATGCCCAGAGCACAATTAAATTATGGAGGGAACACTTCTCCAGCCTGCTGAATGGCAGTGAACGCACAACACCAGGAGAAAGCGAACCCGATACCCCAATCGATGACGATGGAGCAGATGTTCCATTGCCCGACCATGAAGAAGTTCGAATAGGAATTGCCCGCCTGAAAAACAACAAAGCGGCAGGGGCCGACGGATTGCCGGCCGAGCTATTCAAACACGGCGGCGAAGAGCTGATAAGGAGCATGCATCAGCTTCTTTGTAAAACGTGGTCGGACGAAAGTATGCCCAACGATTGGAATTTAAGTGTGCTATGCCCAATCCATAAAAAAGGAGACCCCACAATCTGCGCCAACTACCGTGGGATTAGCCTCCTCAACATCGCATATAAGGTTCTGTCGAGCGTATTGTGTGAAAGATTAAAGCCCACCGTCAACAAACTGATTGGACCTTATCAGTGTGGCTTTAGACCTGGTAAATCAACAACCGACCAGATATTCACCATGCGCCAAATCTTGGAAAAGACCAGTGAATGAAGAATCGACACACACCACCTCTTCGTCGATTTCAAAGCTGCTTTCGACAGCACGAAAAGGAGCTGCCTTTATGCCGCGATGTCTGAATTTGGTATCCCTTCAAAACTAATACGGCTGTGTAAACTGCCGTTGAGCAGCACCAAAAGCTCCGTCAGGATCGGGAAGGACCTCTCCGAGCCGTTCGATACCAAACGAGGTTTCAGACAAGGCGACTCCCTATCGTGTGACTTTTTCAATCTGCTGCTGGAGAAAATTATTCGAGCTGCAGAACTTAATCGAGCAGGTACAATCTTTTACAAGAGTGTACAGCTGCTGGCGTATGCCGATGATATTGATATCATCGGCCTCAACACCTGCGCCGTTAGTTCTGCTTTCTCCAGACTGTACAAGGAAGCAACTCAAATGGATCTGGCAGTGAACGAGGGCAAGACGAAATATCTCCTGTCATCAAACAAACAGTCGTCGCACTCGCGACTTGGCTCCTACGTCACTGTTGACAGTCATAGCTTTGAAGTTGTAGATAATTTCGTCTATTTAGGTACCAGCATTAACACCACCAACAGTGTCAGCTTGGAAATCCAACGCAGGATTACTCTTGCCAACAGGTGCTACTTCGGACTGAGTAGGCAATTGAAAAGTAAAGCCCTCTCTCGACGAACAAAAGCCAAACTCTATAAGTCGCTCATAATTCCCGTCCTGCTATATGGTGCAGAGGCTTGGACGATGACAACAACCGATGAGTCGACGTTGCGAGTTTTCGAGAGAATGATGAATGAATGGATGAAAACGCTCCAGCTCTGAAAGTACCCGCCGCGGGAAGCAGAGGAAGAGGAAGACCTCCACTCCGTTGGAAGGACCAAGTGGAGAGAGACCTGGCTTCGCTTGGAATATCCAATTGGCGCCACGTAGCGAAGAGAAGAAACGACTGGCGCGCTGTTGTTGACTCGGCTATAATCGCATAAGCGGTGTCTACGCCAGTAAAGAAGAAGAATGGAAGACGTAGCACTGTCATACAAAACATTCCACAGTAGCGACTCTAGTACAGAGCCTTGTGGTACACCGCCTGTTACAATGTAGTTTGTTGGACCTTCTTCTGTGTCATATAGCAGTAATCTGTCGGAGACGTAGATGGATATGACCCTCAGCAGGTAGAGTGATGCCTTCTTTTGTTTCAGGGCTTCCATGATGTGCTGCCAATAGGCCGAGTTGAAGGCATTTTTTACGTCGAACGTCACTACCATATAACCAACTGGTTCCTTCAATAGCCTTGCTTGCGACCTCTGTTAACTTTTTTATGGCGTCTATTGTTGACCTATGTCTTCGAAAACCATATTCGTTTTTGGCTAAGCCCGGCGGCTCTCTTTCTAGATGTTGCTCTAGCTGCACACAGATTATACGCTCCAGTTTTTTCCCCATTGTTTCCAGCATACATAGTGGTCGGTAGGAGTCTGGCTCCCCTGCTGGTTTATTTGGCTTTCGTATAAGCACTAGCCGCTGTTTTTTTCAAAATCTTAGGGAATACTCCCTCTCGTAAGCATCGCGTATAAAATTCGGTGAACGGGGTGGGTTTATATTTAATAGCCAGTTTTAAGGCCTTATTAGGGATGCCATCTAGGCTTGATGCCTTAGTATTTGCGAATCTCTCTGCTGCTTCTATGCTTTCTTGGTCAGTGACTAGCGGTGCGTTGTAGCTTCAGATTCTTTCATTAGCTGCCTTCGTAGCTATTGCGTCGGAAAAAGAGTTTGTACGACTGTCTTTAATAAGCTAGGGAATGTAGGCGCTTGTCCTATTTAGTCTTTAATCTTTGACAAGACGATTTTATATGCATCTCCCCACAGGTTTTCTTCGATCTTGTTGCAGAGATCTTTAAAACAACAAGCTTTGCTCTTCTTTATTGATTTCTTGAGTTCTTTTCGCTTTTGTTTAAAGGGTTAATCCGCCGTTTGTCGTCGCCTTTGACACTGGCGCCCAGCTTTGTGGCATTCATTTCTTAGTGCTTCAATACCCACCACCAATATGCGGGTTTCCTGTAAGTGCCTTGTTTTTTCCTACACATAGAGGCATCGCAAGCTTTGCTCACATGTTTAACAACGCACTCAGCATTCTTTTCTGTGTCTATAGCGTAGTTCGGATAGTCATCTAGCATTTATTTGTACATATCCTCATCAAGGGTTTCAGTTTTCCAACCTCTGTGTTGAACTTTTTTGAGATACTTAGGCATTTTGTGCGTTTTGTCAATTTCAAGCAGAATTGCCAAGTGGTCACTATGTGTATACAAGTCGCTCACTTGCCATGTACACGACCGCACTAGAGAGCTACTAGCAAACGTAATATCGATTACAGAACTGCGGCCGTTTTTTTCGAAAGTATTTCTGTTACCGCTATGCAGCAAGACGGTGTTAAGTACCGAAGAAGCCTTCAGAAGAGTTTCTCCTCGTCTATTTGTGTATGTGCTACCATACTCCACTGTCCATGCATTGAAGCCACCTGCCATTACGTTCATTGTGGTGTTCGACATTTCTCGTACAAGGTTATCAATGATTATTTTGTATTCACCTTGTGCGATGCTTGGCGGAATGTAACAGCTAAAGAAGTTTATTTCGCGGATCCTTGCCCGCGTGTAATAGGCTTGTCCTAATAGTGGCTTTTCTTGAAGCACGTTTCCTCCACAGGCACAAATGGCCGCTTTGCCCGTTAGGTCGGAGGTCTACGTTGTATTTTTTTTTGTATTGTTCGCAGACTATTGCCACGTCGATTTTCTGCTCAAACACTCTATGCGTAAGCAGGTCTTGTGCTGCTTCGCAGTGGTTGAGTTTGAGCTTTGAACCCTCATATTTTGGCTTTTTTGCACGCTTCTTGGTAGAGAAGACATTTCTTGCTACCTATCTGATGGTCAGAGTTCTCCTTTCCTTGTTTTTTACATGCACTGCAAGATGGCTCCTTGTTGCATGTCTTCACAAAGTGACCTTTTTCCCCACATTTGAGGCAGCACTAATGCCTCTGATTGAGCCTTTATCAAAATCCCCAAGTTTTCCTATTTGCGTGCAAATAGCATTGACAATGTGTTACTCTCCGGTTATTTCATCAAGATCCTGGATTTCCACAGTGGTCTCACTCGTTAGGGCGTTAATTTTGGCTTGAGCTCCAAGCACTTTGCCTATTCCGCTGATGTAGTCAGCAGTGTTTTCCATTTGCGCGCTCTTAAGTTCCATTAAAGGTTAAACTTTCCCTCAGTTTCTGCAGGGAATCTTCTTTTTTAACAGCCCTTAAAATATCGCTGTATGTCATGTTGCCGGTTCGCGCAATCACTATCGCATCAGGCCTAGGGCGGTTCTTATAGCTGCCTTCTTTTTCCTTCTGATTTACATCCAGCCATCTTGTTTTCCCAGTATCTGTCCTTTGTTGATTGAAGTTGACTTATCTTCAATTTCCTCGGTATTTTTAACCTTCTTTGGTTCCTCTCCATGGGTGGTTTTATTCTTTCTTGGAGGAGTCTGCCTTTTCGCCTGTTTTTCTTCGCGAGGTCTTTTAGGTGTTATTTCCGTTGTAGCGGGCATATTTAGGATACTCCGTCTTGCTTCCTTGCTCTTTTGGTACTCCTCTAAGGCTTTTTCGTACATCTTCTTTATATTGCCAACGAGTCCCTAAGATTATTGTTAATTGTTCGCTGCGAAGGACGCATCATATCTATCAACTTCTTAATATCTTCACCAAGCTCATTCATGTGGTCGACGCGAGGCTTTACCGCTTTCGCTTGCGGCGTGTTGTCTTGCAGCGCTGCTGGCAACGATCTTGTTCGCGTTGGTTTTTCTACGCTAAGCATCTTTAGAAGAGATCTGCTAAGTCGCGAACACCGCTGAAATGGATATATTTCCATTACTGGTGTTCTTTGGGAGTCAGTTCCTGGCACCTTGAGATTATTCAAATCTCTTGCGTTTCCCGGTATGGTATGCGTTTCCCAGTATGGTAGCATAGATGTTACTGCTACTGTTGCTGCTACTTCTGCTGTCGTTTGTATTTTTTTTCTCATGTAAAATTCCATTCCTTTCTAGGGAGGCGAGCTGAAATAAACAGGAGCGGGTGTAACCTCGGTGGCTATGCCCCTACCCCAGTTCCTTGAGGCTTTAGTGGTCCCGGAAACACGGACGCACCAGCGCTCGCCCGGGACAACGCAGACTACTAATCTTGCGCCCAATGCACACTCCTTGACCAGAGCCGGAAGGGGTTGGTTACTGATGGACACCGCGGCTAACACCTCGGCAGATCAGGCTCACATCACCTTATCCATCTCGGCATCAGAGAAGTCGGTGAAAAGATTTAAAGGGACTCCCAGTGCGCCGCGATATACATCGGTCAAAAAACTTTAACAGGCGCACCTGACATGGTGAACAGACGCTGACCAGGAAGCCGCTCATTGTGAGTCCGTCGCGCCTGGATTTTTATACTACCCACCATGCATGGTGGGGGAGGACACCTATTTTTGAGAGGCGATATCGGCTCGCCTCTATCGCAGGGGTTTCATCAGCTTAGCTGGCTTTTTTACCGCAACCTCCACTCCTGCCGCTCCTTGACAGGGGTTGCTTATTCGTCATAACTTATTTCGCAACTAACCTGCTACTACAGGCCGACCGGCTATCCGCGACCTGCCGACCCCCCGGTAGAGTAGAGCGCCGTTGGAAAGTCTACCTCCACTGAGAAACCAAGACCAACGGGTCTTGTGTGCTTTGATATATAATACATGTACATATAAATTATATAAACAGTCGTTTGCGCATTTCCGCTAGTTGGCGCTGAAAGCGCGTAGTTCTAGTTGTAGTTGTGTCGCATCGGGTCATGATATACCTTTTTGGAAAGCTTATTTCACGAGCTAACACGTGTTTGATTGATTGTCGTTTCTTTTAAGTCGTTCGTGAGTTATAGCTTCGCAAACATGGAGTAAAATAAAGAGAAAATGCGGCATATTTTACAGTACTATTACGATAAAGGCAAAAATGCATCTCAAGCCGCCAATAAATTTTGTGCAGTTTATGGACCCGATTCAGTTTCCATTTCCACCGCACAACATTGGTTTCATCGTTTTCGTTCTGGTGTAGAGGTGGTCGAAGATGCGCCACGCTCCGGAAGGACTGTCGTCGAAAGAAACCGGCATAGTAGTCATCAAACCATTATAAACCATTTGAAGAAGCTTGGAGTCACTAAGAAGCTCGATGTATGGGTGCCACACGAATTGATTCATTAAAAATACCGCAAGATCCCTAAAAAGGTAATAAAAAAACGATTGAAACACGCATGTCATTCGTGATCGTACCATCGTAAAGGAGGCTGGTACAACAAGAAGGTAAGTGAATGATTTTTATGTAACTTTTTAAATAATTTACAATTGTTTTTATAGCATTGGAAATCAGAACTGAACTGTAAATAGCAGCAGCAGCAATATCATCAGAAGCAGCAAATATAAATTGTTAAGTAAGTATGTGAAAATAACCGTGCGATTCTGTAACGTGATACAGGCTCAAGTCTCTAAATTTGAGATTTTAAGTTAGAGACAACTTTTGAGACTTGAGACGATTTTGCTATTCTGTAAGTGACAGTCTCAACATTACATTTCATTATTCAGAGATGTTTTTACACTTGAATGAAAATAAATATGTCGATAGCAAATATTAAAATTTCTATAACATAGTCAAAAACCATAATTATCCATAAAAATTAAAATATTTGTTGACTTTGTTTCATAATATTTAAAAAATTTATGTAAAATTGATTTATTTTTAACCTTTTCGTGTTTGAGTTGCTTACAAAATGTAAAAAAATGACAAATCGATTAATATCTATTATGATCTATATTCAGTATATTCAAAATGGCAGACAAGAGCTCTTTTTAGTTTTGTGACTTGCTAACTATCAAATTTGAGTCAATATTTTGAGACTAACACTAGAGACTGGTTAGTGAATAGTAACAAGTCAGAAATTGAGACTTTACCTCAAAATGTCTCAAATAGAGACTAGAGACTGGTTACAGAATTCCGCTATGAATGTGTGTACTTTTATAATACGCAAAAATAATTACAAATGTACATAAGTATATATTTTATGCGTTTAAGGCGGCCTACACAATCCAATGTAATATATGAAAACAAATGTTTGTTTAGTATTTTAAATAATCAGATAATATTATTCTTTTCTTTCAGGCATTTTTATTTTGTTTTATTTTATATAATAATTTTACGCCAATCGGCACTATAAAAACGTATATAAAGAAATATAATATACATAAATTGATGTAGAGGGGAAATATAAAATTAAAATTAGGCAATTCACAAGCTTTGTTCTATGTCTTATGTCATATTTTAATATTCTTAAAAAATACGACACTTGTGAGCACCCTTAACTGTTGTTTGTCATATTTTGTCATATTTCTACACTTAATCAGCTGATAGTGAAAAATTAAGAAGACAGAAATGCCACGAGAAAGTTAGAAAAATAAAATTATTGCTTTTTTATGTGAAAATCTTGTATTGGCTCTATTAGGAGTTGAATCAAGTGAGTATTTGCATACATTTCTTCATTAAATACAAATATTTATACTTTGCCAGGTGACGAAGAAGACGAAGCTATTGAAAGTTTTTCGATCAGCATGAGCTGTTTGCTGAGCAACAGAAGAAGCGTTCATTTCGGCTTACCAAAATGTTTCAGTAGGCAGCGAAACGTGTTAAGGAATCTTGACGACAGAAGATTCAATCAGATGCTTCGTGTTCGCCCGGAGGAATGCGAACGTATCTTAGAATTAATTAAAAATGACGCTGTTTTTAAGACAAGTTCAAGTGCTTCACAACTTCCAATCGAACTGCAACTCAAAATAGTGCTATATCGGTTGGGATCTTCCGGCGATGGACAATCTTTTTGCAAAGTGACTTCTTTATTTAATGATGGAGGCACTATTAAAAATGTAACGCAACGAATTTTTAAAGCCATATTGCGATTAAAAAATTAGTTTTTATACTGGCCCAATGAAAGAGAAAGACTGGAAATTGTGTCCGCAACTGCGAAAGAAATGCCAGGGTGTGTGGGTTACATCGATGGTTCCGAAATAAAATTAGCTGAAGCACCAGTTATGCAGCATGAAATTTACTATTCGCGTAAACGTCAATGTTCTGTAAAACTACAAGCGATTTGTGACTATAAATTGCGCATAAGACAGGTCACTAGCAAAGCATCCGGAACGATTCTTGTCGACATCACAGTGGGTCGCGGGAGATAGTGCCTATCCACTGTAACCATATATAATAACGCCCTTGCGGCAAAACAGTGTTGAACATAGGAAAGAAGAAAGGGATTTATTCAACGCGTATTTTTCCAAATACCGTGTACGAATTGAGAATTGTTTTGCTCTTTTCGACCCTTCCCACTCCTTTGCTTTGTTATAATTAGTGCGCATATTGCGTACTTTTGCGCGCACTACTTTCCATCCCACCGTCAGCTGCGTGTCTTCGATGAAACGGCCATAAAAGCTTTGAGCCGTTGGTTCCTTAAAAAAAAAATTATTTGACTTTGTTTTTTTTTTTTTTTTTTAATTAAAATGACAAACCTCGAAAGTTCTATTTTCCATTAAGAACTCCACAAGCGCTTTTTCTTCTGCCGCATTCCACTTATGTATCGGATTGAAATGGCGGCGTTTTGGTTTACACTGCAATAAAACCATTTGCAACCACATAAACATCAAAATATTTTCATATTTCACTTATATTCAACTTAATTTACCTGAATATCGTGGTTTCCTTTCATATTAATAACGAAATTTATTAATTTCAAACACTTGAACGCCAATAATAAGAAAGTAAACAAATACAGCTGATGAGCGAACTCAAGAAACATACCACTCAGTGTTGTATTTGTAAACAAATACAGCTGATGGAATAGCGAACTCAATAAACATACCACGCAGTGTTGTATCAGTCATATTTTAATTTTGCATGTGAAACAACAACAGTGTATGACAGTCATAAAAAAATATGACAATATGACGATATGACACACGATGACACCTTGTGAATACCCTACATATAATTATTACATAGACATTATAGTACAGCAAGTATAAAAAAAGAAAATTAAATTTAAACGCGATGCGATTGTGTGGGCCGTTGAACACGTAGTTTTTGAGGTTTTTATGGCTTTTAGCAGGCGGTTGCGTCTTAAAAAGATACCCGTAGGTGCCAACTCGAAACAGTTGGTGATGTCCGGAGCATCTATTAATCCATTCACGACTTTAAAGTGGAACATTAGGTCAGCTACCTGACGATGAGCATGTAACTTGTTGATGT
The DNA here is from genome assembly GCA_037783105.1 of Bactrocera zonata. NCBI lineage: Eukaryota > Metazoa > Arthropoda > Insecta > Diptera > Tephritidae > Bactrocera > Bactrocera zonata. Next base: position 324,120 of record JBAWJQ010005153.1, on the reverse strand, counting down.
TGAAGCGGTCATAGATATCTTCAGTTGAGTTGAGACCATCAGAAACATCGTGACAGTTCCGGTAGCCTAGAAGTTTACATAGTTTCGCCTAAACTCTTTCAACACCGTTGATTGCCACGTCAGTGAAAGGTGACCAAATTACACTTCTACACTAAGATAAATCTGGTATACATTGAGTGAAGCTCTGGGGGCAATGTAAACACATCCAACGATGATATTAGAGTTATTGCACTAAATTTTCACATATATTTGTTCTAGGCTATCATCGGGGATATGGATGCACTCAGCATGGAAATACTTTTTTAATGCTATGGGGACACCACCACCGCGTTTGCTGATACTTGTTGAGTTATTTCTGTCTTGCCTGAAAATGTTAAAAGTGTCGTATATTACCTCCCCGCCGTGAATAGCAGGATGAAGCCATGACTCAGAAATACAGAAGGCACCGATGCTGCTAGTTGACGTTGCAGTGATAAAATCACTGAGCTTGGTTCGAAGACCTCTTACGTTCTGGTAATGGACTTGCAGACTAGGTTGGGTTTCCCTTATCGATGATCGAGCGAAAATTTTTATCTACTAATTTAGGAACACCATTGACATACTTTATTGTCTTAAATGTATCACCATTCTTCGTTAAGGTATCTAAGTGCGCCCGGAGGTTCTCGAGGTGGTTTAGCTGAGATGGAGTGAGATCAGATTTAAAGATCACTTTGTTAGATCCAGCAGCGGATTCCAGCGGTTTAGATTTGAGTATTGCACGCGCTACAGTTGGAGATGGAGTTTCAACGGGGAGGGGACCAGCGCGCCCGAGCGATGGGCGGCTTAAACGACGAATCTTAAACTGGTCCACGTTACCAGTCAAGTCCGGAGGCAAAACTGAGAGGATATTAAGATAGGATTTAACAAGACGACGTTCGACTCACGTCTCTTGCGTTCAACGAATTCAGCGAAGACATCTTCTGCTGGGGCAGGAACATTAGAGAAGGTTTTGAGTTTACCTTCAATAGTTCTCAGTCTGCTTTCAAGCGCAGTACATTTGTCATCCGTATGCTTGTGCTTCTTGGTTAGGTTCGAAACATCCTTCCTGATATCAACAATATTCTTTTCGATGGAGGACTTAAAACTATTAAATTTGCTGTCGAACGAGGCAGCAAATTTAGAATATTGACCATCAAGCAGACTTTTTAGCTTACACATAGTTATATTGTCATCATCATCGCTATCGGATTCAGGGTCGTCTTCGGTGACAACACTTACCTCTAATTTACAGGGGTCACATTTCTATTGGAAGCCTTGCAACTTGATATTATTAGCTAGTTCAGTGAATTCAGGTCTAGTGAGTCCAGCGCATTTAGAATGAGTCCATATACGGCAACCAGTACATAAAACACTTGGTGATTTAGCATGAACGATGGAATTGCATTTGCCACACATGTGTGGCCACCTTTAGGAATCATGTTGAGCGTAACAACTTGAATTTTCGGTAAAGATCAGTTATAGAGTAGCACAACACCACACTTAATGTCAATTATGTTGTGGTTACATACTTTTGGTTAAGCTGCTGCCTGCTCCATTTACTTAGTATATTGTGGGTAGATCTTTTCCATTCGCATGAACTTTTTTACAATCTCATATCTTATTTGTAGGTCCTTAGTTAAAGGTCCTCTAAGTTTTTAGTTAGCTATTAGACACAATACAAAACAAATATATATAGCTTTCAAAGCTTTTATAATGCTTTAAATTAATCACTTTTGATCTATATTTAATTCTTTGTACAATTTTCTTTAATCTTTACAAAAAAATTGCGACATTAAACACATGTCTTTCAAATCAGCGTTGCCACCCTGAAAAAATGCATTTTATATAATTAATCTTTATTTTCAGATATTAATAATTTTTTTATTGAACATATTTACATATTTATAATTCTGTAAAAAATGTTTATTAATAAAGAAAAATAAAAAAATTTAGTTTTAAAATGTTTAGAATTAAAAAAAAGAAAAAATGCAACCCTGCATCAGCTGTTGATTGGATATATTAGAACTTTTTTATATGACATTGCTGAATGAGCGCAACAGAGATGTATGATCACATGTACATATATGTATATGTGAATCTTCACGCGGCCTATGGCAATCTTTTTTTTTCACTACTTTACTACCTACTGTTTCACTAGTTTTTTAACCGCTCTTGGCTGGCAGGGTTGCCGCTCTAACAGCTTTACCAAAGTACATAGAGTGTCCTTCGAATTCTTTAGTAAATTCTGTTGTTTATTGGAGAAAAGTTAGTTTCTTTTTTGTGTGGGACATCCAGAGAATGGGCATCACGCCTAAAGAAAAAGATAAGTAGACTTTGATTTTTTAATAATATATAACCATTTGCATTTACCTTTTGTGTTTTTCCGCGCCAATTTGTAAAAAATAAATAAAATTATTTCCCCTTACAGGAGCGTTCGCTTAATTTACATTTGCATTATTCTGCCGATATGTTTTCTTTATTTTGGGATCTACTTATCAGCTGTTCCCCTAGTCGTGTTTTCGTTTTTTTCTTTTGGTTGGTGCATTGCCAACCATCCCAAACACAAGCATCAGCTTTTTACTTTTTCTTTCGGTTTTGGCATTGCCAACTATTTTTTAGTTTTACGTTAGACAGTAAAGCTAAGTACACATCGAGGGTTGTTACCAAACTATTTTCTCGCTGAGGTATGGCCTCCGAAAATAGTATTGGGCGAACACCGGATAATCCTTTCCGAAGGATTTCTAAAATATTGAGAACAGCATATTTAGAAAAAAATAAAGAATTGGAGAGCATTATGGTGGGTCAAAGGCACATTAACCAAATCATGCGGGAACTTATGAGCAGTATAGTGACGTTATACGCAAAATCGGAAAATCCACAAAAAAGCCAAAAAACGTAGCTGAAAAGGACCAATTATGGAGCAGCAAAAAACACCCAAAAGGATACCACGACTCAAAACGTAAACGAAAGTTGGGTAGATGTGGTAAAAAAGAGGAAACCGATGGAAAAGAAAATTAAAACAAAACCGGATGCCATCATTATCACGAAGAAAGAAGGGGCGTCGTATGCAGATATTCTGCGAAAAATAAAAAGTGACAGCGGGCTTGAAGAGTTGGGTTCGAACGTAATCTATGTTTGGAAAACCCTCAAAGGATACCTGCTTTTAGAACGGAAAAATTGAGCAGACACGAAGCCGAATTTTTCCAAAATGCCTTGAAAGGAGAGGTAGGAGAAATGGCTATGATACAGCCTAAATCCCACAACGTTACGATTGTATGCAAAGACCTGGACGAAATAACAACTCTCGAAGAAATCTGCTCAGCACCGAAAAGGGAGTGTGGAATCCAAAATCTAGAGACAACAAATGTCAAAAGTTTGCGAAAAACGCGTGGTGGCACACAAATAGCACTTATATGCATGTGTGCTCAAGATGCTAAGGCCGCACTCAAATTGGGAAAAATTAAAATTGGGTGGTCGATCTGTCGTCTTCGAGAATATTTTTCCCAAGTGTTATAAGTGTTTCCATTTGGGTCACATGGCTCGTAAATGCTGCAGTTTGACAGACAGATCTTCCCTATGCACGCGTTGCGGGACGGCGTGACACTTAGCAAAGTCGTGCACAAACTTTCCGAGCTGCATGCTATGCAAAGGGGAGCACTCTGTATTTAGCACGACTTGCCCAAAGTACCTCGAGATGATGAAGTCTCTAAGCAAATGAGGATACTACAGCTGAATCTAAACCATTGCGAAGCAGCACAAGATTTGCTAGATCAGACAATCATAGAAGAGAATATTAATGTCGCCATACTAAGTGAACAATACTCCCAGCGTCCGGAAAGCACATGGATTGCAGACGAATCCAGCAAGGCAGCAATATGGTCCCATAAAGGGCAACCTTTTGAGACCTGCTCCAGAGAAAAAGATAATTGTTTCACATGGGCGAATATTCAGGGGATTTATTTTGTAAGTTGCCAGCGCCGCAATCACCGAATTTGAAGATTTCCTCTTAAGGCTGTCTTTAAAAACCAGAAGCAAAACACCGATTATAATAGCGGGTGATTTTAATGCTTAGTCAAGTTCATGGGGCATCAGATGTATAATACAAACCCTTGCGGGCGGCTAATTCATTAATATCTGAGTCAAACGCACTTAACAAAAAGGCAATAAAGGATCCATAATTGACATTAACAACAAAGCGCCCAAAGCACTGACCTGATTTTATATGTTTTGCCAATACTGCATGCAATTAAAAATTTACAGACTAATAAAAAGCTCCCAATGCTTTATCAGGGTTCCTCACATACAAATACCAATCATATGGAGTTCTGGTCATTTATATATATGAACATAAAGCCTATCTAACTCGATTAGCTTTAGGTGATACATACAACGTGTGAAAAAAACTATTGTACTCTGTAGAAGTATGATAAAAATTGCTCGCATGAACGTCAAATTAACGATGTAATGTGTGCATGTGAAAGCAGGGAGGCTCGATTTGCGCAGGAGTTCAGGGCGCGGTTACATCTGTTGAACAACTTCCAGCTAAAATTTACACCTATATTTCGTAACTTCGGTAGATTTAGTAACTAATAACCACTGAGCGGTGCTTAGTAACAGTTCTCTTTTATGTAACAACTTATTATGACACGTAGTATAAAAGAAGTAAAAGATAAATTTTTAAATCATTTCTATATGTATATACTTGGGTTGTGAAGTGAACCCTATTTATATAAAAAAAAAGTTACGAATGCAATCTATATCGACTGTGCTATAAGTTAATTGTCTAAAGTCCTCTTCTTCTTCTTCTTTTTCTTTACTGGCGTAGACACCACTTACGCGGTTATAGCCGAGTTAACAACAGCGAGCCAGTCATTTCTTCTTTTCGCTGCGTGGCGCCAAGTGGATATTCTAAACGAAGCCAGGTCCTTCTCCACTTGGTTCTTCCCACAGAGTGGAGGTCTTCCTCTTCCTCTGCTTCCCCCGGCGGGTACTGCGTCGAATACTTCCAGAGCTGGAGTGTTTTCGTTCATTCGGACAACATGTCCTAACGAGCGTAGCCGCTGTCTTTTAATTCGTTGAACTATTCTAAAGTCCTCACTTAATTTTAAATTAATATATGTTTTGTCGTTTCTTTAATATTGTAATTAGTCAGGAAAAATATGTTCTTTGAAATCTATTAATTTAAGACCACCCTTCTCTCGAAGACTTGTAATGTCGATTCATCAGATGTTGTCAACGTCCATGCTTCTGCAACATGTAGCAGGACGGGAATAATGAGTGACTTATAGAGGTTTGGTCTTTGTTCGTCAAGAGAGGACTTTACTTCTCAATTGCTTACCCCATCCGAAGTTGTACCTGTTGGCAAGAGTTATTCTGCGTTGGATTTCGAAGCTGACAAAGTTGTTGGTGTTAATAGCTCAGCCGGCAACCCATCAGACCCCGCTGCTTTCCTATTCTTCAGATGGGTAATTGCTATCCGAACTTTTTCATGTTTGGGCAATGGAACGTCCATCGCCATCGGGTTCACCATTTCATGATTTTATCCTTTCAGTGCCGTTCAGCAGGCTGAAGAAGTGTTCCCTCCATAATTTTAGTATGCTCTGGGCATCAGTCACTAGATCATCTTTGGAGGTGCTACAAGGGTAGACTTCGCTCTTGAAAACTTCCGTTAGTCGCCTCATCCCTACCCTACCTACACTACCCTGTCGGCCAGCTTGTCAAGCTTTTCGTACTCACAATATGATCGATCTGGTTGCCCACCCTGACGTTAAAGAGGTCAAACTCCAAGGGCAATAGAAAGCACCTTTGGTCACGTCCTTCTCTTCCGTCGGGGCGTGGAAGCAAATCAGCATTATGATCTTCGTTTTGATGCAGATTGTGCTTAGACATTCATCCACCGCGGTGAATGTCACGACTCAGCGACGGAGTTTCTCTCCCATCAGGCATCCCACATCGAATTTTTGCTCCTTTATATGACCACTTTAGTAAATGCCATGTAAAGGAGGATGGAGCCATGGGTAGAAGTTCATGTAAGTGAGGAAAATTCTCCGACTGCCATTCACTTGGGGCCGGCTTTAGGCTAAGTATCCTGTGGGTAGCCAAAGAACATCCTTTGAGCGCCACGTAAAAAACGCCCCCAAGGAACAGTCAAAAACAGGGCATGTTCCTGGAATGCTTGGTCCCTTAATTGGGAAGTTGCCGCTGCCCAGCTGGTTGATGTCCTCGTGAAAATAAAGGCTGCCAGCACCACCGTCGAAGAAGTGCAATGGACGGACAAGGACTGAGACGAGTAGGTCCTTGTGGCAATTACTATAATTGTCATATAGAGTAGCGCGAATTCGTGATGGGAGAGAGACATCGTCGCCGACTACTGTCATGTCGGTGGATGAAGGTCTATCCACAATCCGCATCGAAGCGAAGTTATTCAACATATCGCTGATTTGTGCCCATGCCCCGAAGGAGGAGAACTACGATATTACGCACCTATGAGGGCTGCTCCCGCCATGATGTCAAAATCGGGATTTTTACACGTTTGCGTCATCAAAGGGGAGGTCTCTCATGCGGGGCTGTTTTCTTCTTTTCATTAGTAGTGTATTTTACGTAGCGGGTCCCAAACCTAGCGCACAACTCTGGCGATGGAATGTTTCGTTTTCTCACTTAAGCTCGCCTTCAAACAGATATTATTTGGCTACCCAGAGTGTTTTGTTTGTATCTATTTAATTATAATTCATTATAATTACATATGTATTAAAATTGTACAATACCGAATATAAATGCTCGTCTGTACTCGATGGTAGTGCAATCCAGAAGAAGGAAGTTGCGTTTTACAAAGTTTTACAAACTGACAGAGTTGACAACTATTAACACTGAAATCCAGTGTTGTACATTTTTAATTTCATATCAAAGAGGATACTTGGTCTAAGGCTGGAAGTCGTGAGCTGCTTGAGTCACAAGTAAAATAATCTTTTCTGATCACTCCCAGGTGAATGGCGTTCAGAGAACATTCAACACATGACTCCATCCTCCATAATAACTACCTCGAAAGGATTAAATTTTACACTGCTGACTTTATACTGCATAAGTCTATTAATATGTATGATAATTTAATTAAGTTCGAGTTGTGTGTAAATCTGTCTTTTTAAGTCAATATGTGCGCTATTTAAATGGCATTAAGTGTTTTCTTAATCCCTAATAAAATTGTTTTTTAACCACAAACTGAATATGAGTGTAATCAGTTTAAACCTAAACTCCTGAATTAAAGGTATATGCATTAAATTTTTGCAACAAATTTTAATAAAAGGGTTTGGTGTTGCAACCAAACTTAGCATTCTTTACTTATTTGATAATCAGTTTACTATCATTGAGTGCGGCCAACATCCAAGTGTGCTCCGCAATTGCGACAATTTGCAAATAAACCAATCTGTGGTAATTCGTGGGTGTGTGCGATGTGGGAGGCATTGACGTTGTCAACACGTTTCACATCGATTTCCTTGGATTAATGGTAGCAATTGGTAAAACTCATTCAAATCAAATCACATTTTAATCGAAGTTTGTTTTCTTAAACAATAGGAAATCATATAAACACTTAAATAATTAATTTTCGCGGGGGGAAAAAGTGCAAATCAGCTGTTTCTTTTACACGTTATTTCGCGTATATTAAATCAGCTGTTCTGTTCCAAAAATTTCCAATTGCAATCAGCGCTGCCATACTGGCCAAATAAAAACAAAAAACTTCTTTTTCAAACTGCATTATCGACCAAACGACAGGTTTCTTATACCCAGTAGAGAGATCATTAGAAAATAAAAATGACTGAACCTCTTCATGAGGTGACGCGGATGAACAGTCTCATCTCATTTAGATTAAATAAAATAAGAGAATTAGAAAAAACTAACTCACTTATAAATGAGAGGCTTAGAAATTTGGAAGCGATGTACAATCAGTTACTAAAGATAACACAAAATTAAAAAGAGAAAACGAAGAACTAAAATCTAGTAAAAGCAAGCATGTGAGTATTGAAGCAAAACTTTCTAGTATGAATGTAGAACATACGAAACCGATGAAGATGAGCTAGCTAAAGAAACTGAGTGGATACTCAAAAAGAAGCGCTCTTCAAAAATAAAAAAAAAAACGCAAAGCTGATACTTCTCCAACAATTGTCACCCCTTCGAAAAATAAAAATAAAGAGCAAGCGGCCAACATTGATACTAAAACCCACCGCGCACCTCCTATTATAATAAACGACGTAAAGGATTTTAATAAATTACGTTCTAATATTATAGATCTAATAAATAACAACTTTTTAATAAAGCTTTTGAGCAACGGCGTCTACAAACTTAATGTCTTCGATGCAAACAATTATCGCACAATAACAAAATACTTATCTAATGAAAATATACCTCGATTTAGCCACGAGAGTAAACATAATAGGCCAATAAAGGTAATGATAAAAAATTTACACCACTCATGCGATACACAATCCATTTTAAGTGATCTAAAATCTCAAGGCTTTAAGGCCATAAATGCAATTAACAAGCTTAAATGGAAGACTAAAGAACAGCTAGATATGTTTTTAGTAGTATTTGATGCTATCGAAGACGTTAAGAAAATTCACCAGATCAAAATCGTTCTTAGTACCGTTGTCAAAGTTGAGCCTATTAAAGCATCTAAATTAATTCCACAGTGCAGAAACTGTCAAGCTTTTGGATATACAAAAACTTCTGTGATAAGCCATCGAGGTGTGTGAAATGTGGAGGCAAACATCCTACTATTGAATGCAGAAAAGCTGAAAAAGACCCTGCTAAATGTTGCAACTGCGGCGATTCTCATCCTACAAGCTACAAGGTTGTGTCGTCGCAAAAGAACTGCAAAAACTTAGAGATAAAAAGAATGGTAATTCAGTTGAGGAGAATGCCAATGCTCCGACGAACAAACCCGTTGTGAACACAGGATAATTAAGATCCCTTCCTTCCGTCTCGTAAAGTTTCATTTGCGCAGATAACTAAACAAGGCCATACAAATACAATTCGAAAAAGTAGTCCGTTATCCCAAATCTTGGATAAACTAAATGAGCAAGAGAAACTATTTAAGTCCTTTAATCAGCGGCTCAACGCTCTTGAGTACCATCTACAATTTATTGATGAACAGTAACTCTTTGAGAATAATGCTATGGAACGCTAATGGTCTTTCCAAAAGTAAAATTGAATTAGAAGTTATTCTACACGACAGAAATATTGATATATGTCTATTATCTGAAACGCATTTTACAAATCAATCATTTTTAAAATTTAAAAATTATGAATTATATCACTCACCACACCCGGCAAACTCAGCACGAGGAGGGAGCGCCATAATTATCAAAAGTAATATTGAACACTGCGAGGAAGATCCGATTAAGACGGAAGAAATTAAAGCTACAACAATTTCAGTTAAATTGCACAATCATCCATTGTATTTTCTTGCTCTGTATAGTCCACCTAGACATAATATAAAAATAGAAACCTATATGAATTATTATTGAATTAATTATTAAAAAAAATATGACGGAAGGTACATCATTGGTGGCGATTTTAAGGCAAAGCACACTCATTGGGGATCTCGTTTAACTACAACCAAAGGTCGAGAACTTCTCAAAGCTATACAAGTAGTTGGATGCAATTTTGTTTCTACACGAAGACCCACTTATTGGCCTACAGATAGTCAGAAATCGCCAGACCTTCTGGACTTCTTTATAATCAGTAAAATACCGAAACTCAATTTATGTATAAGAGATTGCTCAGACCTAAGCTCTGACCATCCACTCTACTAACTCTGTATGAAAAGCCAATTATTTCGGCCGCCAGGCCAACGTTATGTAATAAATACGCTAATTGGTATGAATTTAAAAATATATTGAATAAAGTCGACCTAAAGCTTAAACACATATCGACTGGTTTTGAGTTGGAATGTGAGGTTGAAGATTTCACAAATATAATTCAAAACGCTGCGTGGAAGAACCAATTGTATAAAAAACTTGTAAACACTATGAACAGTGCTTTATGCCTAAGATACGTGCCACCGCTTTGGAAAGTGTTTAAAGTCATAATGATACGCGCTGTTACATCATATAGACCAATTTCGCTGCTGCCAGCCTTATCTAAAATCTTTGAGAATGTATTCATAAATAGGCTCAAATCAATAATCGCTCAAAAAAACCTAATACCAACACATCAATTTGGCTTCCGTGGCCACCATTCAACAATTGGCCAAGTGCACCGAATCGTTAATTTCGTTGAAAGTACAATCGAGCTTGATATGAAATTTGGCAAACTTTACCACCTAGTTGGCACGAAATCCAAGCTATCAATACAAAACAAACTGTTAATATATAATCAAGTCCTTAAGCCAGTTAGGCCCTACGGAGCCTAACTATGGAGTTGCTCAGGTCAAAGCTGTATTGCCAGCATTCAGCGCTTTCAAAGTAAGGTACTAAGGACTTTAGTTAATGCTCCTTTGTACATTAGATCTGCTGACCTGCACCGTGACCTAGGCGTGAATGCAGTGGTAAATGAAATCTCCAAATTAGCAAAGTCTCACGAACTGAGGCTTAGACAGCACGTTAATAAGGAAGCCTCCAGACTCATCGAAACTGCTGGGCGAGAAATCCGGTTGAAACGCAATAAGCCTTCCGACCTATTAAGACAACAGTAGCAGCAAATGTATTTCTTAACATTTGCTTTTAAGTATTTCTCCTAATTATTTAGACCAGAATTGTTGTTAGTATTTTATTTTTATATACTAGGTACAATGTAAAATAATAATAAAGAATAAAAAAAATTTGATATAAAATTTAATCAACATCTCTAAAAATTTCATAGCTTTGAGATCTACAAACTGCGAAATTATAAAATATTCGTTACAACTGATTTTAATTTGAGCGTAGCAGTTGCGTTTTCAATTGTCAAAACATTACATTCTTAGTCTTCCTTAGTTTTATATAAAGTTAAGTCAACACCGAAGTAAAGAATTCATCCTTTGACAAAGATAAAGTGGTTGTAGTGTAGGAAGCAATTTAAATTAGCCAATCTATACCAAAGAAAAGAGTGGTGGAAAAACTACTTAAACCTCCTAAGGTCATATTGAATATAAATAAGGAAAGCAAAAGAGAAAAGTGTAGATATTTTAGCAATGGTATTGGGAATACGACGAAAGCGTCTCGACTTAAGAAAATAATGGCACACTCGGTGCATAACATTGGATACTTTCAGAAGCCAGCTAATGAATTCTGACTTCCAAGGCAGCTCTGTAAAACCACTCGATGGAGTATGTACTGGGCAGCGAAGTAGAGACACAGTCCATTCCTGTAGACATAGTGTCTGAGATTAATGTACATCGGGCAGTAGGCAGTTGCAAGCCCTTCAACCCGTGGGACTGAACGGTATATTCCCGGATCAGTTACAACAATTCTAGAGCTACGCAAAAATCTAATAACAACCATGCTTAAAGAAGCAATGTAATTCAAATATATTTGCTGGTGTGGAGGAAAGTAAAGGTTATATATATACCAAAGGCGGACAAAAGCTCACGTACTAACTCTAGATTTCAAACCAATTAGTCTTTCCTCATTTCTCTTAAAAATGTTAGGAAGGCTTTTAGGGTTATACATAAGAAGCAAACTAAACTCAGAAAAAATTTCGCAACATGAGCATTCTAAGTGAAAATGCACAGAAACAAAGGATTACTAAAAAGAGCTCAGTGGTTGCATCTCTGACACTTAAAAAGTTTCCGTTCCTTCCTATTACCACAGATTTTAGGAATCATACAGAGTTGAAGCTAAATCCGGTCCCCAGTATTGCCTTCCATTCCAGAGAAGGGAGGAAAACTCCAATAACATCTCGAGCAAAATGAAGGGGGGTTGGCAATTCCTCTCATGCCGAGCACGGATTTAAGCAAATGGATACTGTTAGCGCTATTATGATCAGATTTCATTCAACAGCAGAGTCGCGAACTTATCCTGAGGTAAATTATATGATAATGATAGAATACGGGATTACGACAAGGTTTTACCGTTACTTTTCGGGTCAGACTCCATTCAACAGCAGAGTCGCAATGTTAGGACAAATAGTCGCCTCAGAAATTGAGGAACTTATTCTGGGGTAGAATTAGTCACACATTTGCGAGACGCTGGCAAACCAAGAATGATAGAATACAGGATTACGACAAGGTTTTACCGTTACTTTTCGGGTTAGATTGACAATTGTTACAAAAACATATTGTACCATAACCGCCATCATATGACGTACTTATAGCATGTGAAGAAGAAGCATAGAAAAGCTCTCAAACAGTACAGGGTTTGTCCGGAAAGTAATAGGACTGAGTCGATTTAAAAAAATTTATTGAATCAATTTGCGCAGACGAGGCACATTGGCGGTGTTTGTCGCAGTCGTAGGTCTTTCATAATGGTGTTCATCAGCGACCTCAACCCGGCCCTCCAAAAAGGTGTGGTGCCACCGAAACACATCTCTTCTTGCTGACCTCTGGGTAAGCCTGTTTGATCATATAAAACGTCTGTCGCAGATTTACCGAGTTTCACACAGGAATTCAATCTTGTACCTTTGCTCTAACAAACGCTGTATTTTCGGCTTGCACCACTCACAGAAACACGTCGTGTGAAAATGTTTGTCTTGATTCTCCAGTTGCTCGGAGACTACTGACCAGTCGCTCGTTCGTTAGCTAGGAACGCTCTCTACCGAATCAAGTCGGTGCGGGAATGCTCCGAAGTACAATCGTGGCGGAAGAGATTCAGTCCTATTCCTTTCCGGACAAATCCTGTGTGTACTAAATTGTAAGTAATAAAGTAAACACTTCTGTTGATTCATGAAATAAACTTAATTTTTCAGTTTTTGGTGAAAAAATCTCCCTTTTAATCATTCACTTAATTGGAAATTATGTTGTCAATAGACAAATATATTCATTTAAAAGTAACCAACATATTTTCCCGTGGCATCGATTTATTTCACTAAAACTTTTTGAGTATAAGTTAATAAATTACGTTTATTTCACAAATAAAAGAGGAATAACCGCGTAATCTTCGGTTAAATCGTCCAGCTATTTCAGATCTTATGGTTGAGTAGAAATATCATAAAATTAGTATATGGGATATTGATCAGTAACAGATGAAATTACTGATAAAACTAGCAGAAGTAATTTTTGTGAAAGTGAAAATTCTAACATTCTGGAAGATGAGTGATAAGATGGAAGTTGGGTATATTAAGCCAATGAGCAAAGTATTTGGTGTTATTCTATAATTTACAACGAACGAAAGGATTGCTCCCAAAACATCAATACATTTGGGAAGGCCTGTCTATAGTGGCGAAACATCAAAATGTCGTGGTTTTACGAATAGGATTTAAAAAGCTGTTACAGTTTGATCTAACTTTTTTAAGCTCAGTGCATATTTTATTTGATATCAAATTCGTCTAGTTATACAGACCTTTTCTTTTCCCTAAATCTGTTTGAGAATCAATGAAATATTACGCTCGATGTAAAAATTATTATTTTTTCAACTTTAGATATACTTTGTAAATATAATTCCGATATAATATTATCATTCAATAAAGAGTAATTATTTACAAAGAATAAATCGTAATATTTTATTTATGATTGAAAGATCAGTGCTTTCTATAATATTCTCAATGATGTTACATGTGAATAAATGTTTTGTTTAACTACCTCCACCACCTCCTGATAGCTCGTCTTCATACTGTTTACGGAAGCAATCACCTACTGGGAAGAAGTCCCAACTCCTCTGTTGATACATATTCCATACATAAGTCTCCTGACCAGTGTATTCCGTATCCGGCTTATTGATTAGATGCATTAAGAAGAACATGTAGTTTGCAAGATTATGCTCCTTTTGCACGTGAGTATCAAAACCGTGAGGAACTATGTCAAAGAAATCTTTTCCCATGCCACATATAAAACAATTTGATTCCATATTTTCTTTAACCGATTCAAGTTGGTCACGTAACTCACCAAAAGCATCTATAATCAAACCTTGAATAATGGCTAGAAGTATAATAATAACGAAAAAGAAGAATGTGATGTCAAAAATAATACGATAAACTTCGTAGTCATCTCCGTCGGGATCTCCAATTTCATCACCGATTCCTCCTCCTGCCCGCACTCCTTTATATAAGTGAAATACAAAACAAGTCAGCATGTCATGACATTTTTTATCTACCTCTTCATCTTCTTCTTGTATGTAAAATTTGCGGAAAAAATTGAACGCAATTACTGTATAAATGTATACTACAATTGTTAGTAGCATTACAGTGAGAACAAGTTGTTTTCCGTTATGAGTGACCGATTGTAAAATGGTGCGAAGTGTTTTAAATCCTACGGCTACATCGAGTAAATGGGCTGCGAAGAAAAAGTTATTGAAGTTGCCCATTACTGAGAATGAGAAATACCACAGCGAGTAAAGGAAAGCGTTATCGGTAAATGTAACCCCTGCTTTCCACACTTGATAACGCCAATCTATATTCATGACGTACTTCACCAATCCACCCTCCTCACTCTCCTGTGCCATGAAAGCGCTTTTCTCCATTCCAAGTAGATTCGAGATTGAATCAAAGTCATATGTTTCACTGAACTTCTGTCTCACCTTCTTCTTCACAAACTTGTCCCAATAGTTAACGGGGAATGACTTAGCAGAAATCACCAATTTGTCCCAGTGTGATTTAAAATCGTCATCTTCCGGTTGGTCTGCAATGAAGAGACCATCAAATTCTAATCGACGAGCTATCTCTTTTTCCCTTTTGAAAATGGCTAAAGGTACTTTTAAATGGTAATAAGCAATCAGCATTGCTAGAGAGACTAAACTATGTAAAAAAGCAGCTATGCGTATGACGTGAGCCATATAGAAGAAATCTTCGTCAACATGTACTAGTTCTGGAAAGTCTTCTTCGTCGCCTGCACCATCGCCAGAACCATCTCCTGAACCTCCAGCAAATCCAGATGCCGTTAGACTACCGCCAGATCCAGAACCAAGAATAAGTTCATCATCACCTGAAGCCTCTTCATCATTACCAAAAGATGTTACTTTATAGAAAAGTAACATAAAATTTATACTAAAAGCTAAAACCAATGCAACATATTTAAGGTTATAAAAATTACGTGCGAGGAAACTAACGGCACGATGTGCGTACTGAGCAAAGTCAATTTGATTAACCGCTGGTGTTTCTTGAGCAGTCGCTGATGACTTTTTCTTAGCTTCGGCTTCAATTGAAGCCATAGCCGCTTCTTGGGCCTTTTGTGCCTCTTGCCGTTCTTGTGCTGCTTTTTTAGCAGCTTCCCCTCCTAGTAAATCAACGATTGATATTGGTTCTTGAAGTTGATACGATTCATTCTCTGCCGCTTGATCAGCAGCTGTTCCTCCCTCTTCTGGACTTGATTCACTCGTTTCTTCTAATGAAGAGTTACCACTACCACCGGGTGATTCACGAACTGTTATTTTGAACTGACCATTTTCTTCTTTGTTTAATTCTAGTCCAAATGCTTGCACTGGGCCCGGAGGTTCTTCTATAGGTAATGCTGGCAACATCTTACCAAATGTTTCCTCCTCCATCGGTGGAGCTTCGATTTCTTCCGGTGCTGGGCCACGCATTAGATTCATTAGAATTCCGAAAAGGTAACGAACTACACAGAAATTTCCGTAGCCAGTATAATAAAACATATAAAATATCATTTTGAAGAATCCAATAATAAGTTCTGGCACCGACTTGGTTTGCATTACCCCAATTTGATGTTTTATATTTGATGGACTTAGGATATGCACTATGAACTTAAGACCGTCTTTGATAGCTTGCATGGTCCGTCGTATAGGATCCCGTGCGGCACGTTCTTCTTCTTCTTCGCTTATATAGGAACTGTAGGCGGTATCCCGTTTAACATTACCGCCACCATCGTCAGTTGCCATTAAACCTGAGGCGTGTGTCATTTCAAAAATAGCATCTTCACAGAAATTAACGAAAGCTTCTAGTTTTTCCTTGTCTCCACCTTCAGTAACAATTGAATAGAAGAATGCCCTCTTGGACTCTTTAATTTGTGGCTTTTCCCATTGCTCAATATTTGAGTCTTTTATTTCAAAATATACGCGCTCGATACGCTTGGAGCTGCCCAAAATCTCAATACGGCCAAGGAAGGGTTCAAAATAATTCAACACCGATCCAGCTGTCTCTAAGAATCGGGCTAAACGAGGTTCATTCGGCATATGTTCGCTCAGATTTGTTAACAATACGGCTAAATTAAAACCGATCTCTTTTGATGGCTCATGAAAACGATCAACGAAATCGCCATAGTCAATTTTGCCTTCGTGGTTACGTTCACAGCATGCCAAAAGAAAGTCCATTTCATCTCTGTTTACAATTGTAAAACAAAATAGATTAGAATAAAAGTGTAATTCCATTTAACAATTTAAGTTTCACTAACGGTGTGTAATTCTTAGATTGCTCCATTTTATCCCTAAAATCTTTTGGAGTCACCCAGCCCTCATTTTTAATATCAATTTCCGCAAAGCTTGGAGATTCAATCAAATCTTTCAATTTTAAAAACATATCGAAGTATTTTAGA
Organism: Bactrocera zonata; assembly: GCA_037783105.1. Classification (NCBI taxonomy): domain Eukaryota; kingdom Metazoa; phylum Arthropoda; class Insecta; order Diptera; family Tephritidae; genus Bactrocera; species Bactrocera zonata. The sequence goes on along the minus strand of JBAWJQ010005153.1, from coordinate 307,493 downwards.
ATTAATTCTACGTTGCCAGCCGACTCGACCAGTGTGTCCACCATTTGTTTTCCGATTGTACCTGTAATAAATCGAATATTTTATTCTTTGCTATTTTCATTTAATAGTGTATATATTTTTTAAGAACATACATACATGCAATCGAATATATGAACATAAACTTCTATATAAGAGGTAAAAAAGGAGGAAAATGATTCCTCCGTGGACGTTATTAAACTTTAAATGAACATACCATTAACAACGTTTCCTTCTAGCATAGAAAGCATCATAGTAATCATGTCTTTCTGCAAATTAAGTAGCTCTTTCAATAAGTCCACTTGGCTAGAATGCTTTGACAACTTTTCTTGCATATGCGAGAAGAGAAAGAGGAAACCCCCAACAGCGTCCCATAAACGAGAATGCGCTAAAGCTTGTTGATTTAATGTACATGGACCTTGAATGACTTCAGTCAATGTATTAAATACTTGACTTGCCACACCAATTGCTTTGAAGAAGTTAGCCTTTCCTGCTGGATCTATGATCTCCTTACTAGAGTAGTGCCAATAAAAGTCCATTATGGATTCTTGTAGACGTAGTAAGTAATCAACAGTACATATCACCACGTTGACTGTAGTTGTGTTGCCCGCCTGCGTACGCAAATAGTTTTGCCAATCTGCCAATATATTTAATTTTTAAAATACAAATAACTTCTTTTTCTCTGGATATACTTACCTAGATTGTGCCCTTCGCAAGTCAATTGAATGAATCGAAACAATGCACACGTAAACTCAGCATCATGCATGTTTTTCTCGCCAGCAGCTCCTTCCGAACCTACACCAAGACCTGCACCCGCACTTGGAATGTACTCTTTGTTGCAAAAATGTTTGATTGTGTATTTAGGTTGGGGACGTAGGGACATGCGAGGTAATTATTTTTTTTGTGCGCCAAATCATAAACCAGGGCCAGGACGAAGGTGTAATTGGATAAATATACAACAGATGCGCGTGTTGTGTTCAAATTATACCCGAACAATAAAGCGTATACATAATATGCACAAATACAAGTGATATAAAATAAAATATTATAACACCAAATGAAAAAGGAAATGTATTACAATATATAACGATATGACGAAAAGTTAAAATAAGTAGTAATTTTAAGATTTCTGATGAAAGATAAGGAAAACAAGAAAATTGAAAAGTGTAGCATCTTATGAGCAAAAATTACTAATATGATATATTTTGCAACCTTGCTCAATATCTAATTTTATCTGAATATTATAATTTATAATTTCGAATTTTTTATTCACATAATAAATGAAAATTAATAAATATCTCAGGCAGAAGCTACGACTGAACCGGGCTAGCACCGATAATAGGAAGTAAACTTAGCAGAAAAAAAGGGATTGATAAAAAAAACTTATGTAAAATATGAGACCATTCTATTAAAATCTTGTACATATTTATAAGCCAATAATAAAATATGTATGTTTGCACATCCGTGTAAGTAAATATAGACACGAAGGAATTGGAAAGGTGTATGTAGGAAAGAGGTTCTTTATAAGACAACAATTTTGCACTTAATTCTGTTTTTACACGTTAGATTGGTTCCAGAAAAAAACTGTGTAAAAAGAGCATTCAATGCTTTCTTAAATTTTGGGTTTTTACAATTGCTCTGACCAATGAACATTGCTTGTATTCCTCTAAATTAGTGATATGAACATATTTCGCAAAAGTTAAATCTGACAAATAAAATGTAAGCTAAAAAATTGTAAATAGTGCTAACTGGAATACAATTGTTTAAAAAACTTTAAAAATAATTATTTTCAAACCGTGTTAAGTTAAAATCGTAAATCGTGTTAAAACAGAATTAGATGTATTTTCCTTATAATTTATGACAAATTTTTTTATATAATTGTAGTGTAATATTTTATTTAACAATTAATATCCAAAGAATTTAAACAATAAGATATATTCGAAGTAAAGTAATTTGCATAAACCAGTACTACTTCTAGTTATGTTATTATGTTGAACTTTCAACTTTAATAAAGGCATTTAAAATCGTTAGCTTTCAATTAAATGTTTTTAATAATTTTCGATTGAAATTAATAATAAGTATCACATTACAAAATGTTTCAACAAGTACATTTAAATTTCACTTTTTTTTTATAATTTTTATTGTTTTATATTTGTTATTAATGGTTTTCAACGAGGCAGCATATCCCACCGTTTACATATCTTTTTGGTAAGATTTCCATCTTTCGTTTCCAATTTCTAAACGTTAAAACCTCTTGAACAGTTGATGGAGTTCAGGACGTTTTGACGCTTTGACGTTTAGCAATTGCTTTTTCACTTCCAATGAGAGATGTGTTGGGCATCATCTCTGGCGCGAAGTGGCGTGCCAATACAAACGCAAAATTGTAATGTTGACGTTGGGCATAGCTGATTTAAATACACTTGTGACCATGCAAAGCTCACCACTACACTTCCTTAAATTTTTCGTTTGTTCGGCATGTTCTTCAATTTTTTTATTTTTTTAATAAACATAGGTAAATTAAATTATATTATCTAATTATAATTAGTTTTTAATTTAATACGTTTAATGGGCAAAACACGTATTAGCTTTTCTGTGCTTATACAAAAACCGCCGATTTAATTTTTTTAAGTAAAGATTTTGTTCAGAGCTGAAAGTGTTTTTTTTTTTTAATTTTTGATAAATAACATGTCATTAATTTATTTCTAAAAAAATATTCTATACCGCAAAAAGTACCGTTATAATGTGTTAAATACTTGAAATTTTTTAATGGTAAGTTTAGCGTGGCCACAAGTGGATATATTGTGGCGAACACGAATGCTAGAGCAAAATCAAATCGACGATAAATTGCAAGAATTAACTAGGCAGAGATTCGTAGTTACCGGATTATTCGAATGGCGACGTTTTGGTAACAATCTACTGTATGAGTGCCGCCGGATTGTGTAAATAGCTTTAGTTTTTTGAATAAGAAATAGGGATACTATAAATGTATAGTTATTATATTGGGACTTTTATTTATCGAGAAATCCGTTACAATTGATTATAATTATTCGAAAATATCAAAGTTTGTCAATTTGAAGCTTAGAAATGAGATGTACCAACGCAGTTTGGCGACAATTTTAGTGAACTCCGAATTACAGTCACGGTTACTAGAAGCCATGGACTTCCAGAAAACGTCGATGTCGGGGAATATGTGTTTCAATTAAAAAAAAAAACGCTCAATATCAACGCAAATGTCACAGATGTCATCACAAATGTTGGTACAACAATCCCAAATGTCCTCGCAGTTACAAACGAGGTAGTCAATGCATTACGCTGCACAATTCGGAGCGCAAGATGCACATATATAGCACAAGTGTCCTCAAATTTGAAAGAACAGAATGCACGGGTATCGCAAGGGATCTCACAAATTACAGAGGTGTCCTCACAGATTTCGGAAAAGCGAGATAAAATTAAAAATCAATTAGATGAATTGAAAGGTCGACTCTGGGAGCTATAATTGAATCGGTAAATTATATTAGCAGTCTCTGCTAAGGTAAAACATCCATCCCTTGATGGCATAGTTCCGTTTTAAGTTTCAATTCGAAAAAAACGGCATCTGCAAATAACTGGAACAGTGAAATAAAGTAGCTGCATTGCGTTAAAAGGATCTGCAGCGGAAATATTACAAACTATTCCAAATTGTGACTCAAGGACTTATGAGTCGTTGATGGTTGTATTAGAAAGTAAGAAAAATAATGGTGTAGTTAAATGTTTCAACTGCGGGAAAGTGGGCATATTGCACGTAACTGTAACCAGTTTAATAGTTCAGTTGAACGTAAATGAAAAGCTGAGGAAGATCAAGTAAATGTCAAATCCAATCAATACTTATACTAAAGCGTGACGGACGAAATGGTAAAATGCGCATTTTGAGTGTGGACACGGGCACGTCATATTCCATAATTCGAGCTAGTCTGGTTAATAAAGATGTAAAACAAATAGCTGAGGCAAAGTGGTGTACTGTAACTGGAGAAGATACTCAATTCCTAGGAGCATTGTGCGAGATCGTAATTGGAAAGACAGTGTTACACAATTTTATAGTGGCAAGTATCGTCGACGAAGTTATAATTGGAGAAGACGTTCTAGCAAATCAAGAAATCGAAAGCGACATGAGGAAGAGGATTATGAATATGGAATGTGGCATGAGGGAGAAAGTTGAATGATGTAACGAAGAAAAACAGTTATCCACTACCTAGAATCGATGACACCCTGTACTCGCTATCAGGCACAAAGTGGACGTAAACAAAGAAGACAAAGAAAAGACGGCTTTCAGCGTTGGAGATGGTCTATGGTAATTCAATGGAGTCCCTGCTACGTTTGAGATACTTGTGGACCATGAATTAAAAGGATTGTACTGGAAGACCTATTTGGTATACCTTGACGATATCATTGTGATGGGTAAGAACATAAAAAGATATAGGATAAAAGATTGTCCTACTCCTAAAAATTTACATAACTTGCATCCCTAGTAGCGTAATTGACCTCACAAAAATAGCAGAGTCTTAGAGTGGAATAAAGAACAGGAAGTGGCTTTCCAAACTCTGAAGAATCGGTAAAGTAATGCGACAATATTAGCATACTTCGTCCTAGGATCAGTGTTTATTTTGGATTGGGATGCTAGTTATTGACGGGCTAAGAAATTATTGTAAAACTCAGAGTTCATGTCCATCAAAGATATTCATATCGTCACCTAAAATGCAAAACAACGTATGATTAAAGAATTGTTGATTACGACACCACTTCAAATTACATAGTACATATGTATAAGTACATATCCCTAACATTTCAGGAGGAAGGAGTCATATGTAGAAGTTCACGCAAAATAGGAAAGTTCTCTGATCGCGATTCACATGGGAGCGGCCAGAAATGATTCTTTTACATAAGACTCAAGCAGCTCACGACTTCCGGTTTTTGACCAAGTATACTCTGGGTAGCCTAAGAACATCCGTTTGAAGGTGAGCTAAAGTGAGAAGGCGAAACATCCCTTCCGCAGGGTTGAGCGCTGGGTTTGGGACCCGCCACGTAAGAAACCATACCAATGAAACGGAACAACATGCCTCGGATGAGTGTCCCCCCTTTTGATGGCGACCTTTGCAAATGAAATACGGACTACGAATTAAGGGCATGCACCTGGAACGTCCGGTCCCTTAATTGGGAAGGCGCCGATGCCCAGCTGGCTTATGTTCTCGTGAAAATAAAGGCTGACATCTCCGCCGTCCAAGAAATGCGATGGACGGGACAAGGACAGAGACAAGTTGGTCCGTGTGGCATTTACTATAGTGGCCATATAAAGGAACGCGAATTTGGAGAGGAATTCGTGGTGGGAGAGAGACTCTGTCGCCGAGTACTGTCATTCCCCCCGATGGATGAACGTCTAGCCACAATTCGTACCAAAGCAAGGTTCATCAACATATCGCTGATTTGCGCCCACGCCCCGGTGGAAGAGAAGGAAGATGTGATCAAAGATGCTTTCTATGAGAGCTGCCCTCGCCACGATATCAAAATCGTGCTTGGTGACATTAACGCCAGGGTGGGCAAAGCAGGTATCTTAGGCACTACGGTGGGTAAATTCAGCCTCCACGACGAAACATCCCCAAATGGATACAGGCTGATAGACTTCGCCGGGGCCCGAAATATGGTTATCTGTAGTACGAAATTCCAGCATAAGAAGATTCATCAAGCTACCTGGCTGTCTCCGGATCGAAAAACTACCAACTAGATCGATCATGTTGTGACAGAGGGAAGACATGTCTCCAGTGTTCTATACGTGTGTGCGCTCCGAGGTGAAGGTTCGACGCCGAGAAGCTGTAATCACAACAGATAGGCAAACGATTTTCTACTCGGCTTGCACTCCTGCTCTCGTCAACAACTCGGTATAAGGGAGCTGTAGGACGGCATATCAAACTCCTTACGTACAGCTGCAACCGAAACCATTGGTTTTCGGAAAATGCAAAAGAACAGCTGGTACGACGAACAGTACCGTGTCGCAGCGGAGAGAAAACGTATTGCCTACCTCGCAACGTTACGATCGATCACAACACGTGTGGGATGGGATCGATACCGAGAGTTGAAGAGGGAAGCGAGACGCATTTACAGACAGAAAAAGAACGAGGCCGAAATGCGCGAGTATGAAGAGCTTGATAACCTTTCCAACAGGGGTAATGCTGGAAAATTCTACGAAAAAATGTGGCGGCTTACAGAAGATTTCAAGACCGAAAGCATGACCAACGATTGGAATTTAAGTGTGCTATTGCCAATCCATAAAAAGGGAGACCCCACAATCTGCGCAAACTGCCGTGAGATAAGCCTCCTCAACATCGCGTATAAGGTTCTATCGAGTGTATTGTGTGAAGATTAAAGCCCACCGTCAACAAACTGATTGGACCTTATCAGTGTGGCTTTAGACCTGGCAAATCAACAACCGACCAGATATTCACCATGCACCAAATCTTGGAAAAGACCCGTGAAAGGAGAATCGACACACACCAACTCTTCGTCGATTTCAAAGCTGCTTTCGACAGCACGAAAAGGAGCTGCCTTTATGCCGCGATGTCTGAATTTGGTACCCCGCAAAACTAATACGGCTGTGTAAACTGACGTTGAGCAGCACCAAAAGTTTCGTCAGGATTGGGAAGGACCGGGTCTGACAATGAACGAGGGCAAGTCGAGATATCTCCTGTCATCAAACAAACTTTGAAGTTGTAGATAATTTCGTCTATTTAGGAACCAGTATTAACACCACGAACAATGTCAGCTTCGAAACTCAACGCAGAACAACTGTTGTCAACAGGTGCTACTTCGGACTGAGTAGGCAATTGAAAAGTAAAGTCCTCTCTCAACGAACAAAAGCCAAACTCTATCAGTCGCTCATAATTCCCGTCCTGCTATATGGTGCAGAGGCTTGTACAATGACAACAACCGATGAGTCGACGTTACAAGTTTTCGAGAGAATGGTTCTGCGAAAGATTTATGGTCCTTTGTGCATTGACCACGGCGAATATCGCATTCGATGGAACAATGAGCTGTACGAGATATACGACGACATTGACATAGTTCAGCGAATTAAAAGACAGCGGCTACGCTGGCTAGGTCACGTTGTCCGGATGGACGAAAACACTCCAGCTCTGAAAGTATTCGACGCAGTACCCGCCGGGGGAAGCAGAGGAAGAGGAAGACCTCCACTCCGTTGGAAGGACCAAGTGGAGAAGGACCTGGCTTCGCAGGGGATATACAATTGGCTCCAAGTAGCGAAAAACAGAAACGACTGGCGCGCTGTTGTTAACTCGGCTATAATCGTGGAAGCGGGTCTACGCCAGTAAAGAAGAAAGAAGAAGGTATCAGATATTACCCAAAGTTTAAATTTGTTTTCACTCGTGTTCCATTTTATATCCTGTTTCATTCATTCCCCCGTAAATTTTCGAAAATTTTGTTACGTTATTTTGCATTTTAGGTGAAGATATGTAACTTTATGTTCGGCGGTATTAAGTTAAGACAAATTATTCAGCATTAAAATGGCTACTACAATTCAGCAACCCAGCAGGCACGAAGGATTGTGAGATTCCAAAGTTACAATTTCTGTATAGAACATCGAAAGGGAAGTAGTCATGGAAATGCGGATGCGATGTCTCGTCGCCCCTGTAATTTAAAATGAAAACATTGCTCAAAAGCTGAGACCAGAAAGAACATGGCATTAACTTCAGACTGGATTCTGGAGGAATTACGAAAATTAAAAGAAAAGATGCAGATTTGAAATGAGTAATACATGAAGAAACGTCGAACAAATGGTTGTTATATTAATCAATAATTGGGTATATAGATATGATGTTCCAATAGAATTACCTTCTGATCGAGGGATCTTTGTTCCTGATGATTTATCGGTCTAAACGGAACGACATCCAGGAAGACGAGATAAGGGAAATTCATGCTATGGTAAGACAGCGCACAAAAATTATGAGTGATAAAAGGAAAGTAAAATACAACAAGGCAATGAACATTGAGGGATTAGAGGAAATTGGGTATTGATACATAACCCACAACGAAAGAAGCAATGTTTCTAAAATTAAAGTGTAGTTGGGAAGGACCATACCATGTCATTAAGGGATTCAGGGACGGAGTGTATCGGATAAAAGCATGCCAAACGATTGGAATTTAAGTGTGTTCTGCCAAAGAAGACCCATAATCTGCGCCAACTACTGTGGGATAAGCCTCTCTACATCGCGTATAAGGTTCTATCAAGCGTAATGTATGAAAGATTAAGGCCCACCGTCAACAAACTGACTGGACCTTATCAGTGTGTAATCAACAACTGTCCAGATATTCACCAAGCGCCAAATCTGGGAAAAGGCTAGTGAAAACGGGATAGACACAACACCTGTTCGTCGAATACAAAGCTGTTATTCACACACGAACTGCATTTATGCCGCTATGTCTGTATTTGATATCGCGCAAAACTAATACGTCTATGCAATTTGGCGTACAGCAATACAGTCAGATCGGAAGGACCTCTCCGGGCGATACCAAACGAGGTTTCAGACAAGGTAACTCCCTATTGTGCGCCTTCTTCAATTTACTGCTAAAGAAAGTAATTCGAGCTGCAGAGCTGAATTGAGAAGGCACAATCGTTTAGAGTGCATAGCTACTGGCGTACGCCGATGATATTGATATCATTGGCCTCAACAACCGCGCTGTTAGTTCTGCTTCTCCGCACTGAATAAGGAAATGGGTCTGGTGGTGAACGAATGCAAGATGAAATATTTTCTATCAAAAAAACATTTGTCGCACTCGCGACTTGGCTCCCACCGAAACTCAACGCAGAATAACTCTTGTCAACAGGTGCTACTTCGAACTGAGTACACAATTGAAAAATAAAGTCCTCTCTCGACGAAAAAAAACCAAACTCTATAAGTCACTCATAATTCCCGTCCTGCTATATGGTGCAGAGGCTTGGACGATGACAGCAACTGATGAGTCGACGTTACGGGGTTTCGAGAGAAAGGTTCTACGGAAAATTAATGGTCCTTTGCGGATCGGCAATGTCGCATTCGATGGTCACGAAGAGCTGTACGAGATATACGACGACATTGACATAGTTCATCGAATTAAGAGACGGCGAAAATGGTTTCAATCGATTGATAAATTATTTCAATGTTAAAATGTTTTAGGCGCATGTTAACAATTTGCTTGCAATGCCGTTCTTTTATTTTTTGCTTTAACTAGTAAAGTTAAATTTAACTCATTTGTTTGAATTAAGTTTTAGTGATTTTAAAGTTAAATTTTATGTAAAAACGTTTACTAAGAAAATTTTTGTATACACATAATCTATACCCTCTGCTATGTAAATTTCTTGCATGTATATATTAATTAAATTTAAGCCGTTGTTTGCTTTTTTTTACTAATGGAAGATATTAAAGTAATATCAAAGAAATACGTGAGGACTATGGTTTTTAGTTATCATAAACAGCGTTTTTTAGAATCATTGCAAAATTAATAGTTGAGCCAAAAAGTTATTTTGTTATTATAATGCAAAATATGGAATACTCTAATGACTTTTAATTATATAACTAATTCGAGCAATATAATAATATATAAAAATATACATAGATTTAATGTACATACCTTCTGCCTTTGTATTGCGTTCAAATGCATCCAAATCTAATACACTACAAGAATTCATAAGACCTGCAATTGATGTAAAGAAGCCCACATCTTTTTTCTCTTTCAGATGATTCAGCATTCCCATCTGAATTTCTATATTACCACCACGGAGTATTGCTATACCCAAATTTAATGTTGTCATAACCATTTCAGAGGGCACACCTTTTGAAGCAGATATATGAAGCAGCACCATTTCCGCAACGCCACGATTTGAGAGCCGCGCTTGATGGAAGAGAAGTTTCTGTTTTTCCATTTCTTGTTCCTGCAGTTTAATCAATTTGTATTATACTCTTAATTAAATGCTAAAGATATACTAAATGTATCTCAAAAATTCTTACATAAGTATGGCTTATTACCGCTAGTTTATGTATTGTGCACTTTAGTTAGAAGCATGTCAAAGTTAAAATGGTTCTTAGTCAGTAATATGTGCACATATGATGTTAATAATAATGAACAAATGTAGTAATATGCTGACTTACATGTATGCTTGCTCCTTCCTCATTGCCCTCTCCTCCACCCTCTTCATCTCCCCCCTCTTCTTCTTCCTCTCCACAGGACTTTGCAGCGATTTGTGCATATGACATATAGAGTAAATCTTCTTGCAAAGCTCCGCTTCGTTCGGTCATCGCTCCACGACAGAAAGTAGTAACTAGCTGCGTAAGTGGATCTGGCTTACCTTCAGACTCTTCTTCTTCCTTCTTGGATTTCTCCGATTCCTCAAACGTTTGAGTCAAGTCTTCAATCATTATCTCTTGACCCACGTTTTCTTCTTGAAGCCATTGCTCATAGTACGATCTGGCAAAAATGTTGCAGGCTCGATGTCTAATATGAGTGTAGATTTAAAAGTTTGAGTAATTTATTTTTACTAGTACGTATATTTTATAAACTGAAGAATAGCCACACGTTTTGTTTTCTGCTAACTGTCGAAGTGATGTAATTAACTCATTTCATAAAAGTGTATTCAAATACGCACCGTTTGTTTCAATTTAGGTGAAAAAACCTATGGCGATTCTCTAGTTTACCTTAAGATAAAAAAGACCATGCCTTTAATTAGTTAGGTTAGTTTTTTAAAGGAACGCAAAACTAAATTTATTTTCCGTGAGTTTCAAATGCATGTGTATGCAGAAATATTTGCATGAAAATTTGGTACATATGTATGTATGAAAACTTAATACTTTCTGCAAAAGTAATTTTTTCAATAATTTTTCAATTATATTGGGGAATATTAACAAGAGGAGAAAGTGTACCTGCTCATGCGATAAAGATGTTTAGCGCGTAAGCTGGATATGACTGCCTGGCGTCGGGCCAATGTAATTTTCGAATTCCAACGTTTGCTTCTTGGCTTAGGACGTGATGCCTAGGAAGGAATTAAGGATACAATACACGGTATCAGCTAATTAAAGCTTTGCAAAGAATACGCCATACATACACACTTTTGAGGTTAGTACGGAAAATATTAGTAAAAACAAAAAAATTGATTGAATATGGAAGACATGGATTTTTGACTTAACTATACAAATAAACTGATAGTAATGTAAGTAATTTTTGGCATTTAAAGACATTAAGTCAACAACTCTACATTTTTCATCTACGTTCAATGTGACTGTTAGTGTATTGAGCAAGCGGAAATTGTTCTCATTTGTTAAAAACCTGGGTAGAGAATGTAGAGATGTCTGACGGAAACATGCAATAACGGCACGTTTCCTTTGTATGGATACAACACTCCTGTAGACGTTCTTGCTTTGTTGTTGGGGATGGTCAATCTGTATATATGACGAGTTTTACCATCATCGGTGTTTCAATAAATTTGAGTAATGCCATATCAGAGCAAATAAATTTTACATGTGTAGTTGATGTCGTTTCGCGAAAGTGTGAAAAAGTAATAAAAATAAATTATAATAATGACATTAAAAAAGTGTAAAAATGTTTAAAGAGAAATATGTAACTATTTTTTACTGGTTTAAAGTTCAGTAATATTTTATACCGTTTTGTTTACTAACTAGTGAAGTTGGAAACATATTTTCCTTACCATATGTAAACCGAACAGAACTTTGGCCATGGCTACTATACGGTCAACAGTTTCTTGCGTCTTGTCCTTGCCTTTATCATTTTGATTTGAAGGTTTTTCCAATGCCTGTTCATCTGCGAGTTCCTCTCTTTTTCCCAACTTTGAATACAAATAGTGCTGCCATGACATTTCATCTGAAGGATCTAATTTGTCAGGAAGTGTCAACTGATTTCGAGCAAATTCTATAACATCATATTCTTGCATTTTTTTTAAGTAGCGATCTTTGCAATGCTGTACAAGCTCCTGTTCTCTCCCAGCAAACAAATTTAAGCCAACTGGAAGCAAACGCTTCAGACAAGCTACCATTAGACTAGCTTGTACTTCTTTATCTTTGTCTCTCTTTTTATCTCTGTTCTTTTTCTTCTTCTTAACCTTACCACCTGTTACGGGTGCTCCTTCAGTAATTGCTGATCGTCTGGTAGCCGTAGGCATAATAAGCGCCATATTGTCAATTTCATTGGTAGAAATGAAGTTTTGCTCTTCCTTAAGAAAGTATTGACTCTTTGACCATATGTTAAATATTTCAGCTACATGATTATATAAATCTTCCGCTTCGGGGATATTGTCTTTAAGCCAGTGATTACGTTGCAAATCAACATATTTAATTAAAAGTGGATAAAACGAATAAATGTCCCGAACAAGAAGTTGCCAGTCTTCTTGTAACTGAGTTTCCACTTGAGAAGTGTCATCAGTGGCCGATTTAATAAAACCACGCATACTCTCTTCCTTATGAAACATGTTTTCTGTCCGTTTTTTCACACGCTCGGCGAGTGGCAAAAACGGATCCTTTAGCAACTCTTCAGAAGTGTTAATAATTATTTGTTGTGTGTATGCAGCGATTCTCGTCATCCAAGGAGCATTATCATTCCCAATATTCTTTTTAATCATTTTTAAAACGTTACGAAGAAGTGAGTTCATATGATCTGCTGTTACCATAGTCACGTGATTGCCACTGGTGGGGCTAACATTATCCGGACCCTGTGCCCACCAAAACGGAAGATAGGAGCAAAGTAAAGGTAAAATAACGTCTATTATATGCGGTGCATCATTATATGTTTTTTCTGATTCAACAAAGATATCGACTTCTCCTAGAATTGTTTCTAAATTTGGCATGCAGCTTTCCATACGAACCATAATATCTTGAGCTTCTAATGAGTGGTCTGCAATGCGATTAAGTAGTGAATATTGATTGTGCTTATTAAGATGTGGTTCTAAGAAAGCGACTGGGAAACAAGAACTGAATGCGCCCAAGCACGAGCCTAGTGCGGGCCGATGTCGCTCTATTTCGGTTCTCAAATATTTTCGATCATGTGTGAGCGTTCCATCAGTTCCTAAGTGATACAATGCCGCTAATATTTTGTACGAGGCTACTTGTATTTCGTCTAATAGAAGATCACTACCATAATCGCAAGCAGCTAAATGGTCGAACATAGCAGTTAATGCTGGTAGTACTACTTGATTTACATAGCTCAATGAAGTAGATGTTTTTAAATGTGTCCCTCGAAGATGACTATACTTGCCCTCTTGTAAATTAAGAATCGTATTACCCAGATCATCAGCAGTTTGATTAAAAAATGTTAGCATTGATGTTCTTATAAACTCTGGACAATTTTTAACTAGTGTTTTAGCATCGATGCCCTTTACTAATACTTGAAGACACCGTACTGTGATTCGCACATCTGGTCCAAAGGCACTAAGACGATTACGGAGAAGTGATGCTAATTTACAAAATATAGATGCTACCATTTCTTTTTCCTTCAGAGAAGCTGCGCCTGTGATGTTTGTTGCCGTTGCCATTGCAACAAAATAGTTACGGTGTGTAGAAAAATATTTTTCCATTAATGGAAGTACAACTTTTGAGAAAAATTTTATGTCACGCGAAGCCGTTTTGAATGATGAGCGTCGGCTAAATGTGGTTGATGGCTTAAGTAGCTTCATATTAATAGTAGCTCGATCCAAATATTGAATTAATTTTTCTAATAGAGAATATGAAAATCGAAGTTCCACTGCTGCTTGTGTGGCTCCACCTTCTCCTTCTGTAACTCCTCCTTTAGATGGCCTACATTCAAATGTTTAGATAAAAAAGATAATATTTGTTTTTTGGAATGAAATTAGCTATTTAGTCATTCATTATTAAAATGTTAAGCGAATACATATATATATGCTCATTTAATCGTTGTAAACGAAATTACATTTTCCACTTATATATAATGAATAAATAAGTAATAAATTCTAAATATATAATTTAGTATATATATTGGTTTGTCAAAAAAAGTCTTGTGGTATTTATATTGAATCAATTCGTGTGGCACCCATACATCGAGCTTCTTAGTGACTCCAAGCTTCTTCAAATGGTTTATAACGGTTTGATGACTACTGTGCCGGTCTCTTTCGACCAATTCAGCGATTTTATCGCAATTTTCGGCGACAGGCCTTCCGGAGCGTGGCGCATTTTCGACCACATCTACACCAGAACGAAAACGTTGAAACCATCGTTGTGCGGTGGAAATGGAAACTGTATCGGGTCCATAAACTGCACAAATTTTATTGGCGGCTTGAGATGCATTTTTGCCTTTATCGTAGTAGTACTGTAAAATATGCCGTATTTTATTTTTATTTTGCTCCATGTTTGCGACGCTATAACTCACGAACGAGTTAAAAGAAAGGACAATCAATCAAACACGTGTTAGGGCGTGAAATGAGCTTTCCGAAAAGGTATAGCATGACGATGCGACGAATAAAACTAGAACTACGTGCTTTCAGCGCCAACTAGCGAAGAAGACAAGAAGTACTGTAACTCTTAGGATAACAATGTAAAGTAGAATGTAGGATAACTTAACCATTAGTTGCACTAATATAAAAGAACTTAGTATTAACCTGTGAGTGCATGAATTAAATAAATTGAAAGATATGTTTAATGTGGGTGTCGCCACATATCTCCCCTGCGGGAAAAAAAGAAAATGATAGCAATAATTATTTTTTTTTTTGAATTATGAAGATATTTTGAAGCGCACTCTTTTTTGACTTCTTTGTACTGTAGTAGAAAGATCAGGATTCACGTCGCTGGTAGTTGTGTTGCTTAAGTTATTTCTAGACGAATTGGATTGTAGATGCTCGATATCGTCACTACAAAGATAAGCTGGTTTTAGGCGATCGATGGATATGTGTGCAGGTTTTCCATATAGAAGTACTTTGTAGAATTTTTCATATCTGTCCATAACTGGAAATGGTCCGTCATATGGCGATGAAAATGATTGTTTGAATTAGCGAGATCTTTTGAAATGAAAATTTTCTCTCGGTTATGACGAGAAGCAGGCGTAGACGTTAGATTTTGAAACGCTTTTCTTAGCGTTTTTACGAGTTCAGTTGCTTCGATTGTTTTATTTTATGGTGTTAAAAACTCACCCGGGAGTCGGACTGACTCACCAAAAACAATTTCTGCTGGTGTGGCTTGGACGTCTTCCTTGAATGCAGCTCGTAGTCCTAAGAGAACTGCAGGGAGTGCATCGTACCAACTATCGTTATGGCAAAGAAGGGATGATTTGAGTTCTCGGTGAAAGCGTTCGATAAGTCCGTTTGATTGTGGGTGATAACTCGTTGTTCGTTGATGTTTGAAACCGAGGAGATCAGCGAGCTTCCTGAAAAGGTCTGACTCGAATTGTCCTCCAAGGTCGGTTGTTATTCGAAGTGGGACTCCAAGTAGGAAATCCAAGTTTGCATACATATCTTTTTGTGATAAGGCATCTTGTAGCTCGGCGACCAGGGTGTGAGACTGAATGAATAGTCTCGAAAACTCGCCGTCTTAGTTGTTTTGGAACCAACGGACGTGCCGTACCTGTAGATATGTCACAGTATATAGAAATGTCCGTGGTATTGCTGTTGATTTTGCGTAGCTCTAATGGTGTATTCGAGCTGTTGAGTAGTTTTTGAAGTTCTGCGTCGTTGGTTTGAGCGCATGCAAGTTCTTCGGATGTTAATGCTGTGTGAATGGCATCGACTCCGCAACGATATTGCTGGAACCGGATGTGTACCGTATATCGGTAGTAAACTGACCGATATAATCAAGTCGTCGAAATTGCCATTGTGAAGCGCGTTCAGGCTTCTGTTTGAATGCGTGCATCAAGGGTTTATGATCAGTGTAGATTGCGACGTGTCGTCCCTCAAAAATATGACGAAAATATTTCACTACTTCGTAGACTGCGTTGTGTTCACGATCGTAGGTCGATCGTTTTTGAACAGATGGTGAAAGTTTGCGATTAAAGAATGCAAGCGGTTGCCAATGTTTGCCAATACGTTGTTGAAGGGCGGCACCTATTCCGCATTCAGATTCGTCTGAAAAGATGGAACACTCGGAGTTGTTGTCCGGATGTGTCAAGAGTGTTGCGTTAGCGAGAGCTTTCTTGCAGTTTGTAAATGCGTTTTCAAGCGATGTTGTCCAGTTTATTGGAGTTTTTCCGTTGATTTTAGGGCCTTCGAGTAGCGTGTTGAGTGGTGCGAGTAAGTTTGCTGCGTTCTTAATAAATTTTCGGTAAAAGTTGATTGTACCAATGAAGTTGCGTAACTTGGTGATTGTTGAAGGACGAGGATAGTCGGTGATGACTTTGACTCGTTCCGCAAGGTGTTTTATTCCATAGGCAGAAATTGTATGCCCTAGGAACTCGATTTGTTTGAGACCTAGACTTGTTTTTGTTGTGTTGATGACTAAGCCATAGTGTTGAAGGCGTTGAAAGACGATACGCAAATGTTGTTTGTGCTCTGCTTCGTTGGCAGATGCGACCAGTAGATCATCGATGTATGCAAAAACGAAAGGTAGATCTCGGGTTACCTCATCGGTGAAGCGTTGAAAGGTCTGAGCTGCGTTTCGGAGTCCGAAGGTCATAAATGGAAACTCGAAGAGACCAAACGGTGTGATTATAGCCGTTTTGTGGACGTCTTCCTCAGCTACTGGAATTTGATTGATGGCACGAATTAGGTCGATGGTTGAATAGCAAGATGTACCGTGTAAATTTGCGGTGAAATCTTCTAAGCATCGAACTGGGTACCGATCTGGTATGGTACGTTCGTTGAGACGAAGATGTAGAGGTGATGACCAAGGGCTATCGGATGGTCTTGCAATACCCAGGTTGATCATCTTTTGAAATTCAGCTTTCGCGATTTTTAGTCGTTCGGGAGCTAATCGCCGAGCACTACTGCTGACTGGAACGCCAGGCGTTGTTTTTATGTGATGTTGCGTCGTATGTGAAATTTGTTTGGGTTCATCATCAGGACGTGTAATCTTAGGATATTCGGCAAGCAGTTGCCAAAATCCTGATGATTGATTCGGCTGTTGGAGTTTGAACGACTGCACAGCCACGCTTTTGGTTGTACCTGAGGTGCACAGTCGAGTAGTTTCGTCGATGAGTCGTTGGTTTTTGAGATGGACGATATGCCGTAGTGTGAAAGTAAATCAGCGCCAATGATTGGATTAGACACATCTGCCAGTATGAAACGCCATGTTAGCGCTCTGCGAAGGCCGATGTTTAAAGCGATTGTTACGACACCATAAGTATTAACGGGTGTTCCGTTAACTGCGATGAGTTGGTAGCCGGTCGCCATCTTCGTGTTAGTTGTCCGTTTGAGAGGGTAGACTGAAACTTCGGAGCCTGTGTCCACTAGAAATTGTGTGTGGAAGTGGTGGTCCGTGATGAAGAGGCGGTACGATGGTGGGAGAGAGGCGCTTTCCACCGCTAACGTCTCTTTGCTGCGTTTCCCGCTTGTTGGCAATCCGGTGTGCATTTTTGAGCCAGGCTGCCAAACTTTTTGTGATACCAGCAGGTGTTACTGGTGGACATGGCAGGAGAAACCGATCTGCTTCTGTTGATGCGTCCAGTGGTTTGCTGTGTGTTTAAAAGCTTCTGAAGACTTCTCGTGATGTGAGCAAGTTGTTGCTCTACGGCTGTAAAATTTGAGTCGTGAGTTGTTGTAAGCGATGTTGCAGCTATATTATGCCCTTCAGAAGGTTGAAGAACGTCATGTAAACGATCCGCGGCTTCGCTTAATGGTTGTAGCTCGGCCGTGCGTTGTGCAACCAAACATGCGCGCATTTGGTCGGGGAGTTGTGAGAACCACCTTGCTCTTAATACTTCCTCATCTATGTCCGGAACTAAACTTCGAAGGTGTCGCAGATGTTGGGAGGGCGTTCTGTCGCCGAGGCACTCACCGTCCAGAAGTTGTAGGATTTTTGCTTCTCTCGACTTAGAGTAGCAAGCGATCAGTGTAGTCTTTAAACGTTGATACGGCTTGCCGACCGGTGGATTTAAAATTATCTCTTCAGCGTCGACAGCTATGCGCGTGTCTATCAACGGAATCGTGTGGTGGAATTTGCCCACTTCGCTCGTGACGTTGTGATTGCGGAACTGTGATTCCAATTGCACGAACCAGAGTGCTGGCCTGTCTTGGTTAAAGCTTGGAACACATATTGTCGCAGGGCTGGAATTGTTTCCTAGGAACATGGAAGGCTTCGGTAGGCGTGGTGTGTCATCGTCGGTAGGCATTTCGGATGATATTTAATTAATAAATATAGAAATAACGAATAATATTTACGAAATATTTTACAAGACGCTGCCAAATTATGGTTGAGTGTGACTTTTGGTAACGGACCGCTTACTGTAAAATTCCACCGTTGATCCAAGGTGACCGCTAAAGTCTACGTCGGGGTCACCAATTGTGGAGTACTGGTTTATTAAGACACGTCTGGGCGAGGTGGTAACCAAAATCCAACTGCTATGCTTAGCTTAGAATTTAATATCTTATGTGCTTATTTAGCTAACGGTGATCGACAAGCATCAGGTGATGCTGCTGTCAATATGTAATGCATTATTATGATAGCTTAATTAATGTATGCAAAAGAGAAAGAAGTACTGTAGCTTTTAGGATAACAATGTAGAGTAGAATGTAGGATAACTTAACCATTAGTTGCACTAATATAAAAGAACTAAGTATTAACCTGTGAGTGCATGAATTAAATAAATTGAAAGATATGTTTAATGTGGGTGTCGCCACACATATATATATATATATAGATATATAGAAAGTTAGACTTGTTGAAGTAGAATTCCTATCGAATAGTTATAATCGCATTGTCAACATATTATTAATTACTCACTTGTGTAATTTGTAGCCTTGATATTGCATATACTTCAAAAATTCTTGTGATCGTTCACGATCTTTCCGTTTTTCTTTATCTGTTAATAAGTCATAAGGAACAAGTTGAGGATGTATAACACCACCGCAAGAGTTAAGCTCTTCTTTCTTTTTCTTTGCCCATATGTCATGAGAATTCTCAGCCAAACGTTCTGCCATATTTTGCATTTCTCTGCTTAGCGTTAGATTTGTCATATCTACCGGGTGTGGGTTATAGTTGAACGGACTGCTTTCACTCTGAAAATCGTTCTGCTTTTAAGAAGATAGCCATAATGGAAAAACGAGGAGTTGTTGAATTTGGGTGGAGTTTCGTACCAATTGTAAGAAATTTTTATGAAAGAGTTTGTCATTGTTAAGTGATAAGTAAGTAAGAAGGACAGTTTAAAGCTATGTAAAAGGAAATATACATACGATTTGTGGTTTGGATTGACGACGAGTTGATCCACGATGATTGAGAGGAACATCAATATCTGACTGTTCAATACGCCAACCAATAGAAACTAGGGCTTTCAGACATTCTCTCACTGGATCTCGATAACGTTCACGTTCCTTTCAATATAGAAGTATAAATAAAAAAATAAGAAAAAACGTTAACTTCGGCTGCACCGAAGCTATATTGCCCATCATAAGTGCTTTTTAAATAGCAAAAACTCTTTGAATTGATTTTGATCGACCAGTTTGAATGGCCGCAATGTACAACAGTACAACAAGGAGAAATTTTGTACAATAAAAGTACTCAACAAATCTGAAGGAAAATTTGCGACTGATGGCTAGAGGTCTGTGGGGTATTTGAGGTGTCCTGATTACGAATTTGAGTTTAAAAGTTTTCCATCACGTACAGCTTTTTTTGTCATATTATTAAAAAATCCTACGTGTTACGAAATTTTTACTATCATTTTCGGTTTTAGCAATCCAAAGTTATAACGATATAGTCTTTAACATCACAGTTTTTTTCATACAGGGCTTGAACTTGATCAATTAGTTTGTATAACAGCTATTAGCTGTTCCATTAAATAACAATTTATGCCAAATTTCGAGTAGATGTCTCGTCAAAAAAAGTGGCTTCTACATATATGAAGTGGTTTGGCATCCGCGGTTCCATCAAATGTGCAGCGTCGTGGAGCAAAATGACGTGTGCAAAATTTCAGATCAATATTTCAAAAATTAAGAGACTAGTTCGTGTGTATACAGATTGACGGACATGGCTAAATATACTCGGTTTATCATGCTGATCATTTATATACATTTTATAGGGTATCCGATGTTTCCTTCCGAGTTGTACAAAATTCGTAGCAAACTTTATATTAAGTTCTGTTCTTATTCAGGGCTTAATAAAAATAGGACAATATATTGATAATTCATAATTTATGAAGATTTAAATATAAATTTAATAACTGTTAAGTGACTTTGAAAAAATATTGACATTGACTTTTAATAATATACATATGAAAACTTAAATAGGAAAGTTATTTTATTAAGTACAAACTGCTAGAACATATGCATAATTTTATTCAATAAATTTATTTTCGTGAATGTTTTTTTATGGTTTGGAACTTCTCGAAATGACAAACATTTTTTAAGTTTCTGAAGATAGAAATTAAAATGACGTAAAAAAATAATAAAGTCTAACTTTGATTTACGAAATGTATGTATATTAGTTAGTATAAAAATGTACATACGTAATCACTTAACATGTTGTAAGGCTTCAGGCGAGGATGTTTTCGATCATTATCGGAACGTATCTCGCCATAGGCCCATCCACTTTCTAAACGTCGACTTGCCCAGGCATCATGGTAATGTTCACTAAATTTCTGCACCAGTGCTTCGAGATCATTGTTTAATTGTACTTGTTCTGTATCAATAGGTTGGGGATCATATTGTGGCTGATCCGGAGCTCCCGATTGTCGACCATAATAGTCTTCATCAGTATTTTTCGATAAACTGTAATCAGGCGGCAATGCACATCCAATAGCAATTAAACAAGGTAATGCTTTTCCAAATAACTCCGGGTCATAATCCATATTACTCAGGGAATCGAAAATATTAGAAAATAGAAGCATCGTCAATCGTTTTTCTTCATCAGACGATGCCCCATATGACCCTTGACCTTGAGATGAACCGTAATATTTTGCACAACGATCGAAGTGAAGAGTGAGTAGCTAAAAGTATTATTTGAAGTAAATTAAAGTTGTTATTTTGAAGTGTTTTTTGCCTTTTGCAACTAGTTGGGCACTTATACTTATTTCAGTGAATTCTTATAAAATTTAAATTAATAGAATATATATAGCTTAAATCGTGGGTAAAAAATTCATATACTATATTAAATTCAGTAGATGCTATTCAAGTCTAGAACTGTGCCTAGCTTTTTGCAAAAATTGGTAACATATGATATCTATTAAAGGACAACGTACTCTTAAAGCCACGGTAGTATATTCAGATAATTTGGATACATCCACAGTCAACTTGCGCAATAGTTTCAATAACATGGCAGGTTGCATCTGGGATGTAAGTGCCACCAAGAAATCCGATACAGCTTCTCTTTGGCCCTTTGTTAGCATACGATTTTTTGATAGTCGATATACAGTATGCAACGTTGCATCCAAAAGGCTAGCATAATTTTCGGCCTCATTGTAAAATTTCGAATGTTTTATAAGTAATGGTAATATAGAATTACCAATGTAACGATTCATCGAAAGGGCCATGTCACTTTCCGAACCATCACTCTTATCAAGAATAGTGGCTGTTCGTAAATCAGGTAAAAATGCATCTTCCAATAATCGGTAGAATAAATCTTGTGTTTCTATACCATATACTCGTTCTAAAAATAGAACAATGCTTTGTTTATTGTTTGGTAGAAGTCCGGACGGCATATCTGATTTTGGTCTCTCTTCTCCTGGTGGTGTTTGTGTCAGTGTGAATTTTAAACTGAGAACCCCTTGAAGATCTTCCAGTGGGACCAATGATCTCAAAATAGCTCTAGCTCTAAGCGATTCATTTTTACCTTGTTCAATGACGGAGGCATCTGGAGCACATCTTCCAAGAAGATCAACAAGCGTACAATAAAAATTAAGAATCGCTGCACCAGTATCTATATAGTCTTCATCTTCATCTCCCTCAGGCAATGGATGTGTGAAATTTAAACCAGCAATTGTTCCTTCGGCCTCATTCTGCATGTTGCATCTATCAGAAATACGCTCTGACATGCGGTTAGCTTCCACTATTGCGCGGAATAAGCCTTCCCCTTCTCCTCTTAGAGCCGGTCCTAAACATTCTGGACGGCGGATAAGAAGACGAATGACAAGGTTTGCGTTCTCTTCGACGCTTTCCCCGTTTACCCATACACAATATCTTAGGAAATCTAAGTACCGTTCACCTTCCACTGGATCCCATCCCAAGTCTGGATAGCCTTTTTCAACTAATTCTGAATTGCTTTGCAGTCCGCAACGCGACAAATAAACAGCAATTTTTTCTAAATAATGTTCTCTTAGTGCTAGAGCCAGTTCTGTGTTTTCCATCAAGCTTGAATATGCTACGTCTAATGGGGTTGAACCACGTAAGCTGGGTCTTGCCAGTAGGATATTTGCGTTGTCTAATAAGAAGTCAAAATGGTCAAACATGGCTTTCTGATTTTGACGACCTGTGCGACAAAAGTAACAAAGGAAGCGACAGCATCCAACCACCATTTCATGAGATGTGTCTTTTTCTTTTGGGGGTGCGCCTTCTACCCCTTCCGTCTGAGGAGGAGCATCACTTTGTGCTTGCGCCCGTCTTCCTAATGTATTCATCATAACTGCCATTACGTTCTCGTGAATTCTTAGTATTCGTATAAGATCAGGGTGCTGGAAGAATGTAGCATTATTTACCAATTTCCAAAGACGTTTTCTCATAAGCTCCTCCTCTTCTTGACTCATTTGTACCGGAAGTAAAGCGCGAATTTGACTTAAGCCAACCCACATTTCAGCTACGTCCCCTCTAGCTCTGTTATTAATAACGTAGGTTTTACCCAGAGCTCGAACCAATTCACCCACAGTATCGTATTGACGAACTAATAAACTGAACATTTCACGTACAAGCTTCGGGTTTTCTATTTGCGATTCTTCAGCCCAACTGACAATAGTTTTTATTAATACTTTTCGAAAAACTTCTTCTGGAGTTTTCTTCTCTGGTTCCTCAATTTCTTTAGGCCCTTCCTCTAGTTCTTTAACAGCATTTATAAAATTATAAATTTTTGTAATTGGTCCCGTTTTTACTTCTTCAATTGCATTAGAATCTACTTCATCGGGTTCTTGCAAAGCATTAAGAGATACCTTTTTCATAAGGCTATCATGAAAATCATACAATCGACTTCTTAAATCTAAGCCACATGTACAATTTTCTTGATCATCAGACTCAAGATTTTTAAAGCACAGTATTTGATTCATCTGTTCTCTAGGAGGACAACGAAACTCTTTAGTTTTTTTTGCAGCTACAGCACTTGGAAGATCAGACTGCTTTATTTCAATGTATCGCCGGAGCTGATCGCCTTGCAAATCACCAACAAAATCATGAGAAAATGATATAATACTTTCAACCCTATGCCGCAGTTGTATGTCGTAAAGGTGGTGAAGGAGGTAACACATTTGAAGCTTAGCTCCTTCGGCCATTTTCATCGTCAACAGGCCTTTCCGATGTTCATCTTTGCCGTCTGTAAAATAGGGATGTTATATAAATATAAAATAGTTACAAGTTTCTCAAACCTTTTTCGAATGTGATATCCCATGTTTCAGGATCAATCATAATTAGTAGCTTTTGTACATCCACATCCGTAAGAACGCCAACTAATAATAATCGATCAGTAAGCTTAAGAAGTGGTCTTAAAAAAAAATAATCAATCGGTTTATCAAAAAAAAAAAAAAAATGACGTACATTTATTGATGTAAATTGCCCCCTACTTACAAGAATAGATTCTCATTAGTCCAACCAATTGGATCACGGTTGTGAACTTGATTGACTTCAACTGCTTCTTTCAATGCCTCCATTACAAACTCTCTTACTACTTCAAGTGGAAATTTCGGAGAGTACAGTTGATCGATGTTGGGTATTGGTTCACTGGAAACACTTGGTAAACTAGATGTATGGCTATATACAAGGGGTCTTCATAACCAATTTGTGCGAATGTGGATGTGATTGTATATTGCATATATAACATATAAAAACAGGAACGATGCTCGTATTGACATACATAAATAAATGTATATATAATATATACATAAGTATATACATATGTATTTTATTGTATGCAAGTGCAAAAGTGCGTGATGCGAATGCCCATGAAAGAAGGGAAAGAACAATATAGAACAATCTTGGGATTTTGTAATAAGACTTTAAATATACTATGCATATATGATTATAATGTTAAAGTATCAGGTAGTTCTATAAATGAAAACCCTATTTTTGCAATATGCAAATTAATACGTTAAATAAATAGCTTGTTTCATTTGCTCGATCAATTCCCAAAAAACTATTTTTTAATTTTTTTTCGATTTTCTTAATGTGTCACGTCGTGGTCTGACCATTAGGGAGAAACTATATAAGTACCTGGATAACAAGCCAGGAAGAGGGAGGAATCACGTGACATATGAAAGAGAGGTAACAGCTATTGTTCTCCTTTTTGAGAAAGAATCACTACTCAGTCTATCTTTATCTTATCTGATTGTAGCAATGTAATATTTACAGATGTGTTAACGTTTGTATTGTCCAACCTCCTTATACTTGGTTGGCTAAGGAAAGTACAAACATAATGAGTTATAATCAAAAATCTGCACTAATTTTATTTCAGCGTATCTCAAAAGATACTATTAACAGAAAGCTAAGCTTTTTCATGTACAATGAACTTCAAAATACGGTTCATCAGCAACCCTTCTTAGTTTAGTCAGGATACTTGAGCAAACACGTTGTACACCATTAGTATCAACTTCCTTAAGGCACTTCCGAATGCGACGTATCAGCTGCTTCAAATTTTGAGCCTTCCAAACATTTTTATATACTAAAGCTTTGACTTCTCCAAAAAAAAAAAAAATCCCCAATCGGTCGGCATTTTGTTAAGTTTGTCGGGTTCTTTTCTTTAGGTGTTTTTGTTGCCCAACAACTCCAATGTCGCATTTGCATAATAACAAGTGGCTTTGTCCGGCCAAAATACAATTTCATCGTTTTTATGGTATTTATGTATGAGAAAAACCAAAATTTTGTCCAAACATTAATTGATGTACGTCTCATGATTTATTATCAGTCCATTTAATTTAAAAAATGGCTCAGAAATACCCTTTGGAGAAACTATTATGTAGAGCATAACTTTGGACAAAATTTTTTTTAATTTGTATTTTATCACGGCAGGCGTTTCAGACATATGTGAAATAAACATTGCTGCCCGGCATTTGCGGCCCATTGTACCCTGGACAACGCTGCTTTTTTCTGGCTTTAATGTTACGTGTATTTAATGTTTTGCCAGATATCTGTGCTGTGAACATTCGAATTTTCGTTCGGCTTCGTTTTGACTGTCTTCAGCTTCCGAATGTTTTGGGGCTTTCTTCCAAAACCCGGTTCCTTTTCTATTTTTAGAGTACTTAATCTGGATACCAAAAAATTCACGCACGTAAACTTTTTTCCAGCGGTTTCATGTTTTTTATAAAGATGTACGATGCGGTCGCGGAGGTGTTGCTGCTTAGAAGACATTTTAAGCACTAATTGAATTTGTAAGCTGTTACAAACTTCTCGTCAAAAATATGATGCAATCAGTTCGCTAATTGCGTAAAATAAAAATAACAAAATAGCAGACTATTATAATTATTGGAGATTTTTAGTTATACCGCGTTAACTGGAGGTCGCTTTCTGCGAAATGCGTGGAAAAATTAGTTGCAAGTTGTCATCAAAGATGTCAGACTTTAATAGACAATGGGAGATTGGAGCAAATGTTGAATTGACATAAGCTATATATAACAAAACAATGAGTTTTTATAATTAAAACATTATCTTCAATAAACGCTCTTTAAACTTTGGGAAACGAAAACGTTATTTTCTGAACGCATTATATACACAAATAAATAGTTTGGGAGCCTTCGATGCACATTTTAAGGAAAATAAAGTTTTCCACTATCAATTACTTATTATATATGTATATATATAATATTGTTTCATACTTCAATAAAATAATACCTAGGTATATTATCGATATATACTCGGAACAATACAGAGCCCACTAAGTTGTTCACTTTAACAAACCTGGATAAGTTTTCAGAGGCATTAAGATCCTTCAGACTTGATATGAGTTACGAAAGGATTTTAGTTTTGTGTTTTAATTAGCTGGTCACTCGAGTTATTTTCATTTGTAAGATGCTTGGTGGGGTACAAGGATGTTTAATTTATTTTAAACTTGGGAATATCAAAACTGAATAAAACTTTGTTTGTGCCATTAAGAGTTGTTCACTTTAAGAGACTTTGTTAAGTTTTCAGAAGCATTAAGTTCCTTCCAGACTTGATATGAATTATGATAAGGATTTTAGATGTTTATAGTGATCTATAGAAATGCCAATTGATAAATTATTGTATAAATACAAATAGCTTATTTATTTAATAATCCTAATGTTTTATGGTTGTGTTGTCTTTGTATGTTCACAGAACCAATAACGTGTCGAATTATGTCAAATAAAGGGACAGTTTAAAATTTTGTTTGTTTTATATTCTACATAAGATTACTGATGAATAATAAGTTAAAAGTTAATACTTACGTAATATCCGTCATTCGCATTTGGGGGCGCACCGACTCTGTTATAAGTGAGCGCAACGAGTGACACATTTCATCATCGCTGTATAATTCTTTTAGCTCAGTGCCAAGTGGAATTATGTATTCATTCTTACATACTTCCATTGTAGTGGCATGTGACTCCAAGTGAAGTGCAATTAATAGGTCATAAAATCCTTGTCGGAGAGGTCCGCTCATGTATTCCGACCTTATTGCGTAAAGAAGCTGTTTTTGGTCAACGTGCTGGCAAAGAGCATGAGCGGCGCGATAGTTTGACTGGTAACAAAGTGCGGCATATAATGTAAGGGTATGAGCATGAAATGATAATAATTTGTCCATCTCTATTAACTCCAAAATGTCAATGCAGCGATCTTCTTCGGGTATGTGAAGGGCAAGCATTGATACTGGATCTTCGCATAACATAGACCAACCTCTTATGTCGGAAAGTTTGAGAGCGTGCACTTGCAGAGCTGTGTTTGGAACACGTGCCCATTGATGAGGCCGGAGACACTGTACCTTAAGGCGAGGAGGAGACTGAGGATTAATATGCTTATCGCTCGTAGGGAGAACAGCAGCAGAAAGAGGTAAAGTTGTAGATGTACGCCCCAATTCAATCTGTAAAATTTCTTTACTCGTTGCTTCCACAAAAATTGCTGGAAAAAGCTTTGTGTCTGGTTCCATCATCCAGCGGTGAGCAGTCTCTTTTCCCTCACAAGTGAAACGAATAATACCCGTCGAGGTGTCCACAAAACATCCAATAAACATTCCCTACAGTGGTAGTGTTTCATTACATTTTTGCATTGTTAATATTCACATATGTATGTGGTATAATACAAAAATTATATCGCATTCTTACCTGAGAGGCGCCTTTTCCGGAAGAATCTTGCGTTACTTCATTAAAAAGTTCATCAGCTCTTACAACGTAGCAACTCTGTCTATCAATACGATCTACAATAACTTCATGTTCGTCTTCAATAACAACGGAACCACATCGTACTTTTGATTTGTTAAACTCCTTACTGTGAAGATGATATTGTGTTGTAACCCAACCGACATAGACATGTGTTGGATCTTGTCCAGGAAATATCCGAACGCCGTAAAAATATTCATTTATTAACTTCAAACACTCAGTGTCAAATAATTCGTTGCCAGATGATTCTATAGTTGGTTGCCCCAAAGTAGTAGAGGTCAGTTGCTTAGGGCCTTGTTGAATTGAAGAAATCGGTATATCGGCCTGTAAATATGTCAATATACGTATGTTTTGAAGACATTATGTTAAGTTAAAATTTCCGTTTTATTTGAAGCCTGAAATTACATACATTGTTCAAGCGTAGAGTTGGTGTTTTTGTAGATAATTGAGCATTTACAACATTGCGACCATGTGCAACCGTATTTCTACGTTCGAGTGATGTTTCTTGGAATGTGCTACCTGTTTTATCTCTACTTTGGTCCCGCGATTTCTTGGAGAAAAATTTAAAAGGGCTTCGACCACGTTTTTTCTTATCATCAGTTCCTTCATCAGTTCCATTCAATCCATTAATACCGTTTACCATATCAAACGCAGTAGATCCTCGCATGTCGGTCGTCACGTCTGACTCGAAAGTTATATTACGTGTCAATGAACTTCGACGAGGTGGTCTTGCGGGACTGCGTGCCAATTGTTCTTCTGATTCCACCGCGTCATCAAAATTTTGATGAAGACCTTTAATGTCGCTCATGGTGAAGCCACCTTTCAACATATGATCTACGTTAGCAGCAGCTTGTTGTTGTTGTTGAATAGCTAAATCTTGAGCTTCGCGTTGTAATTGATACTGCCGTATTTTAATTTCTTCCCATCTACGAGTCTTTTCTAACTCAGTTATAAATTGACTCATACAAGTAACAGGCAGAGAAAGTCGTAAAAATTCCCAATTTGCCTTTTCCATTGTCTCAAACGTATTATGAGATATTTTCAAATGTGGTGGGGTATCTGCTCCTCCTGGAATACGTGTAACATCTATTCGACAGTCAGGCATTTCTTCAGTGTTTTCGAAAATTGGTTGATCTTTAGTGTACCAATGAGTTACCGGGCGACGCATATTACTAAATTAATTTGAACTTGAAGTGCAAACTGGAAAAATATTTAAAATAAACTTCAAACATACACGCAAAATGGCTCATAGCCCTCCTGTAGCCCACATGTAGTAAAAAACTTCAACGAGTCCACATCTTGCCCATATATTAAACGTGCTTTTTGTCCCACACCCAAAGTACAAGCAGGTACAAATCCTACTCCTTCTGCAGATACCTCTGCAAAAGTTGTTTCACCACCTAAAGCGTCCATAAGAAGTTCTCCGTTAAGTGAAAAACCTGTGTACGACAATTATGCGCATTATTAATCCTATTAAAATTATTGATATTAATAATGGCAAAGATTAAAACGCAAAACATTTTTACTGCATACAAATGCAAAGTATTATTGCGATCCACAATAAATAATATTAAAAGAGAAAAATAAAACAATTGTGCTATTAATATATTTACGAAAGTTAGTTGGTCAAATGCATGAGCGGTTTGTTGTATAGTACATATTTAGCACCAGGCGAGCATGAGCATCCTTAATTCAACTCACCTGAAACACATTCCCCAACATATAGGGCTAAAAAGATACCCTTTTATTGTAAGTGTTCTTTAGAGGAGAAAATAAGAGGTGAATGTGCCAATTTTTTTGACAAAAAATTATGTAGTTGATAGAGAGTTTCAATTTCCTCCACTTAAAGTACTCTTTTAATTTCATACAATAAATTTGTAAACAGTGTACAATTTTTTTGTTGGTGCATAGTTCAGTTGGTAGTACATAAATATCTTATTATTAATACGAATATTTCATTTCAAAAAGCAGCGATTTATTGCGTTCATCTAATTACCTATAAGCAGCATGCGGTAAAACTTAAATTAGTATGTTTAGTAGTCAAATACTTATAAGTATCTAAATACAGGTTTTTGTGAAGATAGTTCAGTGTAACTGTAAATGTTTAGCTTCAATTCATGAAATATTAAAATCAAATTTTCAAAATTTGACATAAATATAAAGTGCGCTGCATTGTTCAATTTTTATTCCTCTAAAGTAGAACTTTAATATAATTATTATCTAACTTCTTTTTACTTTCTATTTTAGTATTTGTGTTTTTAATTTCTATAATTGATTGAGTTTGAATCAAATATGTAAGCTATAATTCTACCACAAAAAGAAATCTCACATTTTAATTATTTTTTGATTTTCTCTTTGGAGTAGAATATAAACGAGCACGTCTATGCACTCAATTACTTTTATGACGAGTGAATAAATAAAAATTATGAATTGAAAGTCAATTCTTTATGTTTCTTTGATATGGCAGTCCTTATGTTGTATTTACGTTATTCAACAATGTATTTAATTCTTTGCGTTGTGTCGCCATATAAGGAACATATATTTGGACCATTGATATGACCCCCTTTTCAATACGATCCTTTTCATTTTAATACCAGGATAGCCAAAGATAAAGGTGGTTTACAAGTATATTAAGTAGGCGGGAGGCTAAGTATTATCATAATTTTGAAGTTATAGGTAACTTCCACAAATTGATGATGATTTTCCTCGTAATTGGTATCAACATTAGATTCCGATAGAACTCGTACCGGATTTATTTGTGATCGTTTACATGTGGCAAATGATAAACTGTGCTGATAATATAATGCATTGGCAACGCAGTATTGAACTAACGGTACTCAACTCAAGCGGAAAAAATTAATGTATATCTGAAAGTATACGCATTTCCAAACTTCCTTTAACCATAAGGTTAACGTACATACATTTAAACTATTACCCATAGTAGAATTGTAGCAATAACCCGTCTGAAGAACAACAAAGCAGAGGAGGCCGATGGATTACCGGCCGTTCTATTCAAACACAGCGGCGAAGAACTGATAAGGAGCGTGCATCTGCTTCTTTGTAAAATATAGTCGGACGAAAGCATGCCCAACGATTGGAATTTAAGTGTGCTCTGCCAAATCCACAAAAAGGGAGACCGCACAATCTGTGCCAACTACCGTGGGATAAGCCTCCTCAACATCGCGTATAAGGTTCTATCGAGCGTCTTGTGTGAAAGATTAAAGCCCACCGTCAACAAACTGATTGGACCTTATCAGTGTGGCTTTAAACCTGGCAAATTAATAACCGACCAGATATTCACCATGCGCCAAATCTTGGAAAAGACCCGTGGAAGAAGAATCGACACACGTCATCTTTTCGTCGATTTCAAAGCTGCTTTCGACAGCACGAAAAGGAGCTGTCTTTACGCCGCGATATCTGAATTTGGTATCCCCGCAAAACTAATACGGCTGTGTAAACTGACGTTGACTAACACAAAAAGCTACGTCAGGATCGGGAAGGACCTCTCCGAGCCGTTCTATACCAAAAGAGATTTCAGACAAGGCGACTCCCTATCGTGCGACTTCTTCAATCTGCTGCTGGAGAAAATTATTCGAGCTGCAGAACTTAATCGAGAATGTACAATCTTTTATAAGAGTGTACAGCTGCTGGCGTATGCCGATGATATTGATATCATGGGCCTCAAAACCCGCGCCGTTAGTTCTGCTTTCTCCAGACTGAACAAGGAAGCAACGCAAATGGGTCTGGCAGTGAACGAGGGCAAGACGAAATATCTCCTGTCATCAAACAAACAATCGTCGCACTCGCGACTTGGCTCTCACGTCACTGTTGACAGTCATAACTTTGAAGTTGTAGATAATTTCGTCTATTTAGGAAACAGCATTAACACCACCAACAATGTCAGCCCGGAAATCCAACGCAGGATTACTCTTGCCAACAGGTGCTACTTCGGACTGAGTAGGCAATTGAGAAGTAAAGTCTTCTCTTGACGAACAAAAGCCAAACTCTATAAGTCACTCATAATTCCCGCTCTGCTATATGGTGCAGAGGCTTGGATGGCTAGGTAATGTTGTCCGAATGAACGAAAACACTCGAGCTCTGAAAGTATTCGACGCAGTATCCGCCGGGGGAAGCAGAGGAAGAGGAAGACCTCCACTCCGTAGGAAGGAACAGGTGGAGAAGGACCTGGCTACGCTTGGATTAGCCAATTACGCCAATTAAGAAGAAGAAGAATTGTGAACACCTGAACGAGAAATACATGTTCTGGAAGAAAGGTAAAAATAAATATGTATATTTTCTTTTCGGCCAATTCATCTTTCGGATGAGTCTTCATATAACAATTTTCACGTTAAGCTTCTAAACATTTTATTTATGTATAATTTTAAATTCCTAATATATACATAGCGTATTCTATATTCACTGTTCATACTTTTAACTCAAGGACAAATATTGTTGTGCTAAAAGCACTACTACTTTCTAGCATACAAAAAATCGCATAAAACTTTGTTAACTTTTACTCAGAAGACTCATCAGTTGCACTCAGTTGTAGTTGTATATGTTTTTTTTTTATTTTAAACTTCTTTTCTTTATTTACATAGTAATGCCCTTACCTAGTATTTGATTATATTACTTGCAATTCTATGATATAACATTTGTATATGGATAAAGCAGTGTCAAATGGTTCTGCTTATTGCTAAGTAGTAAGGAGTAGAATGCATTTTCCAGAAACAAGTTATTACTTCATAAAACAGCTTTTGTGTAGGCAAAGGTATGAATATTAGGATTTATTCATCTGATCAATTGGGTAGAATGATGTTTAGTAGATATCAAAAGCAAGGTCATGGACACAAAAAATGTAGTTTCTTACTGATTGTGTGGTCGGCGAGATCTAAGAACACGCCGACAATATCGCCATGCCCGCATTGTTTACCAAAAGATTCACAGGTGCCACCAGCAATTTTTTCTTCCTAATTAAGTTAAAGTTAATAAAAATACTTATATAAATTAGTAGAATAAAAGCGTATTAGGTAAAACAGAATATTAATAAACTAATGAAATATTTGGACGTTCGTTCAACTGATTTCTGACACCATTGAATTGAAGCTTTATACGAGGAAAGAATTCGCTCTAAATATTGTATACCGCTCATTTGAATATATTGTATGGTAGTTGTAATTAATGAACAAAACAGCGGAATGAAAAACGCTTAATCTGAATTTATTGGCAACTTGTTTAAAATCCTTACTGATGGTTCTCTCCAAGGCATCGATAAAACAACCAATAACGTCCCCTTCCTCATACCGAACACCAAAGTGTTCCACTGATCCGCCGTGCATCTTTGTCACCTATAAGTTTTTACATGCGTACGTACATAAATATGTATACACACATATATATCTTTATGGTACATGTATATATAGTTAATAGTAGCATAATGAATATAAAAGTAATATATATATGTATTTCACATACCTTGACAGATTTTTTAACACACTTTTTTAGTACTACTAAATATTATACAAATACACAGATACTGATGAAAGTTTCCAAAACTGTTAAACTTCCTTTCTTTACAATTTAGTTTATATTACTTTACATAAGGGAAGGCCACTCGTCGGCCCAAAAGCACTTCATATACGTATAAACAAATTCAAATAATCTTTAAGAATTACTTATTTATTGCCAAAAAAAGATTCCTTCAACACAAAAGAACTTGAGATCAGTGGCGGTGGTACGACTCTTTTAACAGCGACTTTTATTTAAAATTGTATTGAATTGAGGTTTCCAAAATATGACCAACTAATTCAATAGGTTAGTTAATACCAGTGCAAAATATGGCCAAGATAATATTAAATTAAAAATTCTGCAAAGGTAGTTTTACGAGCATATTTACCTTACAAGAATTGAAAATAGTCAGTAAATTTTGAGACAGTCAAGTCGTTTAAACTATTATTAAATTTTGTTGAATATAAGAACATATCAGCCCAAGTTTTATATTTCATAAAATATGTATATTACGTAATTAATAATGCATATATACAAATGTACACAAATTTCAATTAATTTTTATTTAATAAAAGTTAAGATTGACTGACGTCTTTAGGCAATTTCGTATATGTCCCTGATATATATGCTCGTCAATATTCATAAATATACATATGTGTATATAATATTGGTTGATCCACTTGAGGAATTCGATTTTTACTTCTACTAAAACTCACGTTATGCCCGTCAAAAGCCCAACTGGAGTCGTCGCTGCCCAACATGGTCCCTGGATGACAGTCTGCTCTAGCCCATCCTACACGCATTGGACCCGCTGTAAGAACCTCAAACTCGAAGTACCATTTTCCAGATGTGACGGCATAATTCCGTTCGACGCGATAAGTGCGAAAAGCAGCAAATTTTAATCGTTGCGCTTCAGCTAATAATCCCTCATTGCCTTCACCTGTTGGTGGATCTAATATATATCCATACACCAAGAGAGTACGTACTGTTTCAGAAGCAGTATCACGATTTGCTTTTTTAATTGCTTCATCCACTTTCGAGTAAGGCACCAAATGTGGGCTGCGGTGATTTTCGGAGTCTTCATTGAGTCCATAAGTCCAACCTTGTTGAATTCGCTCACGAGCCCATAAATTATGTGTATTTTCAGCCAACTGGTCTACTAATTCCTCCAATTTTGGAGAAAGTGTGACTGCACTGAGATCTAAGGGAGCAGGTTTGTAGCCATTAGCCTGCATAAAAATTTCATTTGGTAATCGGATGGGACGAATACGGGCAGGCGGCTTATCCATAGTAATATAATATCCAAGAGCTATTATGGTCCTATGAAAGAAGAAATTACTAAACAAAAGTTCTAGAGAAGTATAATGTACATTACTTATTATACTATTCAGTTCAACATTCATTCAGTCAACAAAGATCCTATTTACAAATGGGTCTTAGTCGCTTTTGTTGTTGCTTGAATACTTTTTAAATAACTTTATGAGTACACGATTCAATATTAAACAAGTTTGAAAGGATTAAGTTTGGAAGCTACCGATTATCTTGAAATATACAATACTAAAGGGCGAAGACATAATTTTATTCGACAAAATTGTTATTAGTTTCATTACTACATTTACCTTACTTTGCGAAGATATAAGGTATTACAAAGTTCAGGGGATACAAAACCGGTTTTATCCATTTTTACCACAACAACACATTAATTAGGAATACTAACTATTACTTTTGGTGTAAAGATAACGCAGGCCAACAAAAAAGTATTGTTTGTTTTGAGCATGGGTCTTACTTAATATACATACGTATATGAGTATTCTGATTATATGTTATCTGACAATTACAAGCCGAAAATATTTGCTTTTGAAGCAATTATAGCGATTTGACCATTTTTGATTTTCGCTGGAAGTTGCCATCAAATGAGAAGGAATAGCACGGGACATAGTGTCGTTTCCATGGCTCGTTGAAAACGATAGTATTTGTTTGCACATTACAGAAGATTAACGAGTATTAAAGTATAATTTAAGTAAAAATTTGTAGATTATTTATTTCTCTCTCTTAATCTACCTGTTAAAAATCAGGACAAAAATTTGGCTGTAGCAATGCCGATAATTTGGAGCGAACCAGGAAATCATCTTTCAAATATTTGAAAAATATTTTTCCAAAGCTTTCAGTGGCAAAAATAAAAGCCGGATTCATATTTGAAGTAGTAGTTAGCATGTTGCATTCTCATTTAAGTAGATACATTTGGAGTGCATTTGAGAGCTTATGAGGAAGAACAAAGCGAACGCTTATATCAAGATGTAATGGATTTTAAGAGACGTTATCTGACAGTCTACAGTATTGGGTCAGCTGATATTAAAATTGTTACTCATTAATCGGATGCCAAATAGACGGATGTATTGACAAACATCTGGAACTTGTTTCTTTGTTTCGCCACCATGAGGGATGAGACGATATTTTTAATAAAATATCTTTTATTTTACCACTTTCGGGGCTGCTAAATCTAACTAGCGGTCAGTCTCCCATTAGATTATATTTTTCATTTTTTTCACAATTCAGCATTCGTTAGTTAAGTTTAATTTAATATTAATTTATATATATATATATATATATATACTTAAGTGTTTGCACTGCCAATTGACTATCGTAGCGACGCTCTGGTAAAGGTAGTTTTTCAAAATGAGTAAGACATGGATGTATACGTTGGTAGTCATCTCTGTGCTCTCCCCAAGACCAGCCTGCTTCTATTTTGTTCAGTGCCCACATTTCATGGATATTTTCTGCTAGTTTTTCTTTTATGTGATCCACAGAGGAAGGAAGTGCGACACCAGAAGTGTCAACAGGGTTAGGTACAAATGCAGTGTCATCTTCGATTAGCCATGGTCCGGCTAAAACATTTTTATTTAAGTTTCCAAAGTAAAAACAGGGATCCAAACTTAGATTTTGATGTGGCATCAAACACTGAACTAATGGGGAGAATCCCAGAGGTGGGGTAAATTTTAAACGGCCGTGGTCTCCACCAAAAAGAAAGCGGCAACTAAAATTCAATATAAAATAGAGCAGTTTATACATATATATGTATTACTTGTTATTGAATGGAAAATATGGGTTTTGTTAGGACTAACCTCAACTTTGAAGAACAACTAATTACAGGGAAGAACATCCCATCCAAATTAAAATCCTTGAAACAACCGCGAACCTTGCTGCCGTTAAAAGAAAATGTAATAATAGGTATTGAAAGATCTATAGTAACGCCAATAACATCTCCTTTTCGAATATATGGTTCTTGGGGTAAGTCGTTAACAACCAAAGTTCGACGACCACCCGTCCATAAATGGGCGCCGTCAAAACCGAAGGAATAAAGATCATCACCTACACCGTTTCCTCCCCATTTTTTACCACCACCTGGGTAAGGAACGTAGCCAGACGTATTAGCCCATCCTATTCTCAAATGCGGCATCATGTGAGTAGTTTGTTCAATATGATCCATAGTGACTTCGAAGTACCACTTTTGGTACATCGCAGATCCATCTACTTGACCAACAAAAATATTCGGACGTATGCTAAAAAAAGTTGAAAATGAATTTTTTTAGATATTAGTTAGTCTGAATACGAATAAAAGTGTATGAAAACTCACCTGGCTACGTGATCCACAAGCTGCGTTTGCAATAATAAATTTTTTCCAGGCAACAGAAAATCGCATATATTATTTTGGGATGATCTCACCGCCACTCCATTGCCTACGCATAGTGAACATAGTACGTCAAGAACTTTGGGATCTCGCCCATGTTTTTCAAGTAAGGAAATTATTACTTTAATATGTTCATCGCGCATCATGTTCAGTGCTTCTGGAGAGTCAATAAGAACACAGTGCAACACATCCAACATGCCGGATCCTTCGCTAGATGCTTGTGAGCCTAATCGTGAAAATAGCCAATTTAGGCGGTTACTGTTGGCAAATTGCGCACAATTAGTATGATTTCCTTTAATTATTGCTGCCAATAGTTGATAAAGGTATGTCGATATTAGGTCCCAACTTTGACCAGTCTCATCACCCGCCAAAAAACTGGCCAAAAATCCTTGTGAAGTGATTACATTAATTTTATCAATAGCTTCTAATATTAGATTTAGAACTCCTTCTTCCTGAAAGAGATCCTGCCGATTTCGAAGTGCTCGAAACCGATTTTGCTTCTCTTCGTGTTCTGAAATTTTAAATAATAAATATACATACATACATATGTATTTTTATAGAGTTTTGAAGTTTAAATAATATAATTTTAACTTAAATAAGAAACAAGCGAGGAAGGGCTAAGGAGTCACTGGTGTTGAAAACTTTATATTAAAAAAGTTAGGAAAGGATAAGTTCGGGTGTACACAATCATTTCGTATTCCTGCAACTCGTAGGGATTACAGACGGGAAAATGCTTTCACGAACTTTGAAATGGATGGAATAACGATGGGCTAAGTCAGATGGAACCGAACATTTTATACCCTCGCAACTTACAAGATTCCAAATTCAATAATATATACATATATCTGACAGTTTGAACGATACTTTTGTTAAAAGTTTCAACATAAAAATTGCTGTCCAAAAATTTGGAATCTAGAGGCTTGAATAGGTTTCGTCCGGCACTACTCCAAGGAATTATTCTCGCAAAGTTTTATAACGACACATAGGTTGGTGATGAAAGCATAAAATGGCATTTAAAATTGCTTTGCAGCTGTGATTTTTGTCTGATTTTGCACTGCAATGTAGGGATGTCAAGGTTCTTAAATTTGGTGATGTATAGTCAGTTGTTTCATAATTAATCACACTTCCGTTGGATATTATTACATCGGATTCAATATCAGTTGTTAGTTTCTTAAGCTCAGAAACCGTTTTAAATTGCATACAATTCGCATATTCCTTTGAAGCCAGTACGCCCAATAAATTTTTATTCGACACTTGTATGGCGGCATTGTCTTGTTGAAAGATGAATTCGGTTTCTACATTATTTTCCATGAATGTAATTAACACATCGTCCAGCACCTCTATGTACTTCTTGAAGTTCAATTGTGTATACCGAAGCACGGTATCAGCTTATAGTTTTACGTAAAGGAACGTCTCCAAAGTTGCGCCAACATTTTGGCCATGCCTTTTGTAAGTATTCATCAAGAATCAAGATTTAATGTCAGTGCATATACTTTTATGCAACTGCAGATATCTGCTCTTTATATATCTTCGATAAACTTGGACGCTTGTCCGTTTTCTTCCATTTTATGTCTCCGGTTTCTCTTAAAACTTGCACTCGGTTGGTCACATGAAGACATTTCGAACAACCATTTCAGTTCTTCCAAGTTTGAATGCAATTTGCGGATTGGACAAATGTTGTGTATTAAAAAAGCGACTTTTTTAATTTCCAAAGCTGCTTGCATTTTTATTATCCAAATTGCTTTTGTCGACTGCGTTTTTTTCCGACAACAGGAAAATGAATAAACAAAATAAAATTGGGGGAGTGTGGAAGAAAGTTTAAAGATGAAAATGGAATAAGGACATGTAGAGAATTTGCACAACAACAACTCAAAATAGTTAAAAATCTGAATAATTTATAGAATTAAATTATTTAAATTAATTGTTTAATAAATTTGTGCATAAATAATAATACTGCATAACTAGTAATTTTAATAATAAGTTGTCAAAAAAGTCTTGCGGTATTTTTATTGAATATTCAATTGTTCATAAAATTGGTTACAATAATGCGATTCAAGTCAAATATGCGCCGTTTTGTTCGATGACGCGTTCCCAACGAGATGCCAACTTCATAATGCCCCTCTCATAGGAGCTCGCTTCCCTATTGACAAAAAACTCGGAGAGCCAATTTTCACAGGACTCTCTTGTGGCCAACTTCAGACTACCAAGCGCGGTCGCCATGGACAGAAACAGGCGGTAATCACTTGGTGCCAGATCCGGACTATACGGTGGATGCAAAAGAACCTCCCATCCGAGCTCCCGGAGCTTCTGGCGCGTCACTAAAGATGTGTGTGTTGTCCTGATGAAAGACAATTCGGCCTCTGTTGATCAAAGATGGCCTCTTCTGGATGAGTGCCGCCTTCAAGCGGTCCAGTTGTTGGCAGTGCAGGTCCGAATTGAGCGTTTGGCCATAGGGGAGCAGCTCATAGTGGATTATTCCCTGCCAATCCCACCAAACACACAGAGGAGCCTTCCTGGCCGTCAATCCAGGCTTGGCCACCGTCTGAGCCGCTTCACCGCTTTTCGACCACGACCGTTTGCGCCTTACGTTATCGTAAGTGACCCACTTTTCATCGCCAGTCACCATATGCTTCAAAAAAGGGTAGATTTTGTTGCGATTCAGAAGTGATTCGCATGCGTCGATACGGTCAAAGATGTTTTTTTGCGTCAATTCGTGTGGCACCCATACATCGAGCTTCTTAGTGACTCCAAGCTTCTTCAAATGGTTTATAACGGTTTGATGACTCACGCCCAGCTCTTGACCGATGCTACCGCTGCTACTATGCCGGCCTCTTTCGACCAATTCAGTGATTTTATCGCAATTTTCGACGACAGGCCTTCCGGAGCGTGGCGCATCTTCGACCACCTCTGCACCAGAACGAAAAACGTTGAAACCATCGTTGTGCGGTGGAAATGGAAACTGTATCGGGTCTATAAACTGCAAAAATTTTATTGGCGGCTTGAGATGCATTTTTGCCTTTATCGTAGTAGTACTGTAAAATATGCCGTATTTTCTCTTTATTTTGCTCCATGTTTGCGACGCTATAACTCACGAACGACTTAAAAGAAACGACAATCAATCGATGCGACGAATAAAACTAGAAGTACGCGCTTTCAGCGCCAACTAGCGAAAATACCGCAAGACTTTTTTGACAACAACATAGGGGTTGATACATTAACACTTGTTATCAGAGAGCTATTAAATTAAGTTAAACCAGTGTGACGGACCAACTTTTTTGTTTGTAAAAAGATTTTGGCTTTGCAAAATTTTATTTTGCAACTTTATTCAAACAATAAAATAGATTTTTAACCCTGAGTAAAAATCAGAAACCAAACTTATTTTTAACAAAAATATGAATTTAAACTACTTTACGTATGAACTTGACCAAACCAACATCGCATCGGCATTCTCAGTTATTAGCAATTTATGTTAACAAATTTTGTAGAACCCGATTATTTTGTCTAATTTACGTTAAGGGATCGTCTCAGTGTAACCCACCGAAAAATCACTGATTTTCGCGAATTTTTTTAAATGTTGAAATTAATTAATTGGTCGGTTTTTTATAAATAAATACATTCAAGACGAATAAAAATGATTTTTTTATGTTTATTTATTGAGTGTATAATAGTTAATAAATTGTTGAAATGGCACGTAAAAAAGGTTCTGTACGATGTCCACGATTGCGGCCGCAATGTTGATCTAAAACAAATTAAGATTATAATCTGTAGAAAAGTCGCTAAAAAGAGTTTTTGATTTTTGAAATTTGACAAAATGGCGGCGGTTTGAACAAAAAGTATCGAATTTGGCCCTTTTAATCGACCGTTTTTCGTAGAAAATATAGGAAGATTAAAAAAAAAAACAAAAAGCTTCCATAGCGCGATGCAGAATGGCGTTAGAAATGTTGTCTTCGAATTGGAACTAAATATCTTCAAAACTCTTCCTTTTATTCCACTCTAAAAAAACACCAATCTGAGAAAAACGCGTTTGCAGATTCGTTCCCCACTCTGTTCC
Source organism: Bactrocera zonata (assembly GCA_037783105.1). NCBI lineage: Eukaryota > Metazoa > Arthropoda > Insecta > Diptera > Tephritidae > Bactrocera > Bactrocera zonata. Next base: position 266,607 of record JBAWJQ010005153.1, on the reverse strand, counting down.
CTTCTACAAGAAACGCTGATTTTTAAATTTGAGAGAATGTTTATTACAGTGTGTTCTAATGTTCAACAAAAAATCTTCGATTTTCCGAAAATTTCACACTGAGATGATCCCTTAAATTGTATAAAAGATAGAACGAAAATCAAAAGAAGAAAAAAAAAATAATATTTAATCTTCCAAAGGAAGGAAAAACGTTGCTGAAGATATCAAAATGTATCAATAGAAGCATTTCAATTATCCACCGTTTTGCAGAGGAATTCGATGAAGTTGGGGCAGTCATCAGGAAGGCCGTAAAAATTGAAGGAAATCTACGTACTTTAGATAGAGATATTAATCAAAGCACGAATAATGACGCTTATAAGTGAAGAACGTTTTGAGTTAGTAAAACCTTACGTAAATCAGGTATCGAATTTTGGACGATATATATATTTGGACCGGATTGTGGCAACAAAGTTTGGCGAAAAGTTAAAGCCAAAATGTACTGCTATGGGATAGTATGGTTGTAAACATGCAATTTATTACAGATAATATGCATCACTCGCAATATATTCTTAAAATGTAATTTAAGTTCGGATTTTGTAGTCGTTGAATATTTCAACAAGATAACAATCCAAAATATACAGCTCATAATACAAAGTTGTAAATATTCTACAACACCCCAAAAGTTTTAGGAAAGCCTACTCAGATTGGGAACGTGTTATCCACAAACACAACGTAACATCAAAACTTGCCTCCAAAATGACATTCCGCGTGAAAATAGTATTTTTGCCGAATAGATTAAAATAAGTAATAAAGATGAATGAATACGCTACCCGATATTAATTAAAATAAAAGTTATTTTTAGCTTATATGTACGATTTCTTTCCAAATCCTTTGTTGTATATATTCACCTATTTCTTCAGTTGGAGTGCATTTACCTATGTTCCTTTGAAACAAAAACTTATTTTTTTTTGGTTTAAAAAAATTACAATACAGTAATTAAATAACTTATTTTAATAATAATAATGCCCGGTTTCACAGTCCATACTTAAGTTATGCTTAAGTACTGAAAATGGGAGACTTAAGCAGTGCTTAAGTAGCAGCTGATTTTTGTTTTGAACTTTCAGTTATTTGTCAAAAGAAGAATTAAAAGGAATAAGAAATAATTTTTTGTGAAAAAATATGGAATCGGATTAGGATTTTCACTAGTTCCAATAGTTGTTCCATTTCGCTAGCGGAGAAATTCGGGGTTCTTTTGTTGATTTCTTCCATTTTCGATTTAACTGGAAAGTTATGTATTGCCCGTTATAATTTAAATATTTCAAACATATTTTTTGGATGACATTTGTAAAAAATTTTATTGCACATAACGTTGCCATATATCATAATAAAATTTTATAGAAATTAAGCATTGATTGTGAAACGCAAACGATTACTCAGTCTGCAACAATGCTTCGTTCAGATTTTATTTTGATTTTTTTATAAAACTTTTGTAAGAATTGCAGGTAATTTCTTTCTCGAAATTAATTTTCTGAATACTTTTGTGGGGCATTGCATCTGTAATTAACATAGGAGGTGGAAATAAATGAGTTATACATACATATGTATTTATTTCCTGTTGCATAAAAATAATGATTTCAGTGATATTACTTACCCATGTCATCTTCAGGTTGCGAAAAGTAATTGATTAAATCCTCAAGGCACATGACCATTTCGTTTAAGTTTACTTTTTGAAAGAATATTGAATGTCGTCGATTAGATTGTAGTGTTTCCAAAGCACTATAATTATTAAAAAGTCAATAAATAAATTTTTGACACATATTTTAGCCGGATCTACTTTTAAACTCCGAATAATATGCACTTAATGAATGCAAGAAAGTTGTTCCTACCAATGCAATATTAGATGGCTTCGATTCGCAAAGTTCTACTCTCCAGCGAATTGAACAAACTATTTCAGAAGCTCAAACCAACGAGGTTTGTCCGGAAAGTAGTAGGACTTAGTCAATTTAAAAAAAATGTATTGAATCAATCAATACAATTCTTTAAAAATTTTCAAAATAGGCTCTTTCTGCTTGGATGCAGCACTGCCAGCGCGATTTCCAAGCATTGTAGGCGCAACGAAAGGTATTCTCCGGAATAGCATTGAGAGCCGAGATGCATGCTGCTTGGATCCCCTTTCATTGGCCTTTTCAGGAAAGGAAACCAAAAAAGTCCGCGGATGCGGCTTTGTTTAGGTAGCTGTTCACAAGAAAGGCGGCATGAGCAGGGACGTTGTCGTGGTACAACTTCCAATCGGCTGCGATGTCTTGTCGGACCCGATTGACCCTTCTTTTGAGTCTCTTGAGGGCTTCCACGTAAAACTTGGCGTTGACGGTTTACCAAGGAGGAATAAATTCATGCCTTTGATGTCAAAAAAGACAATAAGCATCGTTTTCACTTTGGATTCGCTCATTCTTACGGTCTTCATCATCGACCTCTTCCCGGCCCTCAAAAAGGCCTGGTGCCACTGAAACACACCACTTCTTACAAAAGAAACATCCAGGTAAGCCAGTTTGATCATATCAAATGTCTCTGTCACAGATTTTAATCGCTTACCTCTGCTCTAACGAGTGCTGCATTTTCGGCTTGCACAACTCACTGAAACACGTTGCGCGAAAATCTTTGTCCTGCATCTGTAGGTGCTCGGAGAAGACTGACTGACGCTGGTTCGCTAGCTGGGATCGCCCTCTACCAAATCCAGTCGTTGCGCGCGCTTCGAAGTACAGTCGCGGCGGAAGAAAATCAGTCCTATTACTTTCCGGACAAGCCCTGTATATTACAAACTAAACTTATCTTCTGTTGCAAGCGCAGTAGTAGTGTAGTAGTAAGGAAATTTTTTATAGCGTTAAAAACCGTTATTTTTTTTCTATAAATTACTTTAATTAATTTATGTCTTATGTTTTACACATACAAATATTACGAATTCAACTCGATAACTTTGGTGTTGATTCCATAAGTAATTTTTTTTGAAAAGAGAGCAGAAGCGAGAAGGGAAATGGCGAATCGAAGACAGCTATTGATAAGTAGGTAATATAACAAACAAATGCTGCAGTTTGAAGAAAATTAGAGACATAACTTGCGAAATTAGTTTCAAAATTTACATAATTATATATACAACACTGTATCTATCTCGATTAATTTTACAGCGGTTAGATGAGCAAGGCTATTATTATTTGTTGAACAATATGCGAAAGTATAAAAATCAAATCAAAACATGATAAAAATTAAGTAGAATCAATTTTGAGTTAAAATGTAAAGTTAACACCGCGATATTAAGTTGGTATTTGCTCATACTGTGACAGGTCGGATTTTTGTTTTCCACAATTAAACACTTAATGATAGTTACTTGATGAATTGTGTAAAAAGACTACTGCATTTTCGAATAACCCGCGCAGTTTTGGATTCCTCTTCTTGAGATCGTGAAAAGTCTAAACAATCATCCATTTTTCCCTCTTCATGAAGAATTGCTTGTTTTTCTTCCACTTTGCCGACACCCTTTTTCTTAGTTTCATAGCTTTTGTAGCTGAGCCATAGGCTGGACTCACAGTGTTGCACAATAACGGTGGTATCACCATACTTAATGATAGGTACACCGATAACTTCTAGATCTTTGTCCTCCAGTACTTTTTTCTCGTCGTCTTTTTCCTGTCTTAAGCAGAAAGTCGTTGATGCAATAGATGCTTCCTCTTTTTTCACCTATTCAATAAAAAAGTACAATTTATATATCAACGAAAGCTTAGCGTAAGGCTTAGCTACCAAAACTAATTCGTTATTTTCGTTCACACCAAGATATCGTCCAGTAGTAATATGACGTATGCGCATAGGATGATACCAGTTAATAAAGCCACCAGTCCATTTAGTGCGTGCCAATTCGAGACGCCACAACGAACGAGCTTGCGACATTACTGAGCCACCCTCATACACAACAATGCTGAGGTAAAAAATATTGTTGGAAAACAGTACGCAAAATACATATAACATTTAGAAATTACTTTTGGCCTGCTTCACGACCCCATGTACTTGGTATAGTTAAACATTCATCACCGCCATGAAAAAATCGTAAAACATCACCGCCAAAAACATATCCAACATATTTCACTCGTGATATACCAGTACCATAAGGTTGAACCGACCAGTGTGTTACATGAAAACTGGCGTTAACAATTGACTGTTCGTTTTCTTTAGTGGTGTGCTGTTGATTAGAAAATATAAAAGTATTAAATAGTAAAGGGTTTGTTTGAAGTCAGGTATATACCAAATATCGTTCGGTGGCTACAGAAACTAAAATCAGATCATCACCCACTCGTACTTTCTCGCCTTCAGATCTTTGTTTACTTGCAGGATGTACGGTCCACCAACAAGCCTCACCTTGGCTATGTTCTTGCAATCCAACGTCAAAAGACAGCTTATCGTTTGAGGAAGAAGTGGAAAGGCACGCTAGGTACTACCGAAAATGAAAGAAATTAATATTTAAGACTAAAATATTTTATTGCTACTTTTTAAAATTTAGCAATGCTGATATACCAATATTCCGAAGATTACGTGCAGTATTCTTACCATATCGCTGTTGTGATGCCGCAAAAGTATAGCATTACCATAAAGCAATGTCCTGTGACCAGAACCAGTTCCTTTTCCCTAGAAGTAACATGTATGAAAAGGCTATAAATTACGAATCAAGCAATAGTACACAATGCAAAACTTGTTTGCAAATGATACATATGATTAATTTCTTAAACACATATTTATGTATGTACATATATAACTTTCGTAATAATTGAATTGAAGAAAATAAAATAGGGATACTTATATAATCTAAAATAATCGGACGAGCGTACTATCACTTTTATAAGATAGATGCATCTACAAAGCTATGACATAAGATATGACGAATGACGTGGAGATAAAAAGTATGAGTTTTGCCAATTAACACTGATTATTTACATTTCATGCAACTATTTTTTTCATAAATGTTTTATACAGGGTAGGCCATTTAAAGTTGACCCATTGGCCCATTTGCCAAAATTATGGCGTCGCGGATAATCAGCTGGGTTTAGTTTTTGTGCCATTTGAATTTTATATGGAAACATCTTCAAATCTTTATGAATTATGCGTCGGAGAGTGGTGCGAGAGATGTCTAATTCCTGAGAGCGGCGATAACTCGATGTCGATGGAGTCTCCTCAATACTGGCTCGTACAGCTTCGATATTTTCATCAGAACGTCTTGTGCGTTGTCTGGATGCATAACTGGCATTACTGAGATTACCGGTGTTCACAAATTTTGCGTATAAAGACTTAATTGTGTTCTTAACTGGAGCACTTTTCACTTTATTTTTTTTGCGAAACGCACGTTGAGTTAACACAATTGAAAAGTTATTTTGAATATAAAGCTGAACAATTTCAGCGCGTTCTTTTGGAGTGTACTGTTCCATGGTATAAATTGTCTTCGAATGACGCTTCTAACGCGGTATGACATTAGCCGATTTGTCAGCGCTGTTAAAAGTTACAGCGTTGCCAGATGGGTCAACTTTAAATGGCCTACCCTGTATTTTTAGATTGTTTTGCTAAATAGAATTACTGTTAAATGCCAAACTAAATTACAACTATTAAATTAAAATATGTAAGTAAAAGTTTGAAGACACTACCCCACTGTCAAATATTTTATTAACAACATGCTACGATTACTTGTTACTTATGTGGCATTGGGAAATAATCAGATATTAATACAGCTTACTTTATTTTAAATATTCAGTCTCTTATTAGAAGTTTACTTCTTAATTAGGGAGTCTGAGAGAAACATTTCACTATTGAAGCTCTTTAAATTAAACAAACAATTTCTGCCCAGCTCTATGCCGTCGAAAACTTTGTATAGTATACTTTGTTGTATATAGTATATGACTATTATGTGTTATCAGTAAAACTGAGATCTAAAATTGCGTAATTTAAAAAAAACAAACGTAGGCGTAGTGGTTAAATGAGCTTCTGCGCCCCCCTCTTAATACAATCTAACTACACCCCACACATACACATCATACTCAACACATCTTCACCCCACACTACAATTACCATACTCAACATATTGGCATCATGCGCATAATTTTGTTTCATCTCACACTACACACGGCATTCTCAACACATCGGCATGATGCCCACCACATCATCAACATACACACCACATCTTCACACCACACACGAGGACACTGGACACCATGAACAAAAGCAACTGACGGACGGCGCCGAGCCTCTTTCTCGATCGATCCGTGCTCGCACATACATACAACCGACCAATTTGTCTTTTTCTCCGGAACGCTATCGCATCAAAGGTGAGTGCCGTGCATTTATGTTTGTCATCAATCTTTATATCAACGCCACAGCCCTCGTGACTCACACGCTGCAGTCCCATGGGTATGTGACAGGCAATTATGGCAATGCCCGTGGGCCTGGGCAACTTGCTGCCGTTGCACGGGTCGCATACCCCTAAATATGCCACAATGGTGCAGGCGATGTGGGCGCCGACAGATGGGGCACCTTAGGGTCTCCGTGGTCCGTGATGGGGGTGGTGGTGGTCGAGGTGCGGATTGAAGGACCGCTGCAGACGCGGTTGCCGGTACAGGTGCCGGTGCAGTTGCCGGCGTCGTTGCCACCACAGTTCGGGGCGCTGGAGTAGGCACGGTGCGTGACGCATTGGTAGCCCGAGCTGTTGGCGTGGTTGCAACTGGTGTATCTACATCCATGGTGATCTGTGTAGGGAAGATTATCGATTATAAATCTATCATATAATTAGATATGGACCATCGTGCCACGATATGTGGCATGAATGGGTCGTCGTAATGATTGACCGATTTGTGTTAGTTTTCTTCGTTATTATTCGCCAGTTTGTTATTTTTTGGCGATTGGTTATATTTTGACGGTTTGTTATTAGCGTACTTTCTCGGGTTTTATTGGTTTCATTTGGATCGTTTATTGTTCAGCGATAATACCGGTTTATTTTTGAGGTTTTCGGATTCGCGATCATCGGAAGTTGGCAGAAAGCATAGCTTCACGAGCGGTCTGGTTAGCGTTCCGTTTTGCGTCCGGGGCAGACAATCATCATGAATGAGGACACAGTCTCCAAGTTTAGGCGCCTGTTCAGGAGTCTTCCAGCGGTATCATTTGTGGAGATCCTTTATATATTCGTCCTTCCATCGGCGGCTGAAATCATGATGGAGAATTTTAATTCGTTCCCATCGATTTAATAGGGATAGCGACTCCACGCCTGGCTCAGGAATGGCCAGAATGGGTGCTCCTTTTAGAAAATGCCCTGGAGTTAAGGCGGTGAAATCTGAGGGGTCTTGCGATAGTACTGTGAGTGGCCGTGAATTGAGAACGGCTTCAATTCGATTTAATAACGTCGTGAACTCTTCGTAATTGAATTTATAATTTCCAGCTATCCGTTTGAAATGGGATTTGAAGCTTTTTACAGCGGATTCCCAAAACCGCCCATATGAGGAGCGCTTGGGGGTATAAATTGCCAGTTGATACCTTGAGGAGCGTACTTTTGTACGATGTCGGGTAACACTTGTTTTAAAAAATCCACAAATTGCTTTTCTGTGGCTCGTTGAGCTCCGATAAAGGTTTTGCCATTATCGCTCATGATTTTTGATGGGTAGCCACGTCGAGCGACGAAGCGAGCAAATGCCGCGAGAAAAGCCTCCGTCGTCAGATTACTACACAGCTCAAGGTGTACTGCCTTTGTCGTGAAACGTACAAAGACAGCCACATAGCCTTTCATGAGAGTGGGAGACCTTAACATGGACGCCTTTACCTGGAAAGGCCCAGCAAAATCAACACCTGTTGTGGTGAAAGGCAGAGCGAAATTGCAGCGTTTAGGTGGAAGTGCTGCCATAATCTGCGTTCGTATCTTCTGCTTGTGCATAGTGCAAATCTTGCACGTGAAGATGCACTTCTTGATTTGCGGCTTAAGACGGGGGATATAATACTCCTGGCGTACCATCTGTTGCATGAGACGATGTTCGGCGTGTAGCATTAAGATGTGGATGTAGTGGGGGAACAGTGTAGCAAATGGTGACCTCTCTGGGATTATTATGGGATGGCGTTCGTTATATGTTAGGCTCGAATTAGCAAGCCGACCATTGGCACGAAGCAGACCTTTCGTGTCCAGAAAAGGGTTGAGGACTAAGAGTGAGCTCTTTTTATCAATCGGCTTCGATTCTCTTAGTAGTGATATATCGCGGCTGAAATAGCGCGCTTGTGTATATGTTATTAGTGCGACCTTTGCCTTTTGTAACTTTAGGTGCGTCACTGTGTTGCATGGGAAATTATGTGATCCCTTAACTTTGCTTTTGAGTTGTTCTATAAATTTGAACATATAAGCAACTACTCTGAGAGCTCTTGGAAACGATGAAAATCGTTCAAGGATGTCGGTATCATCCAATAATATGTGAAAGGTGGCGATTTTTTGACCTTCTGGGGCGATAATGTTGCGCATGGGGGATTGTGGCCAAGAATCAGGGGATTCTATCAACCATCGGGGGCCATTCCACCAGAGGGTGGTAGTGGCAAGGTGCAGTGGCTTGCACCCTCTTGTACCTAGATCGGCAGGATTGTCAGCACTGGCTACGTGACGCCAAGTGGCTGATCCCACTAGGTCAAGAATTTGAGACGTTCGGTTAGAAATATACGTCTTCCATGCATGTGGTGGTTTTTCCAACCAGGCTAGTACAATTTCTGAATCGGACCACATATATAGTTTGCATTTTGTCATATTTAAATGCATTTGCACCATGGCTACTAATTTTGAAAGTAGTAGTGCGCCACATAACTCAAGTCGTGGGAGACTTATAGTTTTTAAAGATGCCACCTTTGCTTTTGCTACTAATAAGTGGCTTGTGGTCGTGGTGTCACTTTGCGTGCGCACATAGATAGTAGCGCAGTATGCCTTTTCTGAGGCGTCACAAAAGCCATGTAATTCGACTTTTTGTTCGGGGGAGTAGTTTACCCATCGTGGAATTTGTATCTGAGAAATATCATTCAGATTGTTTGCGAACTGGGACCATTTTTCTAAGCGAAGCGGTTTCACTTGTTCGTCCCAGTCGGTTCCATCTAGCCATAATTCTTGTATTAAGATTTTCGCTTGGATCATAATTGGCGAAAGCCATCCTGCGGGGTCGAAAAGTTTTGCCACCGATGATAAAATCTGTCTTTTCGTTATGGCTGATAATGCGGATATGGACTCTGTCTTATATGAGAACTGGTCCGATATCGCATACCATTGGATGCCTAATGTTTTTGTTGTACTTTCCCTTTCGAAAATAAGGAATTTAGTGTTCAACAAATTTTCTTTTGGTATATTTTTTAATATAGTTGGGTGATTTGCCGTAATCTTGGATTACTTGTGATAATGATTCGTATGCTTGTGGAAGGTTGTGACTTCCAGACAGAATATCGTCTACATACGTTTGTGTTTTTAACACCTGTGTCGCCAGAGGAAATTCAGCCAATTCGTGGAGGGTTCGAATGGCTAAATATGGTGCACAGTTAACGCCAAATGTAACTGTTTTTAGTCTGAAGTCGCGTAAAGGACTGGTGGGGGATCTTCGGAACATAATACGTTGAAAATCTTGCATATAAAGATTGATGACAAACATAAATGCACGGCACTCACCTTTGATGCGATAGCGTTCCGGAGAAAAAGACAAATTGGTCGGTTGTATGTATGTGCGAGCACGGATCGATCGAGAAAGAGGCTCGGCGCCATCCGTCAGTTGCTTTTGTTCATGGTGTCCGGTGTCCTCGTGTGTGGTGTGAAGATGTGGTGTGTATGTTGATGTATGTTGATGATGTATTTGAGTAACTCCATAATAGGCAGAGGAATAGAGGTCAAAGCAATGCAAAAAGATGGTGGACGACATAAAAGAATTATAATTTATCGTTATTCCTACTTGAAGTTAATTGTGTCTAGGCAAGCTGGCGCATGAAAGTAGAAACAATTTTTCTGACCTATCGAAGTTATGTTCAACATGCGTACTATGCATAAGTTGACGAGTTCATCTCATAGCAATATGCGTATTTTACTCAACACTCTCTAAAGCTGCTGTTACTTGTACTGATTGACTTGTACATAGAGACCATCCATAGTTCAATCTATATACATATATATAAAAGAAATTATGTCTGTATGTTCCGGGTAGGCTCCAAAACGGCTTTTTAGATTGACCTAAAGAGTAATCCTGTAAAGTTTGGTGATGATCGGAGCACTTTTTTAACTGTCAAATACAGTTTTTCTTTACTATGATGATTCTATTGTTTTATAACCCAAATTTGTGTTGACACATTCGTTTGGATATATATCTGTCAATATGGAACATATTTAAGTACAATGGAGTTTATTGAAGTATACTGAAGTACATTAAAGTAAATAATTAAGGAGTTTTAGGAAATCAAGTTAAGTTGTAGCGCCGCGAATGTATTCGTTTACTGATGCGTTTTCAATTGACTATTACAACGGAAAATTGTATTTTTCTTCACCAATCATGTTTCTTCACAGAATCATTATAATAAATAAAAAATGTCACCCAAAAAAGCAAGTATTGGTAAAAAAAACCTCCAAATCAAAGAATTAATTCCAATTAAAGAAAAAAGAGCAAATGAAACAGCTGATGAACGTGAGTTACGCCTTGAGAGAATTGTAACAGAATATCTACAATAAGAAATATAGAAACTAAAGAAGAACATGAATCACGGCTTCAACAAGATAGTGAAAAAAATCTTCATCGCGAGCTACCGAGACAATCCAAAAACGTACGCAAAGGCTTGATGCCAATCGTAACCGAATAGCTCAATTACGAAAAAAATAGATTTAAATCTTGAGGTGTTCAACTACAATAAGGATGATGATTACAGAAATCACAAGGATGTAGTGATCGGTGCAATGAACAAAGTTTGTACACATTGTGGTGCTTTTAAGTTGTTTTGTCACCATTGATGAAGTCATTTGAATTAAATTTCTAAGCGCTCTTCAACTTAAAAACATTTTTTTCAAAATATCCGAAATTATAATTCATGCTTCCAAATGACGTCCTTTGGAGCAACCAACATAGAGAATAATGCCAGTTACATGCCCACTTTTAAAGTGCAAGGTTAAATTTACCAGAGAATTGGATCATTGTTCCCAGTTCAAGATGAAGATCCCAAGTTTTTACAAATTTATTTCACCGGTAATGAAGCTGCAGAAGCTGATCGGCGTGGGTCAATCAGTACTGAAGTAAGACGAGAAATCTTAGAACTTCAAACTATGTTTCATGAACACAACAGCTTCATACGTGCATTCAAAAACGCTCTAGACCAGATGCCGACACATGATAATAAGGTTGTGATAAGGGCAGACAAAACACCATCCGGGGACCATAAACGGCGATTCAATGTACCGGTAAAAGACGACCTTTGCAGTGGTTATGGTCGGAACAGAATTCGAGCGACGTGATATCATCATCCATCTCCGAAATGAAAACCTTCGACGCGCTGCGGAAACGCACCGATCATATGATGCATTACAGTATCCAGTTTATTTCAAAGTGACGAAGATGGTTACCATTTTAGTGCAATGCAAGTAAATTAAAATAATGAGTCAACAAAAAAAGTTTCTTGCATGAACTTTTATGACTACCGCCTTATGATCCGACGAAATGAATTTAATCATTTGTTAAAATGCCGCGAACTATTACATCAATTTTTAGTCGACATGTACGAAAAAATTTAAAGTGAACGTCTTCTTTTTATTCCGTTGAATCAACAAAGCTACGCGCTATATTCACTTAAGTGATACGATTAATAATGATGAAAATTATGCAAACATTGGCCAAATGGTGATTTTGCCAGCAACGGTGTAGTCCTCGACATAAGAACGAGTACGCCCAAGATGCTATGACTTACGTCCGCAAGTACGGACGACCGGATCTCTTCCCTACTTTCACGTGCAATCAAACTTGGAAATACATCACTGACCTGTAAGACCCCAATCAAAATTCAATACATAGACATGATCCTCTTGCACGAGTATTCAAACAAAAAAGCAAAATCTAGCTCGGCGAAGCGGGCTGGTTACATTAGTAATATATGTTTATGGCGAAACTCAATTCGGTTGAGTCGCAAAAGCGTGGTGAAACCAACGAAAATCGATGATGTTCAACTCCCGCAGATATACATAAAATAAAGCAAAATCTAGCGCGGCGAAGCGGGCTGGGTACGCTAGTAAAAAAAAATAAATAACTTTTATCCTTAACGTAGTCTCTTTATTAGTCTAAGTAGATAGAACTAAACATTAATAAAATGTTGTCCTTGATCTCATAGCATACGCTTCGTAATTTTGGCAAATCATTCTTGATTCGATGGTGTTTTTTTCTCTGCTGTTTCATAATCATAGGAACTTAAGTAATTAAGTTTTTTTTATTTAATTTCTAGATCATCGGTTCACTAGTTAGTCACAGTCTTGTCATAAAGTTTACAATTTTTACAGTAAGGACATGTTCAAAATTGAACATGTCGTTATATAAGATAAGAAATATCATATACGTACATATCCATATACAGTCCACTAATTTTAAATAATCATTTCTTTCCCTTTCAAATATCAATGAACATGCTTACTTATCAGCAAAGCCGAAATTCTACTAAATATAAATATCTATTTATATATTAATATACATACATACATACATATATATATATATTTATATGCAATGCACATCTAATAATAATGAAAATGCATTGGACACAAATCATAAATTTACAGAAGAGATGGCACACACACACACATGTATTAAATTGTACTTGTTTTGTCGGCGAACATCCCATCCTTTTCTTGATCTTGGCTTTTGGGTTCAGTTCTGCTTCTTCTGCTGTCATGTTTACATTGTTAGCGGCTTTAATATCCACGTCTTCATTTGACTCTTCTAAAACACCTTTGCGCTTTTTCGGCAATTGTGTTGGTTTGTGTAAAACTTTAATTTCTTCTTCCTTCTCATGCGCTTTAGCATCATCTTCCAAAATATGAACAGTTTCTTTAGCTTCGTCCTTATCTTCAATCGATTTATCCCGCATTGCACTTTCCCACATTTCTCCAAAATGTGAGCCTGCCGGAAGAGATACCAATTGAGTTTGTTTTTCCTCAGTTTTTGAAGGTTTGTGTAATTCTTCAAAGAATTCTTCTTCAATTTCATTTACCTTTTTATCTTCCTCTGTTATTTCTGTTGTTTTTTCCTCAACGAACTTTTATAAGTTTTTCGTCTTCAATCTTTGCACTGTATTAGTTAGTTACGTCGCAGTTGTAGATAATTTGGGTACGATGAGCAGAGTTGGCTGATTGTCAAACTTTTTTTAAGAAGACTCCATGCAGCTTCATAATTTTTCGACGAAATTTGAAAATGCTGTATTAGTGGTGCAGCTTCGCCTTTTAAGCATTGACGAAGGCGCAGCATTTTCTCTGTATTCTTCATCTGCTCGTAGTCATGTACCATAACTTTGAACACGTTGTAAAATTTGGCCCATTCCTTAATATCGCCATAAAATGTTGAAATTTTTATTATTTTTCTTTCTTCAAAGTTAGGGCGATAAAAAATTTTAGGCTCTTCTTTTTGTAGCTTTTTCTTTAAATGTTTAAGCTCTACGTAGTATTCGTAACAAATTTCTTCGAATAAGATTTCAATTTCTTCATTGAAATCTAATTTGCCTTTTTGGTTTTAATATCTACGAATAAAAAGTCTAAACACTTTAAATGATAGTTGTTGATCATTAATTCCATACTTAGATCTTCCATTTTTCTTCTGAGGTTTTCAACTTTCCTCATGAATATGGAAGTTTTTCTATCCAAATCTTGGTGTTTAGCTTCAACTTCTTCAATTTTTGTTTTATATGATGGCTTTGTTGGAAAAGTGTTGGACGTGTACAACACCTTTTCGGAAAAATCCGCTGGGGTTTCAGGAATTTTCTTCTTGTTTATTCCCATTTTGAGAGTTTTTCCGCAACACTTTTCCTATTTATTGATAAACTGCTTGTTTTTCTCTAAAGAAATCGTTGGAGGTATTTGATTTGGTCGCCTAGTTGACCTTGCTATGTCTCGACTCACAGCCGCTGAATATCTCTTGGATAGCAGTTAGATCACTGCGTTTAGTCTCTGCTAAAACGGCTTATGCGATCGGTTTTAATGCGGGAATATACACCCGTCTTACAAATATTTTTATCTAAGCAATATGTGGGAATATACACCCGTTTTACAATTATTATTTTTATTTAGTCAATATGCGGGAATATACACCCGTCTTACAATTTAATTTTGCCTGTATTTATATTAATTATAGGGCTTACTTTATTTTATTTGCCTATATTTTTTATAATATCAGGGTTTTTTTTAAATTTGGCTGAGCTCTTTTTTTAGGCTCGATAGGACCAAATGTTAAGTAAAAGTTATTTTATGTTGCTAATATGCGGGAATATACACCCGTTTTACAATTATTTTTGTTTTCTGTTGTCTGTATTTTGAACAGGGCTCTTTGTATACTGCCTGTTGTGTAAATACAGGACTTTTTAGTTTGGCCGAGCTCTTTATCCGGCTCGAAGGACCAACTGTTAATACCTCAATATAGCTTCTAACAATCCTTACCGCTGGTGGGGGGAATTGAAAAGTCGTATATAGAGGGAGAATTTATTCATTCTGATTTTATTCTGTATTTTCCTTGCTTATATACAAATTTTAAAACTATCTTAAATAACTAAATACATGTGTATGTGTGTGTGTTTGTATCTATTGCAGCATATTGTTTATTGCTGCTTGACATGGGGTTATTTTCAAGAGTACAATTTAATACATGTGTGTGTGTGTGTTATCTCTAATGTAAATTTATGATTTGTGTCCCATGCATTTTTATTATTATTAGATGTGCATTGCATGTAAATGCATTATGTATATATGTATGTATGTATACGAGTATTAATATATAAATAGATATTTATATTTAGTAGAATTTCGGCTTTGCTGATAAGTAAGCATGTTCAATGATATTTGAACAGGACAAATCCGCAGAAAAAGTTCAATGGATATCTATGAGCTCCTCAAAAAACTTTATATTTCAAAAATGCTTGTTTTCCGCACTATTAATCATTGATGACAGAAAGAGAAGTGGTCGTTCTGGAAATCAATATCAAGCCTTTTGTGAAAATGAGGTTAAAACTGGTACAAAAGTTAACAAGCGGGGTGTTTTAAAAAGAGTCGTAAAGCAGTTAACCAATAATCCCTTCGATGGAGAACAATATTACTGGTTTCATAAATGCAGAAGGCTGGCCATCTGGAAATCAAGATTAGAATCCATTGCACACGTATACAGTTTGTGCTCAAAGTGTATGGCTTGTCTAATACCCCGAAGAAATTTGGAAAGTCCGAAGACATCTTAAGGACGAGCAGCGTCGTCAGTAACAATAGAAACTGTGAGTGCTGCATTTTAAGATTTTAACCACTTCGTATGACAACTTGTAAGCTATAATAGTTATTTAACCAAACTATAACATTGCACTATCGACTCCAAGCAAACATTTTTTTAGACCTATGCATGTAATATACTTGCATATATATGTATTTCAATAATTTACAACATTTGGCTGTGATTTTGAATTATTTATATAATATTTTAATGAAAGAGAGTAAGTAACTCATTTGAACGGAAAAAAATATTGATTTCTGGCGACATGAGCTGTCGACATGGAAAAAAGTACAGTAGAGTGCCACTCATGTTTTCGATTTACTTCGAAACTGTAAGTATGTACATGTGCACATTTGACACTGTAAATAAATATTGGTAATCTTTTGATTAAGGTTAATATAAACGCGATTCATGCTGTCACATAGAGTATACTAAGTATTTTTCAGAATTCCGACTATACATTTAAAATAAGCTATGATTTATATACTTTCAACCAACAAAATTTTTGCTTAAAAAATCCACTTAAGATGCTAATTACTTGGTTAAATTTTAGAATATTTCCAATTTATATAAAATTTTACCATGACCTGCACCATTGAGGTAGTTGTATTGAGGAGACATTTTTATTAGCATTATTTTATCACCAGATGAAGTATTTGAGGAAAGTGCACATGCATACCGAACATAAAAAGGAAGAAAAAGGTAAAATAATTAAATATTTATGCAAATGAGATAAATAATGTAAATAAAGTAAATGACTTATTGATCTTAAAACAAAAGTTAAATTTTATATTGATTGGATCATACATATGTATATTTTATTTTCTATTAAAGCTAACAAACTACGTTTAAGCAGCCATTTTAAAGTAATGTTATTTTATGTGAAAAGGAAAGAAAGTAACGTACGGAACGGTACTTAATAGCAACATTTTTTTATTTTACGGAAGTTGGGTGTTGTCACATAGTTATAGTATTCTTGATATGGTTTTAAATAGCATCTGCATGAATGTTCCCTCAAGTGATTTTAATTTCTTCACATTACCACAAGATCGAAAACATTAGCATTGAAATTCGTTAGATTAGTTTATGAAGAACTACTTCGCTTACGTAGTTTTGAATAATACCGTACTCCTGAAACATCAGTCTCAATTAGTTCATTAATTACGTTTTAGTACAATGATAACTTTTGTGTTAAGCTTTTAGTTTTCTAGCTCCGGGTATCACGAATCTTTTACGTTATAATAGTTTTGTTCACCTAACGGATGTTTGCATCACCAAAAACTAATCGAAATTGATATAGAATATTGTATAAATAAAAGATCGGAATGACAAGCCGAGTTGTTATTAGGGTGACTGTCTGTCCGTGCTAGCGACAACTTGAGATTTCTTGATGAAACTTCCTACATACGTACATCATCCAATGGAGGTTGGTATTGCAGATGTTTGTAATCGGAATATTAGCCCGGTCACAAAATGGCATTAAAGAAACACTTATAAAGTGATATAACTAAGCTCAAAATTAATATATAAAACTGTAATTTCGTACATAGGATTGCAATAGTGAGAGGTGGGTTTAAAATAAATAGGCTTGGCTCTGCCCCATAATAGGTTTGAGGTAAATGTCTCACAAATCATTATAATTTAATTTGCTCAGAACAAAACTTTGACAGTGTTAAAATGTATGTAATCTCATTATAACCACACTCTTTGTATAGGTTTATTAAAATCAATTTAAAGTGCGATAACTCACTAAAAGCATTTTACAAATACTTAGGATGGAAGGGATGGACGAAATCGCAATACAACCACGTTTACTTTCCATATAACAACATTTTGAATTCCAAGTATTTATTTAATGCCCTTATCTTAATAGTACACAATATCGAGTATTTGCTCTTTTTTAACAGTATAAAAATCAAACACCTGGGAAGTTATCGGAAGAAAACCTTGCACAAATAGTGTCATTAACACTAACAATGAAATTTAGAGTTCGTTGTTTTCTTGCAAATTTGTGTTCTGGTGCCCAAAGTGAGTAAAAATGGTAAATTCTAAATTGATCAATCTGTGAGTTATCTTGTTAATCTAATTATATGACATAATGATTTTGATATTGTTATGTCATAATATCAAAATTGGATAAAATCGGGTAATAATACCCGTAGCCCCCTATTCACCCAATGTATGTAAGATACCTTAAGAAAATGAAACATGTATTGAACATATGTACTGGATATACATTAGTTTATATCCCGTATACTATAAATAACTTTTTTTATGGCATCAGATTTGCAGTTAATGTCGCTGTCTAATATATTTAAGTTTTGTCAAAAGTTAATGCAATCCTAGCTCATATATAGGGGATTTAGGGATTTCCATCCATTTTGTTTTTCCATCGGACTTTAAAGCATTTATGTCGGCCAATATATGCCATATTTTATTGACTTAAATGGGGATTTTTTTCTTACATCCCAAATAGCACAATTTTAAATTCCATTTGACTCTTTCACTTTCCAGTACACAAATTAAGAAGTAATTCATATTATGAGATAAAACCGTATCAAGGGAGGGAGAGAGGAAGGAGGCGTTGGATTTCGAGGTGGACATTGTTATTAATGTTAATACTGGTTCCCAGATAGACGAAATTATCTACGACTTCGAAGTTATGAATGTCCACAGTGACCTGGAAGCCAAGTCGCTACGACTGTTTGTTCGATGGCAGGACCGGAAGTTTAAGACCGGAAGTCGTGAGCTGCTTGAACCATATGTGAAAGAATCGTTGCTCGCCACTCCCAAGTGAACGGCGTTCAGATTGCGTTCCTCGCAGGCGTGAACTTCTACATGGCTCCATCCTCAAGCCCCTAGGTACCGAATATGTAGACCCCATTATGTATAGTTGATTTTTCACCGAAAATATGAGTCAATGTATGGGATATACTATACAATTGAAATTCAGAGAGAATCCTTTCCTGTCGATAGTAACTTTTTTCTAAGAATTGTACTACATATATCGGCCAATATTTAAGTTATCTTAATGAATATTACAGAACTTGTTTTTGCATAACAGTGTATCTTTGTGCCTGGAATAGATAAAATTGGGCGAAAATTGGACCTTGCCCCCATATACATAACTAATATCAGCATTTTCGAACGTCCGGCATGATAATGATTTTCATGTCGGTCAGTGTATGAGTAATATATAGTATATGTATATATAAAATTTTCTGGATTCTAATCCTCTAGTGGACATTTTACCTCTTAAGGTATTTCCCTGGCTTTGATTCTTGCAAGTTGCCTCCGAACTTAGCCCTTCCTCACTTGTTTTTAATATAAAGTTTTGCAGCACTTGAAAATATTTCCCTTTTTTGTGAATTGCAAGAGTATAAAATGTAAGGTTACACCTGAACTAAGCACGACCTTGCTTATGATATTAATATTAGGGGCTTGCGATTATTATGAACATATTTGTAAAATAATCTAAATACGTTAAATTTCATGATCTTGCAGGACATTCAACTGGGCCATTTCTCGAAACTAGCGAGGTGTCAAACTTTGTACACAATGTGCCTATGTTTAGATGTGAAACATGAGGCGGCGCATCGCCTTGTTGGAAATAGAAATCGTCCGCGTCGATTTCATGAAATTCCGGGAAGAACATCGTGTTATAGAGATAATTTTCTTTTGACGAAGCCAAAAATTGGCCTCATCTTAGAAGATCGTGCTTTGCGCGATAATCTTTAACAATTTTCAAGCATTATACCAAATTGAAAAACGTGGCATGATGAAATGGCAAACCATACTGAACACACTGACAAAATAAATCAAATTTATCAAAATATGTCATTCTTATTGGCAGGCGCGTTATAGTAAGTATAATAAATTTTCAAAACTCACAGTTTCTGATCCAGACGCAGTTACTAATTCTTGCAGTGCTCGAACTGATAGTGCCTGCTCAATTACGAAAACGCATTGGGATAGATCTGGCGGAATATTTTTGTCCGCTATATTTTCCAAAAAACAATGGCGGTTACCAAATCCTTCAGCTGCTAAACAGACGCGTTCACCAGTTGCGGTACATGAGAGACAAACCATATCTTCCTGAAAATGATACGTTTTTTAATATACAATTATTAATAAATTATAAGAGAAAAAAATAAATAATTATAAAATTAATACTTAATAAAATAAAGACTTATCAGGTAAAATGAATGCTCAAATGTAATATTTGCAATAAATTTTATTGATAGAGTGATGCTACTTCGCTTAGGGGTACATTGAGTAGATGTTTTACACATGTCGCAATAAGTTCTTATAAACTGTCTTCTACTTTGCTGGGACAGTTGAATTTCTACTTAACATCTTGCACGGAAAGATTTTCCGATGACAATGAAGAATTCTGTAGAATCGTTTTTCTTTATTATTGGCTATGACGAAATACTTGCCGTTCTCTCTCCGAATATTAACAAGAAAGAAATAGATGTACTCATTTAATCATGATGAAGTGAGGCGATCGTGTTTTTGCTAATCTTGTTCGTTTTCGTGTAGGGATATCCTACGCAGTCTTTCTCCTCGCTGTTTGTGAAGATTTATGCTAATCGATGTGTCACAATATAATCCAACTCAAAGCGTATTTGAAATCAAATCATAGTACCGACATCAGTAATTTCCCGTTGATTATAAAGTTAAAACATAACCCTAATTGCATCATCAGTTTTTCTTATTTTTTCTTATAAAATTTTGGGGAACATCTTTTTAATGTAAGCAACGACGAAAACTGAGTCTACGCTAGAATCAAATAGACACTATTTGATATTGGGGCGTTGAGGAAGTAACTGTTTAATAAACAGCCACGTGCGAAGGTGGGGTTTAACCGACTTATTAACATTCATCACGCTGTCATACTCATGTATAAATAATTTACATTATTATATCATATTTCGTCATTCTGACATACCTTATATTTGCTTCGCTTCGCGCATAGTGCGGAAAGTTCTACATTAATCAGTCACAACTCGAATGTTCCACAAACTAAATTGCAACTTAGCCCGGAAGAATTGAAATCGTAATATTGCTGTTTGGCTGCACGTGAATAACTAAGTAAACCTCTACGACGTTTGGAGTTATTGGAGTAAATATTGCAGGACTTTGCTTTGCTGTAAACTTTCTACTCCAACAGTTAAGGCAATGCGAGTATTGGCTTTCTACATTGGATTTATTGCAGAAATCTAAATTAACAATCTCTTAATTTTCACCAATATGTACACAGATAATTGTATTTAGACAAGGAAATATTCTTGAAAATTTTCTTTAATATGTTTTTCAAATCAGAAAAACGCATCATTTCCATCAGGTGACCTCGGCTGTGTGAATTATTATTATCGTGTTTATTAATTCTATGCCGATACAATGATTCGAGTCGACAACAATATAATTGAATGCAACCTTATCCTCGTTCTTCTTCTTAATACTTGGTCTTTGTTCGTCGAGGAGGAAAAGTTTTCAAGGATTTCGAAGTTGCTTACATACCAAGGAATTCTTACAATGATCTTTATTTTGAAGACTAAGTTTTGATCGCGGTCCTAAAAGCCAGTATATATTTTTGAGTTTAAGTTTGAGCTGCCTCATTTTCTCTATATTGCGTCTTCCAAATGAGTCTTCTGTCCAAATAAAGGCTTAGGTATTTGACAGTTACACTTTCAGGTATTGAATAGCCATTTAATGATACGGAGGGGCATTTTCGGTTCTAATATTTTGTGTATTTACTTCTACCTTCCAATTCTTCAGCCGTTCGACAATATTAAGTCGTTCTTTTAAATGGTTCGAGGTGGAATTATGGTTAAAACTTGTGGTAATAATCATCAGCATAAGTTGCTACTTCTAAATCATTGATGATCGACAGGTTAGCTGGCTCAAAAAACGCTCTATAGCGGAACTTTAGCATCAATGAATACAACTCAGAAAATGCTAATTTTTCTTGGACATAGTATTTACGGTTACTTAATGACTTCATCAGTAGAAAGTAAGGCGCTGTAAGTAAATTTTCTGCAAAGTTAACCTGGATGACATACTTTATCGAATGCTTGTTTAACATCTAAAAAGACCCCTGCACAGTAGTGCTTGTATTTGAAAGCACTCGTGATAATTTTAACAATTCGATGGCCCTACCTAGGTGTTCCGTGTCCCCTTCTAAAGCTAAACTGATATTCGGGTGATATATTTCGATCATCGAAACAGGTAACGTTCTCTAAAACTTTAGAAAATATCGCCAGTAAATTAACTAATAATTATCTTAGCATATTTCCATTGACTTGGATAGTGGCGAGTCGAAGAATAGAATTATAGATATAAGTGGGCGGTCTGATATAATTGTAAGGTAGATGTCAAACAGTAAGTCCATCAAATTTATCAAATGCAGGCAACTTTTAAAGTTTTATTTTCTTAACCTCAGTCGTTACTTCCTTAATAGAATTTTTTCGAATAGGCAGAATCATCTAGCAAGGCGATCCTAGAAAGTTTTGTACCTAAGCAGTGTTCATAACTATGTAATTTCAATAACCGTGTTTCTTCTAGTAGGCCTCTTTAAATATTTGGTTGCCTTCCACAGATTAAGCTCAGGATTGTTTGGGTGGTGATCTAGATTCCATTCCTTCTGCTGCCTCATCATTTTTCATTTCAAGCATTTCTATACTATGTACATATATATACTTTATATATATATATACTTATTTATATATATATACTTTGCGTAATAATTTTGTATGGTTTTTCCATACTCGACGCAGTAATCCCAAACGTTACACTGATTGGCGAATGATCACAGTTTAAGTCAAAGCTCTCCTTAATTTGAAGTTGGTGTTGCGATATACCCTTATACATGAAAAAATCTAGCAGGTCTGATCTTTTTAGAGGATCACTAGGCCAATATGTGGGTTTTCTGGTAGAAATAGTTGAAAAGTTAAACTTTGTTTTATATTTAAATAACTATTTACTTTCGGGTTAGCCAGACTAGATCTCCACCAAGTAGTTGCCAAGACTTTCGAAAAATATTTCGTAGTTATCTAATTTAAACACATAATGTGGAAGCAGGTAGATAGCTCCTATAAATACCTCAGTAAAATT
The DNA here is from genome assembly GCA_037783105.1 of Bactrocera zonata. Classification (NCBI taxonomy): domain Eukaryota; kingdom Metazoa; phylum Arthropoda; class Insecta; order Diptera; family Tephritidae; genus Bactrocera; species Bactrocera zonata. The sequence goes on along the minus strand of JBAWJQ010005153.1, from coordinate 244,009 downwards.
GATATTTGTGCAACATATTTTATTATTTTTTTTTTTTTTTTGGGAATTTTGATTTATCGATTTTTTGTTATTTATTTTGAACAGGTAATTAATAATAATATTTAATAACAAAAAAATTTACAGCAATTTGAATTATTTTATTAATTCTTTCTTCCAAGAAAGTTGATATTTGGCAAAAGAGGGTTGGTAAAGAATACATATAAACGAAATTAATTAATATTTACATTCAACGTTTAAGCTGTTGATTAGATTAGTAACATATTGAATCTCACTTTCGTTCTGCAACCAATTTTAATCGTCGAAGCATCAAATTTATTAAATTTTCAAGTATGCTTATGTCGATAGTTGCCCATTTCTCAACAATGGCTTCCTTTTAGCTATCAAATTGTCGTCCACCTTCATAAACCATGAGAGATCCACCACCATGGTTATGCCTATAGCAAGTCTGCCGGGGATGCCTTGGATCACGCCAAAATTTCTGATTTCCATCCAAACCATGGACCATCCAAAATAAACTTTTTCTCATGACTGAAGATCACTTTTTTAAACTCATTTTCCTAAAACTTATATTTTTCGAAAAATGCAAGACGGACCTTCTTATGCCGGGGTAAAAGTTTTGGAACCCGAACTTTGGGATTATATTTATTTAAGTGCAACGCCTTTCAGCAAATCTGTTGTACGCTTTGCCTAGTTATTGGCAATTTCTTTATCTACCCGCAACTCAAAGTCGCAGCTAAGGCTCGGATATGATGCTTAGTCGTAAACTAACTTTTGGAATCGCACCCTTCCGATTATTTTGGGCGTATTTTTCTGGGGTTTTTTAAATAATTAGTAATTGTTTTTTAGTAATGTTGGAGTTGTTTCGCTATTTCACCAACTTTTACACTACTCTCGGACATTGTCTCAATCTGAGTCTTCTCCTTATTACTTAATTTGGCGGAAATAGGCATTTTCTCGAAAAATCATTAAAAAAATAAAAATATAGCCAGCAAACTGCAACAAAATAAACTTAATTTAATTAAAAAATCAAAATGTTATTAACCAAATCAATTCTTACGGAGAGATTCTACCCAAAATGATCAATATTGCACAAATATATCAACTTTCTATTGAATGCATGACTTTGTTTACTTTGAAATCATAACGGGACTACAGATTGAAAGCAGATAAGAAGTAAATACATATATATATACTTATGTACATGGAAAAGCACCATAAAGCTTAAGTGAGAAAGCGTGCATAGTCAAAGAAATAATAAAGAAATTAGAAATAACTGTACCATCAATAACAATGTTTGCACAAATATCAATTTTACAATATACGTACATCGATATGCATACATTTAATTTGAATAGCGGGGGCTTGTATATTTACTAAATTTACGTTATCTAGTTTTCTGAATTTAAGGGTTTTTTTTTTGCCAATTACTGACAGACGGGTGGTTAGCATTTATAAATTCATGATCTTTTTATGCATGTATGTATATATTTATCTATATGATTTTTTGGTAAAATGCGACTCAGAAATTAACATTATACCAATGTTTTTTCGATTTAGGGAACAAATTTATTATTGTGGGGACAGGGAAACCCTATAACAGCTTAATGTGAACAAGAAATCTGGCAACTACGAGCAGCATCAGCAAAAGTGTCCATAACCAAATTACAAAGTCGAGTCGCGTTTGAGAAGCCGAAGACGAGTTACGAAATTTTGGTGTCTGCAGTATTTTTTAATTATAAACTTTTATAAATTCATTTTAAAACCATCACTTTTTTCAAATCATCCATTTCATTACATTGTATTCGTTTAACAAATTTCTAATTAAACTCAATGAACATTAAATACATTTTTGAACTAATTTTTGTGACTTGTCGGTGGAATCCTACAAAATATGGCGGCTCAACCATAAGACTAGAGTGTTGGAAGTGCATGTGAATCATGAATCAATTATGCTAACAATGCAAACTATTAAAAGAAAGTAGCAGATATTACAATAAATAAAGCAAGCGACGGCTGATACAAAAATTGGCATAGTACCACGAAACGACGTTATAATAGGTTGTCAAAAAAGTCTTGCGGTATTTTCGCTAGTTGGCGCTGAAAGCGCGTAGTTCTAGTTTTATTCGTCGCATCGGGTCATGCTATACCTTCTGGGAAAGCTCATTTCACGCGCTAACACGTGTATGATTGATTGTCGTTTCTTTTAAGTCGTTCGTGAGTTATAGCGTCGCAAACATGGAGCAAAATAAAGAGAAATTACGGCATATTTTACAGTACTACTACGATAAGGCAAAAATGCATCTCAAGACGCCAATAAAATTTGTGCAGTTTATGGACCCAATACGTTTCCATTTCCACCACACAACGATGGTTTCAATATTTTCGTTCTGGTGTGGAGGTGGTCGAAGATGCGCCACGCTCCGGAAGGCCTGTCGTCGAAAATTGCGATAAAATTGCTGAATTGGTCGAAAGAGACCGGCATAGTAGTCATCAAACCGTTATAAACCATTTGAAGAAGCTTGGAGTCACTAAGAAGCTCGATGTGTGGGTGCCACACCAATTGATTCAATAAAAATACCGCAAGACTTTTTTGGCAACCCAATATTTTGAAATCAGACGCGACAAAACTACAAAAATGTCTAAGCTAAGTGACTTCGTGAATGTTCGCGAAAATCTACGCAAAAGCCGAAAAGAATGTATATTAGCTTTACATAAATATGTATTCGAATGTGAAGGTGATAGAAAGAATCGACAGCGCTTGCGTGAGTTTGAAGGGTTCATATTTGATGAGTGCGACGGCGCGTACACACAAAAACTTGCATACATTAAACAAAATTTAGCAGAAGTCGATCTCGCTTCCATTTGCGGTGTGCTTTGCTTAAATTATAAATCCGACAATATAGTCCATCACATTTTTCAAAATCTTCGAAAGGGAAATTTACTTGCCGCATACAAGGACGACGATGATAACGAAGAAGACGACGAAAGCGAAGATGGCGATGAAAACAACGACGACGAAGATGAAAATAAGAGCAATAAAAACAAAGACGAAGGCTTTGAAAGTTGTTGCGAGGTCAACGTTGCCAGCGGTAGAAATAACGCACAAGAAGGAGTAAGACAAGTGTATGTGCAACAGCCAAGGTTTGCACTAAGCTTTCGTGACATTGAAGAAACAATAAGGCTGTATGATGGTAGCGAAAAATTTCCAATACAAAATTGGATAAACGAATTCGAAGAAGTAGCAGCACTCATGCAGTGGGATGATTTTCAAAAGCTCATTTAAGCAAAGAAGTCAATGAAAGGTTTAGCAAAAACCTTTATAAATAGTGAGAGGGGTTTAAATACGTAGGGTAGGCTAAAAGAAGCACTGAGTGAAGAATTTGAATCAACAGTCAACAGTGCAGAAGTTCATAAACAATTGACTGATAGGAAAATGAAAGAAAAAGAAAGTGTGCACGAATATTTTCTACAAATGAAGGAACTAGCTTCCCGTGCAAATATCGACGAAAGCTCGCTAATATCTTATGTTATCGACGGTATTCGAGATTCTAGTGTAAAGAAAGCAATATTGTACGGTACAGAAAATATAAAACAATTCAAAGAAAAGCTCAAGTGTTATGAAAAAATGCGAAGTAATGTCAAGCAAGAAGTTGAGCAAAGAGGGGTATACAAACAGAAAAAGATTGTCGATAGTGTTGATGCTGAAAAGAAAGAAGTCAGATGTTTTAATTGCGGGGTAAAAGGGCATAAAAGTGTAGAATGTAAAAACAAAGAAAAAGGTACTAAATGCTTTAAATGTAATGAATTTGGTCACATTGGGAAAAATTGTCCTAAATCTAAAACTGACAATTTTAAACAAGTAAATACAAGGATTTTGCGTGAAAGTGAGATGCATAAAAAAGTGGAAGTAGGCAAATACAATTTTGAAACACTTTTTGAAGGAAGTAAATTTAATATAATTACAAACAAAGTTTATATGAGCATCGGTAAGCCCACACTTCAAAGTGTTAATGTGTGTCTAGTTGGTTTTGGTGATAGCAATGGAGAAAACAAAATAAAGCCAATGGGTTCAGTGAAGCATGAAACATCAATTGATAATGAAAAATATAGTCTAAATTTTATGGTGGTTCCTGATAAATATTTGAACGTTGATATATTGCTATGCGAAGACTTCTGTGCGAAAGCAACAATTACAATGAGTGCTCATGGACTGTCATTTAAAAAAATTGAAAAAGACGTATGTGAAGACGAAGTGAAACTGTTGAAAATTGATATTTCAAATGATGAATCATTAAATATTGACGAAAATGCTAGTGCAATTTATTCAATGTAGACGAAATAATCGAACAATGGTTAAAAGACGGAGTAACTAAACATTAAAATTCTGAGTTTTGCAGTTCAATTGTGCTAGTAAAAAAACGCGACGGTTCGCCAAGGTTATGTGTTGATTTTAGAAAAATAAACAAAGTTATGGTGAAAGATCGGTTTCCATTACCACTGATCGAAGATCAGCTTGATCGGTTACAAAATGCGAAAATTTTCAGTACGATCGACCTTAAAAATGGTTTCTTTCACGTGCCAATTGCAGAGGCTAGTAAAAAGTATACCTCTTTCATTACTCATAATGGACAGTATCAATTTTGCAAAGTTCCGTTTGGATTATCCAATTCGCCGAGTGTTTTTCAAAAATACATTAATGCCATATTTAGAGAAGTAACGCATAGAGGCATTGCATTGCCTTATATAGACGATATAATAGTGCCTGGTGGTGATGAAAAAGAAGCTCTAAATAATTTAATTGAGGTAATTAATATATGCAAGGACTATGGACTTGAAATTAATTTGAAAAAGTGTAATTTCCTTAAATAAAAAGTAGAGTTTCTTGGCTATATAATTGAAAATCAAAAGATTTCACCATCGCCGAACAAAGTTGACGCTTTAAAAAAATACAAAATGCCAAAGACTATCAAGCAAGTGCAGAGTTTTTTGGGTCTTGCTGGTTATTTCAGGAAATTTATTCCTAACTTTTCATTAGTTGCAAAGCCTTTAAGTGACCTTGTAAAGCAAAATAAAAAATTTGAAATAGGCAAAGAACAGGTTGTTGCATTTGAAACTCTTTTTACTCTTTTTAGAAAAATTTACTGTTTTTGTACTGTAGTTTGTAAATTTTCTTGCGCATTTAAACCTGCTAACACTCTTAAGGTCGCTTTCTAAGCAAGTAAGTTGCCTGTACTAACTTGTCGGATAAATTGCTCCTCACTTTAAAGTGCCATTTAAGTATTTTCGTTTTCTCATCTCGCTTGTAAAAATATATTCATTATTTCGAAATTATGGCAAGGCCAAAATTAGAATGCACTACGTTGGTGTGGTGACTATGGTTGGCAATGCGATGCATGCAAAACGTAAACAAAAGCAGCTGTTTATTGAAATCTTATCATGGAAATCCCACAACTAAAAAGAAATTGGAAATGCTTAATTTAAAGCTGGCTTCAAGCACATGCAATCTGAACAAATTTTATGTGGCTGGACTTCCATTTTAGGTAAATTTGTTGAAATAAAAATGCCTTTGTAACTGTGGACTTATCCAGTTTATGTAATTGTTTATTAGCTTAATGGCGCCCAGGAGAAAGTGTGTGTTTTAATACAGAACTTCGAAAAGAATTCAACTTCTTAATAGAAGCAACAAGAGCCAATGAAGTAAAGTGCGTTAAATGTATGGCAGTTTTTTTTAATTGCAAACAGCGGCAAACTGGATATCCTGCAACATTTAAAGACTAATAAACACAAACGCGCTGATATTTCTGCAGCCAGTAGTAAAACCATTTCTGCATTTTACTTATCTAAATCGCTTGATGGTTGTCAAAAAGTGACATGCATCACAGAAGGAACATGGGCGTACCATACGATTCAACACAACTATTATTTTCGCTCAAATGATTGCACAAATAAACTTATCAAAAGCTGTTTTGACGAAAAATATTCATGCGCACGCACCAAGTGCGAAGCCATTATTTGCAATGTGCTTGCACCCAACGCCATTAAGGAATTGGAGAAGGATTTAGAAGGGGTACATTTCATTTCAATATATTCTGACTGCTCAAACCATGGAAGTACAAAAATATGTCCAATTCTTGTTCGATACTTCACTCAATACAAAGGAATTCAAGTAAAAATTCTGGAAGTTGATGAGATTCCTGGCGAAACGTCTGACATATTGAGTGAATATATTCTAAAGCTGTTAAACAAATTTAAATTGGAAAGAAAATGGCTAGCTTCATGGGCAGACAATACGAACGCAAATTTTGGTGGTGCATCCAGGCGGGGTAAAAACAACCTTTTCACAAAACTTCAACAGGCCACTGGTAAAACATTAATTGGAATTGATTGTGCTGCCCACATTTTAAATAATTGCATACAATGTTCTGTGGAATGTCTTCCAATTGACATCGAAGTCATTGTTGTAAAGATCTACTCTTTCTTTTATATTTACACAGTCCGTGTGGCAGAATTTAAAGATATTTGTGAAAACTTAAACTGAATATTGTAAACTAATGGGATTTAGTAAAACTAGATGGCTCACTTTGAAGCCATCAATAGAGAGGATTCTAAAACTTTTCGATCCTCTCAAAAAATATTTTTTGTTACAACCAAAGTGTCCAACTGTCTTAAAACAATTTTTTGAAAATCCTTGCGCTGAAGTTCGGCTTTTATTCGGGCATTACCAAGCATGTCTCTTTCACAGCTATATTTTAAAAATTGAGTCGCAAACAATTTCAATGATAGACACAGTTTTCCTCATAAATGAACTAAAAAACAAAGTTATTGCTCGTAAAGAAGAAAACTTTGTACCATTGGAAGTTAAAAACTGTATTACAGTCTTACAACAGAAAGGTTTAATTGATGTAAATCAATTCCAAACATGCACAAAAAACTTTTATATCAATTGTGTTGACTACCTAAGCCTGTGGGACAGTGTATTCATAGAGGTTCAGGTTTTAAAATGGATACTACTCCAGAGAGTACCGTCATGGAATGAAGTGGAGGCCAGTTTTTCATATATTTTAGAAAAAAGAAATGGTATCAATATAAAAGATAACGAATTATTTGATGAATTTTCTTGCGTTAAAAGTTATGCAACACCTAGCAAGTTTAATGAATGGAACGAAAATGAAACCAATGTTCAAAACAGGTGGTTGGAAATTTTCAAACATATTGAAGAAAATAAAATTTTTTTTCTAATATTATAAAAGTTGTTCAGTTTTGTTTGTGCTTGCCCGGGTCTAATGCCCCTACGGAAAGGCTGTTTTCAATTCTTAACAATATGTGGACAAGTGAAAAAACCAAAATTAAAACCGAAACAATAAAATCGATTTTAATTACCAAAGTCAACTACGAGTTAAGCTGCCTAGAATTCAAAGAGTATTTAAAAAATAATTTTGATTTGATTAAAAAAATACATTCCGCTGAAAAGTATGTATAAACTGTGTAAATTATTATTTACTATCTAGTCACGAAGGCTTCTGTTATGTTTGAAGACTTTTTTATGTTTTTTATTTATGTATAATGTAAATGAAAAAAACATATGTACACGTATTTCTCAAAATAAATGAACATAAACTAATGTATCTGTTTTTTGTTTTTTTTATAAAATGAGGGTTCAAAAAGGTGTACTGTATTTTCATTTTGAAAATATGGTCACCGTATGTGTACCACATGAGCAGGAAAACTACCGATGCCGAACGAAAGAATAGCGGCTACGAACTTGAGATATTAGCGGTGATAGAAGCTTTAAAAAAATTCCGAGTATATCTGTTAGGACTACACTTTAAGTTAGTTACTGATTGTAACGCCTTTACTAAAACGTTAGATAAAAAAGACCTTTGTACAAGGGTGGCGCGATGGATTCTGTTTTTACAAGACTACGACTATGCAATAGAACATCGCCCTGGCTCAATGATGAAACATGTTGACGCTCTCAGCCGGTTTGCAGTATTAACTATAGTCGACGATGGGTTTTTGAATGCTTTACGACGTGCACAAGAGCAAGACTGCGAAGTTAAAGCAACTATAGATATTGTAAACGAGAAGATTACCCACGATAATTATTTCATGAAAGGCAAAATTCTCTTTAAGCTGGTTAAGGATGATGAATTAATAGTAGTACCAAAAAGCATGTATAAAGAGGTTATTCGACGTGCGCACGAAAAAGGTCATTTTGCCGTGCGAAAAACCAAAGAACTTATTAATTGAGAATACTTTATTCCAAAGGTCGATGAAAAAATAAAAACGTATATTGAGAGTTGCATACCTTGCATCATATCAAATCGAAAACCAGGAAAGCAGGAAGGTGAACTGCATCCTCTGCAAAAAGGCGACGCTCCACTCCAGACATATCATGTAGATTTCTTGGGTCCTCTCGAATCAACGAGTAAGCAATATAAGCATATATTCGCTGTTATTGACACATTCACGAAATTTTGCTGGTTGTATCCTACGAAGACGACATCGGCCCAAGAAGTCATATCGCGACTACGAGTTCAAAGTACGACGTTTGGTAACCCACAACAAATAATTTCCGACCGTGGTTCAGCGTTCACATCAGCTGAATTCCAAAATTATTGTAAAGACGAAAACATAAATCATGTAAAAATAACAACTGGACTTTCACGCGCAAATGGCCAGGTTGAGCGACTCAATACTGTTATTATTCAAGTGCTAACGAAGTTAAGTCTCGAAGATTGTACTAAGTGGTATAAAAACGTCATTAAGGTCCAACAAATGATTAACTCTACATATTCAAGAAGCATCAATACAACACCGATAGAACTACTGACAGGAGTAAAGATGCGTACTAAAGAAGATCTGCATATTAAATCTCTAATCGACGTAGAAATACAAAAGCAGTTCGAATGTGAGAGAGCTGAAAATCGGCGTTGTGCCAAAGAACAGTTGCTAAAGGTGCAAGAAGAAAATCGAAAAACGTATAACTTGCGACGAAAACAAGCAAAAAAGTACCACATAGGCTATGCGGTTGCGATAAAGCGAACGCAGTTGGGCGAAGGCCTAAAGCTGAAGCCAAAATATCTGGGTCCTTATCAAATCATTAAGGTCAAAGCCAACATTACCTATGACGTTAAGAAAACAGGTCTCTGTGAGGGGCTAAAGCAAACAACAACATGTGCGGAGTTTATGAAACCTTGGTCAAACTTTGAAGATAGCAGCGCATTCGAGGGCGAAAGCGAAGCAGGAAGGCCGAGTTGTGGGGACAGGGAAACCCTATAATAGCTTAATGCGAACAAGAAATCTGGCAACTACGAGCAGCATCAGCAAAAGTGTCCATAATCAAATTACAAAGTCGAGTCGCGTTTGAGAAGCCGAAGACGAGTTACGAAATTTTGGTGTCTGCAGTATTTTTTAATTATAAACTTTTATAAATTCATTTTAAAACCATCACTTTTTTCAAATCGTCCATTTCATTATATTGTATTCGATTAACAAATTTCTAATTAAACTCAATGAACATTAAATAAATTTTTGAACTCATTTTTGTGACTTGTGGGTGGAATCCTACATTATTGTGATTGGAAAGCCCATTAGCATTTCATGTGGTTATACGAATATCTAAGTACTATACATAGTTAATTACAAGAAGCATTATCATATTATGTAAATTACTTATTTGTTTAACTCCTTTTTCTGGAGAAATTTTTCTATTCTGAACAATGCATCATCTTGACTATTATGATTTTCTGTGGCCGAACTCTTTACGGAAACATTAGATGATATCGGTTACCTTTTCTCGTGGTTCTATATTAACAGCAGCGTTCCCAATATATTTTAAATTATAAATATGCGCATTACTATTATCTGGCTTAAGATCAATGGAAAATTGTTTAATACAAGTAGTTCCTTAGTAATGCGACTTTTTATGTTATTAACACCTCGAAGATCATGTCCAAAATCGGCTTGAATTGTTTTCAGTGGCAAACTATGATGAAGATTTTTGATTACAACACGAAAAGTTCTGTCTTGGTTTGGTAAAAATATATGAAACTTACTATGTATTATAGTTTCTCATCATTTTCATTAGTTCTCAATACTTATCAACCGACTTAACCATGATTTTTACATTACCATCTCGTTATAATTTTTAAGTAAACTCTTTATCATTAATTTTAGCTATAAGGTAGTTTAATAGACCACTAAGTTCACAGTGTGTCCGTTGTTTTCTAATCGCATTAGGTGAGATCATTGATCTTTTTACTGGTCGTTTTCTTATTTTGTGCCAATCCATAACGGCATCATCGTCATCATGTTTCATGTTGTTGTTTATGCTTGCCCGCGATTGCATTGCAGGAACTTATTAGTAAGTGTTTTTACCGAATAAACCATGTAAGTTTTAAGTGTTTTTTTGACTTTTGAGTTTTATTTTTGATTTGTAAAAACAAAGAAAAAAATTGATCTATGTCTGCTCTCAACTGAATTATAATATGAGTAATAAATCTAAGAACACCGAAGTGAAAGTAAGAGAGGAATGGCACGATCATTACAAATTATCGCCGTTTTGTTACAAGCAAAATATTGCAGCTCTTAAAGGTAAAGATCAAGTTAGCATTAAAAATATGCTTTCAGAACTTATATATGTTTTTTAGAAAAGACTTTAAGATTTAGTTTTAAGTTTACTAGAAGAAATTAGCATCATTTGTGGCATATGAGAACGGCCGAAAAACTTAAAAAATGCGTGCGTAAAATGTGCGTAAAAAATCAACAGTCTAGGTTACTTTCAGCGTTTCATTCATTGTTGTTTCTTATAGAAACAAAAATACATATTATGTAAGTAAAAATATAATAAGCTAATACATATATTATAACGAACTGTGTTCAATAACAAAAACCATCGGCATAAATATTTTAATGCATGAATTGAGAGTATTTTCCATCGCACAAAATAGTTCTTATTAATAACATAAACATTTAGTAACTGAATTAACTATATAATATGTATGTCCCGTGCACCAGTGTGATAAAACAGTATTAGCTAGAGATAGGTTAACCAAGAATATGAGCATCGGCTAGCACTGAATTAAATTAAATTCGAAAATAATAATATTAATAAAATATAAAATTAAAATTTTATGCTGGATTATATACTATGTTTTTATACGTAAGTTTTCATACGTAAAGTTTTTAGGAATATTTTCTCATTGTTTTTGATTTTTCGTATTCTTACCGTTCGCAGAAATGAAACATCATCCTGCTCGGAACCTCCTTCGGCTTCAGCCATTATGGTGCTCGGTCAAAATTACTATTCACCATGAAATGGAGTGCACCTTTCAATAAAGTGGTTATTGATGTTGGCCTCTAATGTTTGAAGTTAAGCGTAGAGGCGTTATTTCGAAATTGAAAGCTGTAAAGAATAATAAATGCTACATTAGAAACCTTTTTATATGAAAATTGTATAAACGTGTTGCACATAAAAAACCTTTGCAATTTGTCCCCTCATAAAATAAAAAATATAAAAACCATGTAATGATCATTTTAGTTCTTATTTTTCATATTACGTAGATGAGCAAAAATTTTATGGTGAAAACAAATATCGGATTTCCATGGCATCTATACTTAATGACGCTAATTTGACAATAATACAATTATGATTGTTTTCTTTTCTATATATGGCTTTATTTCACATTGTTTCTTGTGTACATAACCGTTGAATATAAAGAAAATTTTATATGCTCATTTATAGTACTTTTCTTCACCTAATGGTTGTTTGAAACATCGAAATGTATGAATATCTTCACCTTAAATGCTAAAAAACAAATATCATTAAATTAAGATTTAATGCATGTATCTCATAAAATTCTAAAGCTATATAAATTAACGAAAAATAATAATGAATAAAAATTGAAATAGAAAATAGAATTTGTAAAATAAGACATCCCCCTTTTTACAAAATAGGAGCATAACTACTCTTATTCCCATACTACGTTTCATAGAAAACTATTAAAAGTGTGAAAACGCTTAAAAAAGTCAAAATATAAATTGGTAATAAATTGGACAAATTTAGACCAATTTCAAGCAAATTAGGTACATAATAGTAGCTTCCTTTATAATATATCATATTATTTCAGTATCTTCTTCTTTAATGGAGTAGACAACGCTTACGTGGTTATAGTCGAGTTGACATCAGCGTGCCAGTCGTTTGTTCTTTTCGCGATTCAGCTCCAAGGCTTTCCAAGAGGAGTGATATGACCAAAACAAGCACACACTAATTGTTATGGAAATTTAAATTGTTACGGAAATTATGTAATGTGACGTACAATCAATACAACTAATTTCGTATTAGAACCAGTTCTTGTCAAGGTCTACTTCTTCCAATTGCGGCCATAAAAAGTTGGTTATCATCGATCTATACCGCTCTCCATTGACACTAACGGTGTCACCAGCTTAATTTGGAAAGAAATAGGGATCGATGATTCCACCAGACCAAAAACGACATCAAACTCTCAATTTTAGAGAATGTAATGGGTGTTTATGAATTATTTGTTTATTTTCTTCGCACCGGAATCGACAGTGACAAAGTGAGCCTCGTCGGAGAAGAGGATTTAAAAAAAGTCGTTATGATTTTAAAATTAGCTCCTAGAGGAACTTCTGGACCTGAATGGCAATGCGAGGGATGGTGCAGATGAGAAACAGTTCCTCATTGAACCGATCTTATAGTGCTCGCAGGTATAGAGGTTGTCCAGGTGAACCTGCATCACGCGGCGTCAGCATCTGCTGTCATGGCAAACAGGTTCTCGTCGGATAACCTGGTCATTCTGCTAATACAGAAACCATGGGTCCACAGAGGAGAGGTCAAGGGCCTCAACTTGGACTGCAATAACGTAATCTGGGATCCCTCCAGTGGGAGAGCCCGAGCATGTATAGTAGTTACGAGAAATATGGATTACTTTTGTATTTCAGAATTCCTAACACTGGATCTGGTCGCTGTGCAGGTCAGAGACAACAAAGGTGCGGACTTCGTCATGGCAGCGGCCTATTTTTCAAAGACAGTCATACTACGCCCCAAAGGCTGTGCAGGGCCTGGTGGATTACCGCAGAAAGAACAGACTGCCATGGTCCTGGGTTATAAGCGAAGGTGCACCACACTGAATGGGGTAGTACGGACTGCAATGCATGAAGTGAGTATTATTGTTAGTAGTCCTCCTAACTTCCTTGAATTTATTGTTAGTAATAATGAGTATTGAGAATGTACGGTGCGAACCTAAATTTGTCACTAGTAACAGGAGGAATTAAAAAATGTGACAGTACTTATACGACCAGTGCGGAGGAGAGAGCTACGGCACTCTTACGTGCGTATTTCCCGGAGACAATTGAGAAAGACCAGTTTCTACCTGTCGTCGAACATAAGCCGTCTCGCCTAGATGGGTAGTCGAACGGAAACTGTTTACTGCGGGCTCAGTCAGATATGCTACGACCTCGTTCTCTAAGTTCAAGTCCCTGGAGGCGGACGGCATCTTTCAGGCACTTCTGCAACAAGGAAAACATTTTCTACTGCCCTACCTTGTTTAGCTGATGAGAGATAGCCTGGCGCTGGCGTATATCCCTAAACCATGGGAGATAGAAAAAGTGATCTTTATGCCGAAAGTGAGAAGGAAGGGCTACTTACTGCCTAAACCCTGATAACGTCACCCCTGCATGCGACTCAGCATGCGTACAGAGCAGGCAGATGGACCAACACTGCTCTGAACCAGCTATCCTCCGAGATACAGAGTTCGCAGGAAACTGGGGAGGTAATGTTATGCGCCTTTCTAGACATTGAAGGTGCCTTTGACACATCTCACAAGAGCGTGGCAAGGGCACCGGTGTGCAGATGGATAGAGGCCGTACTGCACACCAGAATATCTGAGTAAGAGATCCCAGTATTCGTCTCAGAAGTACAAGAGGCTGTCGGCAGGGAGGAGTGCTATCCCTCGTGCTGTGCAGTCTCGTCGTGGAGGGACTACTGGTGTTGCTAACTAACAATGGAATCCACCGTCAAGGATATGCGGACGACATTGTTATTATAGCCAGGGGAAAATTTAAGGATACTCTCTGCGATATCTTACGAAGGGGACTAGGCCTGGCCAAGGGTTGGTGCAGAAGCGTTGGACTAAACATCAACCCCTGGAAGACAACCAACGTTCCGTTTACGAGGCGAGTCTTTGCCTGACCTTAGGAACCTAGCACTCGAGCCAGAGAGATAGAGATGACTAATATGGTCAAATACCTGGGTCTCACGCTGATATATCTGTTGCGGTGGAAGCTGCATGTTGACCCTACCATGGGAACACTGAAGCTGATCAATCAGCTTGCTGATAAATCCTGGGGGTGTAAACCAAGGATTATCAGATGGTTGTACACCATGATAGTGCGACCAATTATCACTTATGGAGCGGTGGCTTGGGCTCCGAAAGCCTCGCAGACGTCGGTAGGACTACAACTAGTAAGCTGGAAAGACTCGCCTGCGTCTGCATGTCCGACGCGGCACTTGAAGTCTTGCTGGAACTCAACCCACTACACCTAGTAATCGGTCAAGCCGCCAAACACACTCTGCTCGAAATAACAGAAGAAGAGTTAGGCAAAGGTAAGGTAATCTCTTTTCAACGTATACACAAGCTAAATGGCGTCATACCACTGGCTCTTCTCCCTACGGATAGCATTACCAAACTCAAAACGATCTACGAGATAAAAACGCTATTAGTGCAGGAGTGTATAGAACGACTGAATAGTCTATCAGAACGTAACCAAGTGCACCTTATTTGGGTGCCAGGTCGCAAAGGTATAATCGGGAATGAACTGGCTGATGAGCTTGCCCACTCTGTAGCATCCAGCAACATGTTAGAACCGGTACCATTCATAGCGGTTGGTCCCCACATCATAAAAGTGTGGCTCAATAATAATGAGACAGTGTGTAGGGAGAGGCATTGGCAACAACTCCCAGGCAATCGCTATGCTAAGTTGATAATGGATGGTTACAATCTCAAAAGCTTTAAATGTGTAATCAAACTCCGAAGGGAAAAACTCAGACTTGCACAAATTAGCAAATAAATCTAAATTTTAATAATCACATCATATGTACACTTAAAAGTTAATTCCTAGAATTATAGTTTCACAATTTCGTCTCCTTCTTTACTGGCATAAACACCGCTTACGCGGTTATACCCGAGTTAATAACAGCGCGCCAGTCGTTTCTTCCTTTTGCAATGTGGCGCCAATTGAAAATTCCAAGCGAAGCCAGGTCTTTCTTCACGTTTCGGCACGTACATGCCTCATATAGCCGGATAAGAATAATGGATGACTTATAGAGTTTTGTTTTTGTTCATTGAAAGTGGACTTTACTTCTCAATTGTTTACTCAGTGTGTTGTTGGTGTTAATAAGTTAAGATTGTGAACATTGACCTGGGAGCCAAGTCGCGAGAGCGACGACTGTTTGTTTGATGACAGGAATGTAAACAAAGTCAACGCAGCAGAACTAACGGCGCAATGATATCAATATCAGTGGCGTACTTCAGCAGTTGAACACTCTTATAACTAGAAGATTTTTTCTGCTCGATTAAGCTCTGCAGTTCGAATAAGCGCACGATAGGGAGTTGCCTTGTTTGAAACCTCGTTTGGTATCGGACGGCTCAGACAGGTGCCGCTCGATCATGACGGAGCTTTTGGTATTGCTCACCGTCAGGACGTTACGCAAGTGAGGAAAGTTCTCTGATTGCCATTCACTTAGGAGTAATCAGAAACGAGGGTGGCGCACTTGGTTTGGGACCTGCCACGTAAAAAACTATAGAAATGAAAAGAAGAATACAGCCTGTGGCATTTACTATAGCGGCCATATAAAAATGCGCCAATTCGGTGTGGGATTCGTGGAGAGAGAAAGATTTCGTTGCTAAATACTGGCATTCACTCCCGTGAATGAACGTCTAGCCACAATCCACATCAAAGCGAAGTTCTTCAACATGTCGCTGATTAGCGTCCACGCCCCGATAGAAGATGTTACCAAAGATGTCTTCTATGAGCGTTGGGAGCGCACCTATGAGTGGTGCCCCACCACGAAGTCAAAATTATGGCGACTTTTACGCCTAGGTGAGCAAAGAAAGTATCTTTGGCACAACGGTCAGTAAATTCAGACTGCAAGATGGAACATCTCCACATGGGTTGAGGCTGATCAACTTCAGCGGGGCCCGAAATATGGTTATCTGTAGTACCAGATTCCTGCATAAGAAAATTCCTGAAACTATCTGGCTGTGCAGCAAAACACGCACGTCAATAAACAGGAAGATTAAACGTCAAAAAGCTGCAATCACAACAGACAGCCGATCGATTTGCTCTTCTGCTCTCTGAGAGCACTCATCCTCAACTCAATATAAGGTAACTATGGAACGGCTTTCAGCTCCTTATGTACAACTGAGAACTGAGAGAGGCGAATTTTGTAGACAAACAAAAAGAGAGATCGAAATGCGTGAGTACGAAGAGCTTGACAAACTGACCGATAGAGGTAATGCTCGAAAATTCTATGACAAAATGCGCCGACTGACAGAAGGTTTCTAGCTCAGAACTTACACTTGCAAAACCCCCCGAGATGATCAAGTGACTAATGGATAAGGAGCATGTATCAGCTTCTTTGTAGAATATGGTCGGACGAAAGCATGCCCAACGAGTGGGATAACCCCCTCAATATCGCATATAAGATCCTATTGAGCAATATTGTGTGAAAGATTAAACCTGCCGTCAACAAACTGATTGGACCTTATCACTCTTACATATTCTAAGTTAGTCGCCGAATGCAGAATTAGGTCTACATACGTGTATTGTATACGATGCCCGAATAGAGCAGAGGTCAGATCGTGTGACATTAAGCACTATTACGGCATAAATAGACAGACTGTTTGTTCTTATCGTTCGGATGTATGTATAAAACGTTACATCTATCTCGATTGCTTAAATCGTTACAAATAACTGCAACCTCAATAAAAAGCAGTTAAATGGGAAAACTTGTAACATAATATATGTTTCTTGCAAATGGGACTATACAGTAGTGGACACAAACGGAACACTTAGTTGTAGTGACTTTAAATCGATGTAGTGTTAACAAATTAAACTTTATTATTCAAGACGCTTTTATTTATATTTCTGAGTATACACATGGTTGAATGAATTGTGGAAAAAGTCCAAAAATGACTGAAGTTGATAAAACCACAATTTTAGCTTTGCGATTGCAAAACTTGATTATACGTAAAATTAGTGGTAAAATAAACTTTAGCAAAACCACTGTCGGTGCTTTCCTTCAGAAATATGCGAAGACTAAGTCTTTACAACGCAAAACGGGTTTCGGAAGTCGGAAGAAGACTACTACCAAGGATGACCACCATATGAAGCGGATTAGCATTCAGAAAAGATTTAAAACAATTGAAGACAAAAGTGCCTCCAATGGAGGAAACTGCACAAAACCTGGACCAAGGAAGATTGGAGAAAAGTCATATTTTGAGATGAGTCCAAAATTAACATCTTCGTTCAGACGTGATGTCGTACGTTCGCAGAAGAGTTGGTGAGTGTGTCAAACGTACTGTCAGACAGGAAGGAGTCGTATGATCTGGGGGTGTTTTTTCTATCATGGTGTTGGACATTTGGCCTTGATTGATTGAAATATTAACGCCATTAAATACCAACAGATCTTACAGGAAAACCTGGTCCCTTCAATTGAAGAGCACTTTTCCTATATGGACAACATAATTTTTCAGGATGATTATTAAATTTATGAACTTTAGATACAAATCACACAAAACCCATTTTTACGCAAACATTTTAAATCTGGATTATTTCTAAGTCCTCCAAAATCAGTCCACCCCAATTTAAACCCCGAAACAGGGTCATGCTTTTCTGAAATTTACCCTAAATAACTATTAGGGTAGAATACTATTTTGATATATGTCATGTAGAGGTGTGTACGAAAAATAATGGGAATTTTATAATTAAAATTTCGTGACTTTGAAGAGTCCAATTGTCAAACTTTTTTATTTGGGGTATTCACAACTTGTCACAATGCAAAAATCATAAAATCATAAATTTTTACACTTGTTTAAAAAATTTTTTGGTGGATTACATAAAAAACAGTTTACGCAATTCTTAACGCTATGTTTTCGTCTCGTTATAACTTATAACTTTATGAGACTATATGAAACGCCTAATTATGTTGATATACATGGCCTTGAAGTGCCATAAAATTTTCAGCTTCTTTGTCTGTAGCCGCCTCTAATGTTAGACGTGCTTCTATGAAGTTGGCGATTTTTGTTTGGATCCTAACAAACGAGTTTAAGAAGTATTTCGACGATTAGAAGAATCACTGGCATAAGTACATAATATCGAAAAAGGACTATTTTGAAGCAACATCATTAATGTAAACGAATGAAAATTTTTTTTCAAAAATCAAAATTCCTGTTAATTTTTGAATACACCTCTTAATTATACTAAGTAAATATAAAAATAACACTATAACCACTCTGGGCAGTGGTCAACAATAATTTTCGATAATACGAAAACACTTTTCATCTTTTAGAATGGATAATTTTAATTGCATACATCCCAACTCTTTGTAAGTAGTTAAATACATATCTGCATCATTTATAATTCTTTTATTTTTTATTTTTAAGAGTACATCATCCACAAGCTGCCGGCATTACAACGGATGTAATAATACATATACTGTTTTAAAATACCACATGGTTATTTTTGTATTTTTTACTCAATGTATTATATGTATACATTATATATGTATGTAACAATATTTACACTTCACTGTTATCCCAATTTACAATAAATTTATTGGTTCAGGATCTTGTAATTTGTAATAATTATTAGTTTAACAGGTTATATGTCTGTAGCTATACTTCAAAACACTAATTTCTTGTTTTGCGAATTTTTTAATGGATTTTTTGGTTTACGTATACATATACAGGAATGCCTATTCTCATCAATCTTTATAATATAGTACATATGCATTGATACACACATATGTTGAAACACATAAATACATATGAACAAATGTTTGTAGGTGGGTTTGTATGTATTTATTTTGTAGGCACATGTGTAGAATTCATGCAGTTAAAATTAGCGTCAATAAAGATTGCCGAACTTGCCCGAACTTTTAAAAGCACGCTTTCACAATAGAAAACCGACTTCCATCTAGGCTAAAAATACTTTGCAGTTGCTGCCTGGGAAGTTTTTCACTGAATTTAAAATTTGAATACGGTTAACACAATTTCAATATAATAATAAATATCAAATCAAAATTCTTTTGATATCAACTTATTTTAGTGTATTAGGTTTATTTTGTGACAACACGTCTATTTATATGTATTTAAACTTTTGATTTATCGAAACTTTTTACAAAATATATTGTAAAAATTAATTATTTTCTGCCCTACCAACACTTCACCACAGTCGAACGGAATTACAATTCACCACTTGTCGTGTCGATAATTCTCTTCAGACTGAAAATAGGAGCAGCAGCACAGCAATGAAACGAAAAATTTCATGAAATCACAAACTATAATGAAGAAAAAACAACTCTCTCAAGCACCTTAAAAAATTGGGAATTGACAACGCTCAGGCGGCTGCAGTAAAAGAGTAAATAAATTTAGCAAAATAGGAAAATGTCCTACTCTCTTGTAATGCTCTCTTATATGAAATAATGGCGAGCTATACAATAATGTCAGCCAGTTCAATTGCTTTGACAATATTTTTATAATACCGCTCGTCTTCCTTGCTATCAAGAAAATACCAAACAAATTTGCCTTCAGAATAGACATGATTATTGTGAAATATTAAATTTTAGATGAAATCCTGAATGGATTACAATAAAATTTTGTATATTATTGGCTTATATTGAATTATATTACACGCTCACTTGGTTTATGCAGTTTCTTCCATGTATATTAAAGTCATCCTCAAACATGCTATAAAGCTCAACTGAAGAGGCTAAAATGAATTGATGTAAAAACGTCAAACAGAGGATCGGAAATAATTTTAGTAGGATGATTTTAGTATCAGAAATTTTGACAAACCTGAACGGTTTAAAGGCAGGGTAAGTCTCTACTATATATACTGTATATTGAGGATAGAAAAGGTCAGGGAGGATTGCATTTTGATATTGCTGAGGTATACTTGAAAACATATCTTCAAGCAATTTTTTTTAAATAATGTATATTGTGAAATGATATTTCAAAAGAGTTTATTTTGCTAAATTGGTAGGACTGCCCTTAAGTACTTTGCTAAATATGAGAGATTTGTCAACCAGTTTATTTACATCAGCTGCTTAAGTTGGTACACCCCAGTAGTGCGTTGGGATTTTTACAATGAATAAAAATAGCGAACAAAGAACTTGTCCCAAATTTTGTATTTCTAACCGAATTCCTCGTACGGAATTATTGCGGTTGTTGGAAAAGGCTTACAGTGATAGATACAAATTTATCAAAACACAAGTCTACGAGTGACACAAAGCCTTCAAAGACGGCCGAGAAATCGTTGAAGACATATGTACATCGGTCTGTACGACCTTTGACCTCTTTAACTGAGAAAAATCGTCAGGCGAGTGTTAGAGAGATGGCAGGAGAGCTCGACATCTCTCGCGAGTCCTTTCAATTGGTGTTGGTGGATATTTTGGGTATAAAACGCGTTCTTGCTCGACTCGTCCCGATAAAGCTGAATTTTTTTCAAAAAGAATACCGTAACAGGTCTCTTTGGGCATGCTTGATCGTGCAAATTCCGATCCCACATTTATGGAGAGCATTATAATCATTGTAACTACCGATGAGGGCTTATGAGTTTGCCGAAACCAACAAAAAAAAAAAAAAAACACGCCATGGCCGCGAAATAATCAAGGGTTTGGTGCATCTTGAATTTCTTCCGGAGGGACATACGGTCATATTGAGACATGGAAGTGAGAACATCCGTCGAAACCGGCCTGAATTATAGAAGAACAATTCATAAATTTTACAATATACTAATGTACCATCGCATCGAGTCACGATTGTGACCGAAGTTAAAACCAACAAGTAAGGAAGGGCTGAGTTCGGGTGTCACCTAACATTTTATACTCTCGCATGATAAAGTGATAATCGAGATTTCATTATCCGTCATTTACATATTTTTTTTATTTTGCTATAAAATTAATTAGATTAAGAGTTCCTGAGATATGGTTTTTGGTCCATAAGTGGGCGACGCCACGCCCATTTTCAGTTTAAAAAAAAAACCTGGGTGCAGCTTGGTTCTGCCATTTCTTCCGTAAAATTTAGTGTTTCTGACGTTTTTTGTTAGTCGGTTAACGCACTTTTAGTGATTTTCAACAAAACCTTTGTATGGGAGGTGGGCGTGGTTATTATCCGATTTCTTCCATTTTTGTACTGTATATGGAAATGCATGAAGGAAACGACTCTATAGAGTTTGGTTGACATAGCTATAGTAGTTTCCGAGATATGTACAAAAAACTTAGTAGGGGGCGGGCCACCCCCACTTTTCCAAGAAAATTACGTCCAAATATGTCCCCCCCTAATGCGATCCTTTGTGCCAAATTTCACTTTAATATCTTTATTTATGGCTTAGTTATGACACTTTATAGGTTCTCGGTTTTCGCCATTTTGTGGGCGTGGCAGTGGGCCGATTTTGCCCATCTTCGAACTTAACCTTCTTATGGAGCCAAGAAATACGTGTACTAAGTTTCATCATGATATCTCAATTTTTGCTCAAGTTACAGCTTGCACGGACGGACGGACGGACGGACAGACAGACATCCAGATTTCAACTCTACTCGTCACCCTGATCACTTTGGTATATATAACCCTATCTCACTCTTTCAGTTTTAGGACTTACAAACAACCGTTATGTGAACAAAACTATAATACTCTTCTTAGCAACTTTGTTGCGAGAGTATAAAAATGCAATGATACTATTGATCAACCACCGTATGTTGAGCAAGCAAACAACTGCAGCAATATTGCGACGGTGTTGTTTTTCTGCAGATACTCAGCTGATACTTATAACATTTTTGCGTCGAATGTGATGCCTTGCTATACTACCGCAGTGATTGAGACTCGAACATCCCCACTGTGTGGTTTTTCCCTAAATTGAAATTGTATCTATATTTGGCAATACCGCACACATTTTGTTCAGTTTAAGCACAGAGATGCACTGTTATTCGTTCGAAAATCTTAATATTAAGTGACGCAATACTACCATCATCATATCGACTAATTAGTTTGTTCTCTCCAAGTTTGAAAAAGTCTTGGTATTATCTTCTTTTCTCCACGAATATGAAACTGTTAAAAATTATCAATTCGATTTTCGCGGTAAACATGGTACTATTATACAAGTCCATTAAATCACCAATGAGATGAAAGAGTAATGATCTGAGATATTCTCGATGGACTCATACAAAAAATTAAAATGACTTTGCTCAACAGCTTTCGTCAGTTGTTTATATCATACCTTACTAACACGAGATTTTCAGTTAAAATTAAGGAATTTATCTCAGAGGAGTATCCAATTATGGCAAAGCAGCGCAAAGTACCCTCATCATTCGCAGATGACATCACTATTTTATGTCGAAGTAAATCCCCAGTAAAAGCCATAAAGACTCTGGAAAATCACTTAAAACTCGTTGGAATGTTTCACCAGTCACTGGAGCATAAAAGTGAACTAGCAATAGTGTAAGCACGTCAAATGCACTCTAAAAGCCGAAATATTGAAATTAAACAACGTATTGATTCCTCAACCAAACGAATTTGAATAAATTAGCATTCAAATTTCTGTAAAAATACAGAGCCTATTCTTGGAGCATAAAATCCTTCTATACAATTTTGTCAAAAAACCAATATGGTATACAAATATGGGGAACAATATACAATTTACAATAAATTAATTTTTGATCAACAAAAATAAATTATATTCTCACATTGTTTGAATTCTAAAATGAAAGAGACATACAATAATAACAAAAATAAAAACTAATAATGCTTTTGCAGATACATACAAATTAATTCCCGCGACGAGGGAATTTAAAAAAAAAATATATGTTTTACATCCGCGAACGCGCGAAAAAATGAAAACACGTGTGGTTCTCGTGGATTGCAGAATACAAATCGAAACTTTATTTCTAAAATACTAATATTTATACATTTTGGTATTATTATCTTAAAGCTAAAGCTGAAGTGTAAGCATCAGCTTAATTGAATCCAGAACAAAGAGTTAATTACAATTTTAGCTGTGACAGCAAATTCCAGCAGAACGTTAAGCGTTCTGTTTTCTTTGCGATTGTTATTGTTATGTTTTCTTGTGAGGGCGAGCGATATTGTTTTGATAATAATGGACTATTGGATTCGGAACGGAAAAAGCATATCGAATTCTTAAATAATCAAAAATGATAATTATATTTCTCATTTATGAGACAGTGTAATTGCAAAGTGCAAAGATTCAATTTTATTTACAGTTATGGTAAGGTTTCTATGCGGAGGCTATCGTTAACTCCCCCCTTCCTAAAATGAATCGTCCCCGATTCACTATTATTTTGAATTAATTTATATATTTGATCCAAAAGAGCATTATAAGTGATTTCTTAAAATTGCGCATTTTCGATTGGTTTGGGAATTGCGCGAGATTTTTTTAATTTTAGTATTATTAAGTTATGAAAATTATTCCCAAGATTAAAATTATGCACCAAAAATATGAATGTACTGTTGTGTTCTTGTTCCGTTCTGCTAAAATATTTATATTATCTAATTTTAACAGTTTATTGGTTGTTTCAATATATGTATTCTAAAATTTCAAAATTATTTATATGGTTATTTTTAAAATAATTTAAAATTTTTATGTCAATGTTTTCATAAGATTGATTATTTATTACTGTATAATTTTCAAATGTTATTAAATATGTTCCATTTAATGTTTGATTATCTATATTATTTTTCACTGAAATAATATCGCTCCTGATTTAATTTCTTTAATTTGTAAATTTTTTTCTTTTAATTTATTACATTTTCCTTGTTTCTTGTTTAAAATTTCTGACAAACAACATGTGCTTTTCTTATTTAGTTTACAATAGGTTTTTAAAATTTTTGTTTTACAATTCTGAATATTAAAAAATTTATTATTACAGTATATTGTGTTCTGGTCAATAATAAGCTTACCATCTAATTGAGCTATGGCTCTTACATTGTAAATAGTACTTATATGTTAGTTTTATTTTATAGAAATTATAATTATGTCTCCTTTTTGGGCTATTTTAAATTTAGAAATGTCCATTAAATCTGTTATAGTCATTATACCGTGTAAGTAATATGTTATGTTTTTTAATTCATCATAATGTAAAATTTTTAGATTTAAAATTCCAATTTTACCAAATTTATACCCCTTTTTTGCCGAAAAATGGTTTGTAATTGAAACAAACATTCTAATAATAATAATGTGTAATAATTCCTAAGCTGTCGTGATTTTGTTCGTTATTACCGTAAAAATTTCTCTTTTCGTCTGCTATTATATTTTCAACATAAGATAAATTAGTAATGTGGAATAGGTCCCCGTATTCTTCATAAATGGAAACATCTCCATTTTCGATAAGTACGTAGTCTTGTCGGGTGTAGTCTATAACATCAGCAATTGCTGAGCTGATTAGTGCTGTTAAAATTAAAATGATCATTTTTGAAACCCATAATAATTATGATCTTATATTATATTTATGAATAATTCTATTTCTATTATTAATTATTATTTTATTCTCTAAATTTTCCTTAACTTGTTGCTTTTAATATCTAGGTTCTAATTTATTTCTACCTCTTATTATTTTTTCGTAAATGATTTGGCCGGGATGATATTGCTTATCTGATCTATGTTTATTATGAAACGAAAGCATTTTCTCCTGTGCTTACTTTAAAGTTGTTGGTAAGTTTTCATGGTTTATTTTATTGTAAAGTACTTCATTTGATTTAAAATTCGTTACTGAATGTATTGTTGTATTGCATTTTTGCGCAGCTCTAAGTATTGTTTCTAAATTACAGACAATATTGTATTCTTCTTTTGTACATCTGGCTATTTTAATTATTGTTGAATGAACTCTTTCAACTTGTCCGTTAGTTATGCTGTGACGTGGATTACAAAAATAAATTTCAATATTTAACCTTTGCATTAAGGATTTAAGTGTTGGTGTGGTTAAGCTTGGTTCATTGTCTAAAGTAATTCGTTTTACATCTGTGAAGCTTTGAAGCAATTCTAAAACCTTTTCTTCGATATTTGATTTATCTTCTATATGTTTTAGTATTAAAAATTTTGAATAAGCGTCTACGCATGTGATAAATTTTAGTTTCTGTGGGTAGAAAATATCTAAATGAAGTTGTTCCCCTTCTTTTTCTGGGATTGGGGCTTTGCCTATTGGTATTTTCTTGGGATGGCGATCATATTTATTTTTATTGCATATCATACAATTTCGAACGTATTCTTTCATTATTTCCCTCATTTCTGGCCAGTAATATAATTTTTCTATTTGTTTAATAATTTCATTATAGCTTCGATGACCTCTATTATGGGTTTGTTCGATTAATCCGGATTGATCTTCTCTATTAATAATATCCATTGGAAGAAGTTTTGTAAACACAAATTTGTTCTGAAAAGTTTGTTTGAGAGTTTCTTGGACTTCATGCAAATCTTCAACGGTGCAGTGAATAGCCGTCACTAGCTTTGGCTGAATATATTCTTTCAATATTGTTAATAAATTTTCCACTGTATCAAATTCTCTTAAATGCCTTTTATTTCCAAAGGTTTCAATTAACTCATGGACCGTAAATCTGTTCTTATATAATAATATTTGTTGTTTAAATTGATTTATGGGTTTATGTGTTTCCTGTATTTGAACGCTTTCACTACTCTGTGCTGAATGTTGACTCTGCGTCAGCTATAATATTGGATTTACCGGGTTGGTATACAAATTTTGGAGAAATTTCTTCTATAATTGAGTGCCATCTTTTCATTTTTGACAAAGCAAATGTTACGGGTTGACGGGTTGACAAAGCAAATGTTAATGGTTGGTGATCAATATGTATTTCCTAATTCGTTACACCATAGAGGTAATTTCGTAGATTTTTTAAAACCCAAACAATGGCATAAAGCTCTTTGTTATTAGTTGCATAATTTCTTTCTGTTTTATTGAAAGTTTTTGAAATAAAGGTAATTGGTTTACCCTCTTGTGATAGTACCGCATCCATTGCAACGTTAGATGCATCGGTAGTTAATACAAATGTTTTTGAGTAGTCAGGCGGTATCAATTCCATTTCTGAAGCCAATTGTTTTTTTTTTAATTTATTCAATGCAGATATTCCTTCCTCATCTAGAGTTATTTCAAATTTTTTTGATTTATTTTTAGAAATCCTACCGTTTTCTCCTGATAGGTATTTTGTCAAAGGTTTGGCTATTGCAGCATAGTATTTAACAAACTTACGATAATATCTTGCAAGTCCCAAGAATCTTCTTAATGCTCGCAAACTTTTTGGTATTGGATAGTTTAAGATTAATTTTATTTTATTTGGGTCTGTTTTTATGACATTTTAAGCTACTATATAACCTAAAAATTCTATTTCTTCCGCGAAAAATTTTGATTTTTCTAATGAAATTTTCATATTAGCATTTTTTAATATTTTTGTAAGTGTTTCTAAGTCCTTTAAGTGTTGAGTTACATTTTTCGAAAAAATAATGATATCATCCATATAAACGTGACAGATTTTTCCAATATGTTCTCGAAATATATCATCCATTGCTCTCTGAAAAATTCTAGGGGCTATTTTTAACCCAAAAGGCATCCTCAAAAATTCATATTTGCCATTATTAACGGAAAAGGCTGTTTTCTCAATATCGTTTTCTGCCATTAAAATTTGGTGAAATCCTGATTCTAGATCAATGGTTGAAAAATATTTTGCTTTGCCTAGATTAGATAGTATTACGTTTGTATCCGGAATCGGATAACGATCAGAAATTGTATGCTCATTTATTTTTTTGTCAATTACCATTCTAAGTTTTGGTGTTCCATTATGTACCCTTTTTTGGTACCACCCAAATTGGTGAGTTATATGGACTTTTACTAGGTCTTATTATATTATCGTTAATCATTTTATTTATTTCTTCATTAACAAATGAGCTTACAGATAAGAGATATGGATATTGTCTGCTCCATATCGGATCCTTATTTTTCATTCTTATTTCCGCTTTCAAATTTGTCATGAAGGGAAAGCTTTTATTGATGTTTGAATGCGTTTGAGCAATTTTTTCTTATATTTTTGTTTTAAGTTCAGTTAATTTTTCATCTTGATTTTCAGTATTTAACTTTTCGGAATTCTTTTCCGAACAATAATCATTATCGTTATTAATTTCTGAGCCTCTTTCACCCAATATCGAATAGTTATCATTAATTTTGCCGGAAAATTCATCGGTTGGCGTTGTAGAATATTTCTGTTTCACAATATTTTCTTTATAATTACTATTTTTATTCTGCTGTTATAAATCTTCAGCTGGCATTTTAGGACCTTTTTGTCACAAAAGAATTTCTTTAAATAAAATATTGCCGGTAAAATCTTCGGCTGGCTTTGTATAACTTTTTCGTTCCACAATATTTTCTTTATAATTACTTTTTTCATTACGCTGATATAAATCCTCAACTGGCGTTTTAGGATTTTTTTGTCCCAAAATAAATTTTTTAGTATAATATTGCCGGTAAAATCTTCGGCTGGCGGTGTAGCACTTGTTTGTTCCACAATTTTAATATTTCTTTCATTTTTACCGATACTTTTCTCGGCTAGTTTTTTGGAAACGTCTTGTTCCTTAGTTTTGTTTTTAAAATAAATATTCATACTTCTGTTTTCATTTTCTGAGTTATTTTTACCCTATAATTAATTTTCCCATTGGACACATCGATAAGTGCCTCAATATTTTTAAGGAAATTGTATCCCAAAAGGAGATTCGATTCTAATTCTTCTATTTCGTAGAAGATTTGTTCGACTCCAAATAGGGTAATTAAGTAGTAAAATTTGATTATGGAATAGCCATTCACGGTTTTTATGCGCTTATCAATGGCTAATTCGTTTTTATTATTATAAACCCCAGGCTTAATGTAGCATGAGGTTGCCCCCTTTCAACTAGAGCTTTTAAGTTTTTATTTAATTTTGAGTCGTATAATTTGAGATAGGGGAGTTCGTCCCCTCTTCGCCTAAAAAATGGCTCTCGTTCATATTATTAATTCTCTAACTCTTTTCTTGCGGACGAAAGCTATTATTACTTTCTCTATGCCGCTTTACTCCATGTGCTTCCTGATTTTGCCCCCTATTGGCCTGAAAGTAAGTACTCTTTTGCGTAGGTTTTACATTTTGATTAAAATTGCTGTTTCTTTGTTGTTGATAAAAATTGCTAGTGCTTTGTTGTCCCCTCATATTAAAATCTCTATTGTAAAGTCTGGATACAGATGGATCTATATCCATAGGAGTTGGTTCCAGAAAATTATAATGTGTATTGTTAGTGGGAGGGTTGTTCCTTTGAGTTAAGTTATTGTTTGTGTACATTGGCTTCACCCTGTTTCTGTCATACATGAAGTTTTGAGCAAACCGGGCTCTTTGATTATTTGATTAGAGTTCCTGAGCTTTTTCTAAAGCGTCAGGTAAATCTTGTGGGCTTAGAGAGAATATTATGTCTCGTAATGGGGTGTTTAGTCCTGTTATAAAGATTCTTAAGGCATGTTCCCTGTTCTTTTTGTTTAATTCTTTTGTCAGGTCTGCTTTGTTTCCGTGTGTCATTATTGTTTTGTTTATTAATAGCGTCAACTTTTTGTTGACGAGATTGTAGTATTCTACAGCCGACATTGCACCCTGCCTTAAGACGCTTAATTCTTGTTCAATTATATGTATTGGACGTTTGTCCGCATATGCAAAATCATCGAGATTTAGGACTGTTCTATGGTTTGTTAATGCATCATTTGCATCACACGTTATTTTATTTCTAAGTATTGTGAGTGCGGCAAAGTATACTGCCCCTCACGTATAGGCTCATAGCGTTAAGCGCCGCCTCTCTCCAACTAACATATGAATTCATCCTACCAGTAAATTCAGGTACGGATTTAACTACATCTAACGATTCTTGACAGGCTATATTATCGTCTATCGTCCGTGTTAGAAAATCGGTTGCACTAGTGGTATTGACTACTATTTGTGAGCGTAATTGCTCTACTTCCGCACGTAATGCTATATTGCCGTCAGCAATAAGGCGAGTTATTAGGTCTACGGTCAAAGCGTCACCGTTAGACATTTTGTCTAATGTTCAGTTTCTGGTCTTTTTGTTAACAATTTTTTATTTTATTCCTTCTAGAAAGAGGTGCTTTTTTATTCTGGAGGGTCTGGAGTTCAGAATCGCAGAATTAAGCTTTATTATTAACCGGAGGGTCCTCCTTGCGGTGGTGAATCGCGGTTTCAATATATTTTTGTTATGCGGCTGGTCGAGCCTTTAATTATTATTTTATTGAAAAAATTTATTGGTTGGATTAATTTTTTATAGTTCTCTGGAGGGTCCCTTGGGTGGTGAATCGCAGCTTTTCATTATGTAATTTATTGGTTGTACAAACCATTAGTTATAGTCTTTATTTCTTTATTTTTTTAGTTTAGGACATTTCCTAGTATCATGATCGTCCTTACAAAAGTCGCAGTATGACAGTTTTTTATATTTAATACCTGGGCTATTTCCCATTTCTAATATATATTCTAAATATAGTTAATTTTAATTTAAACGTACAAATGTATTCTCTCGCTGTCTTTGTTATAATTTCTGCTAATGATGCTGTTGTTACCGCTGTTTCCTTTATGATTGCTGCTGCTGCTGTTGACACGTCCGCTGATGTTGTTACCACTGCTGCTTGGCTATTTTTGCAATTTAAGTCACTCTTTACCTTTTAAAGTTTTGTATTTTGTTGATTAGTTATGATTTAATTAATTATTAGTTTTTGAATCAATTTAAAAAATTTTAAAATTTCTTGTTTTTTTATCCTGTGATTGTCCCTTCGTTGCTTGTTCTTACTCACACAGTTATTTTTTTAGTGGAAGTTTTTCACTTACACTTTTTTGGTCACTGTTACTTTTAGTTATTTTTTTGTGAAAGTTTTTCACTTACACTTTTTTTGGTCACTGTTATTTTTCTAATAAATTATTTTAAAAAATTTTCTTGTTTTTATTATCCTGCGATTGTTACTTCGTTGCTTGTTCTTACTCACACAGTTATTTTTTTAGTGAAACTTTTCACTTAAGTATTGTTACCATCCTTGGTTTAAATTATATTATTTTAACTTAACTTTTTAGTAGGCACTTTAACTTCAATTTTTTTAACTCGTGCCAAACTATTTTTAATGACAACTTTTTATAATTTTAACTTCACAACTTTTGATAACACAACTTTTTATAAGTTTTACTATACTGGGCACTTTTTGACTCGTGCCAAACTATTTTTAACGACAACTTTTTATAATTTTAACTTCGCAATTTTTGATAACAAAATTTTTTGTAAATTTTACTATACACAATTTTTGATAACACAACTTTTTATAAATTTTACGTACTAGGCACTTTTTGACTCGTGCCCCACGTTGGGCGCCAATTAATTCCCGCGACGAGGGAATTTTAAAAAATATATATGTTTTACAACCGCGAACGCGCGGATAAATGAAAACACGTGTGGTTCTCGTGGATTGCAGAATACAAATCGAAGCTTTATTTCTAAAATACTAATATTTATACATTTTGGTATTATTATCTTAAAGCTAAAGCTGAAGTGTAAGCATCAGCTTAATTGAATCCAGAACAAAGAGTTAATTACAATTTTAGCTGTGAGAGCAAATTCCAGCATAACGTTAAGCGTTCTGTTTTCTTTACGATTGTTATTGTTATGCCTTCTTGTGAGGGCGAGCGATATTGTTTTGATTAATGTATTATTGTATTCAGAACGGAAAAAGCATATCGAATTCTTAAATAATCAAAAACGTTAATTATATTTCTAATTTGTGAGACAGTGTAATTGCAAAGTCCAAAGTTTCAATTTTATTTACAGTTATGGTAAGGTTTCTATGCGGAGGCTATCGTTAACTTACACATTATAGTATAAGTTCTTAGATCAACTTACCAGTGAAAATTATTAAGAAAAGGATACACATTTTGGAAAAAAAGGTTTCGCAATCAAAACAGTTTGAATTTTCTGCATAGTCCTGTATTTTGGTACAAAAACACGGTTTTTTGATTACTAAATAAATGTGAGAATGTCGTCTGAAAATGGAAACGAGGTTTTTGCAATGTACATAAATCATTGATTATTTTAAACTCTGGAATATGTAGAACTCTAAAATTCTGAGAGTCCATTCTGCGGGCTCCTTATAGTCGAACTTTGAAACTGACTGCACAGCAACTAATTTTTAATTACCGGATATGCTGTCCAAGAATGTTCGTAGACTGTGCGTTTGGAAGATTAGCACAAAGATTCAATATGTTATGACTCATCAACAGTCGACTCTATTGTATTAGCTTGCTAGTAAAGCTCCATCATGTGTGTCTAATCGAAATACGTTATTTCCGATATAAAATATGGAACTTTGCTTCCTTTAGCAGCAACAATTTCAGTTGCTGCAGGTATTTTTAAATTTCCTTTCTCTAAATCGATATATAAAAACTCAGGCTGGGAAATAGTGTTGTCGGAACTTTTCCATTATATCCAACATCCACAAAAATTAAAATGTGCTAAAGAATAATGCTGTGGAAGCCATTAAAATTAAAAAAACGAGATAATTGAAATCATCAGTGATTTGTTTCTAATGTATTATTTAATTATTTTAATATTTTTCTTTTAAATCAGCAGTTATAGTAATAAAAAATACTATACTATTTTTTCATATAAAAAAGTTTTTTTTAACTGAAAATTCGCAACTCTTTGAGAAATATCTAAAAAAGAATGATAACGATTAAATTAAAACAAACAGCACATCATATTTGAGCGCAAGTGGCAGGCAGCGTCGAAAGCCTGAAAGAGAAAATAACATTGATGAAACTCTTGATACACAAATGAATATCATGTAGAGTGAACATAATGAGTTTACAGCGTTTGATTTGAGAATAAGACATCAGCTGCAAAAATTATCGAAGAAAGCCGAATATCTACTAATGACTGAAAGGCTTAATTACACATGCCCAATGGAGGTATCTAAAGAAATCGACCGCAACCCGCTTAATAGGCTTATACAGGTTTTTGGTTTTTTTCGAGATAATTCTTAGTAAAATTTTCGTCAGTAATAATGTCAATTTTATTCAAAATTGTATCAAAGCTTAAACCTCGTTATGAGAAAATCTTCATCCATCGTTAAGTTGCGGTCATTAAAAAATGAACAGCGTTCAAAATGTCAAATGTTTTTAAAAGTTTACAGGTTTATGTTCGTCCTCACATTTTTAAATATGGTGTGTGTATGCTGTGTATGTAAGAATAGATTTCGCCTGCTGGGCTTAGTTTCTACCTTTACTTAAATTATTGATGTTCGTTGTCCACAAATAAGTTTCGTGTCCTCTTATAAGAGGTTTTTTTTTATTTTTTTCTTAAAACTTTTGTTAAGTAATTCTTGTTCTTTATGAAAGGTAACGAAAATAAAAAGTAGTAAAACAGTGTCCGCATCCAGGCATGATAAAGTCCGTTTTTAAGAGAGGAATTTGTTTTGAAAACCTAACGAAAAAATTGGTTCCTGATATTTTGTCCGGTAAAGAGATATTTATTATGTATTGCAATTATAATACATAACTGAATTCCTCCATAATTCTCAAGAAGCTGTTTATGTTAATAAAAACAAGTAAGGAAGGGCTAAGTTC
The DNA here is from genome assembly GCA_037783105.1 of Bactrocera zonata. Taxonomy (NCBI): domain Eukaryota; kingdom Metazoa; phylum Arthropoda; class Insecta; order Diptera; family Tephritidae; genus Bactrocera; species Bactrocera zonata. The sequence continues at coordinate 211,070 of JBAWJQ010005153.1, read as the reverse complement.
GGGAGCAATCTAACAATTTTATACTCTTGCAACTTACAAGATTCAAAGTTTGAGAGACTTTGAGTTATGGAAGAAGAGTTGTATGAAATTTGACTTCTATTGCCAATTTCAAGAGTTCGAATTATAGATGTTCGTAACGACGGAGGTTTTTTTTCAAGTGCTATGATGACTGGAAAATTCGTTGACATAAGTGTATTGCAGCGGGAGGGCATTACTTTGAAGGAGATGAAATGGACAGAATTCACCTTTCAATTTCATCACAATAATATGTATGTATATTATTTGTATAATTTTTGTAACTTGTAATAACTTCTGAATAATTGGATGCCCAATTTAGTGGGAAGCATCCACCACTTTATTTTTTTAGATCAATAAGCACCCAGTAATTCGGTAAAGGAAAACACATTAATTTAATAGGTATTAAACACTTTAGGGTTAACTTTATTGAATTTTCTTGAAAGCGGCTTTATTGAGTGTAAAAATGATATCCGTAGCGCATAGGACTGTCAGCGAGCAGGAACCGTATGTTGACGCTATTAGCGAAAATTGTGACGCGCGGGATGGATGTCGGAAAACGAATGTGTTGATGGGTGAACTGCAGGTGACGAATTGTATAGATCGAATGTGTTGAATCTGCTCAGGGGACCATTCTTTATGCTGAGTGGGTGGATGTACCCGTGTGGTGAGTTGTCTTGTGTGTGAGTGTGGTGTCGTCAAGTATTAGTGTGTGCTACTTTTTCCGGTTAAAGTGGGGGGATGCTTAACTCAACATCCTGGGCCCCCTAGGCGAAGGTTTTGCTTAGTATTTTGTATAAGGTGATACATGTAATTCGGCTTACTGTTGGCGAAGTAGCCGAGGTTGCAGAATATTAGCTGTAAGAAGCGATTTTGGTTTTAATATAAATTTATATTTTATGTGAGTAGTGGTGCTTGGGGTAGTAATTTCCTATTGTGTGGTTTGACGACTTATTATTATAGTAAAAAAATTGTTGGTTTTATTTATTTTACTTGCGGTTATTTATAATTGCTTATTTTTTCGGTTTGTTATACCGGTTGTTTATTGTTTGCCTTTTCTGTATTATCGGCAATTGTATGCATTTTATTTATTCTCGGCTTATGAAGGATAGTAACTCCACGCCTGGCTTTGGTGTGGCCAGAATGGGTACTCCTTAGCCCTAGATTAAGGACTATGAAATTAGAGGGAACTTGCGAGAGAATAGAGTAGAAAATTCTTCATAATTAAATTGATGCTTTGTAGAGCTGATTTCCCTAACTCACCCATATGAGGAGCGCTTGGATAGATGCGATAAGAGCGACCCTTGTTTTTTGTAAGTGTAGGTGCGTCATTTTATCGCATTGGGAGTATGGTGATCCGTTAACTTCCTTTTGAGATTATATTTATTTTTGAAAATTAATGAAAATGTCGATTTTTTCATACAACTGTGTTATATATTATGTTTTAGCGCGTATGCACTAATATGGCGCTTAGTAGCCCGCCACCACTCTAGGATTTGTTCAGAATTTTTTTTTTTTTTCATTGTTGGCGAAAGCCTTCCTGCGGGGCCGAAAAGTTGCGAACATGTAGTATATTTGTGTTTTTATATGAGGTTGTCATTTATCTACCTTTATCTGGGGTATTAGAAAATTGTGGCTCTATTGGTTGTCGTACGACGTACCGGCCTTTATTTGACCGAGTAGTTGTGGCTTTAGAGAAGTGCTCACAATACTGATCTCTAATAGTTTTGTTTGTTATTGGAAGTTTCCTTAACTTTTGCAATTTCCTTAATTGTGAATTAAGGTACTTGTCCCCAATTTTAGTTGGTATGGTGGAAACTGGTTCTGCAACTAGTCCACTTTGTGTTTCCCTGTGCAGCGTTTGAGATTTTTATGCCTTTGAACAGCATGGTGTCTCTTGGCAATTTTTAGTATTTTGGCTTTCGGGACTTGCTTTTGTAATTAAACCCGTGGTTATTTTTGTATATGCACTCCTTTGTGGTGAGGTGGGATATGTGCTGTAATGAAGCATTGTATGATGTCTTTTGTGACAATAGAAGCAATTAAATTTGCTTTTGCAATTTTTATATGTATGCGCATGTGACAGACAATTTGTGCAAAGTCTTTTTGACCTGACAAAATTATTTCGTTCGTTAACTGTTTAGTTTTTAAACCTCTCGCAAGATGTAAGTTTATGTCCTCTTTTACATAGTTCACATGACGTATGTTTTCTTTATTCGGATATGAACGATTGTATTTTGTTAAAAATTCTATTTGATTTGTCTTTGCTTCTTGCTTGGGGTCTATTGAAGCTTCTATTTTGGTCGTGTTTAATGTTCTTATTTCTGACTAGTTTTTTCTTCTAACCTTTCCGCAATTTCATATTGGGTGGTGAGAAAATCTTTCATTTGTTGCCACGTTGGGCACTTTTTTCGTGATGAGAGCGATTGCTCCCATAGAAGTAACGACTTTTCTGGTAATGCGGCGGTGCAAATGTTTACTAGAATCGGGTCCTAGCTGTCTGTGGGAATATCTAGTGCCGATAGAACCGACAAACAAATTGAAACAGTGGATTCTAGTTTGATGATTTCTACACTTGTTTCTTTCTTAATTTTTGACAAGTTCATTGGTGTCGTTACTTGATTATCGACCAGTATACTTTCATTTTCGTATCTTGCTTTTAGAGCTTCCCAAACCAAATTGAAGTTATCGTCATTAAGAGCGAACTGTTTTACTATTATACCTGCTTGACCCTTAGTTTTGTATCTGAGGTGATACAATTTTTGCGCTTTTGAAAGTTGCGGATAGTTGATGTAAACGGCTGTAAACATGTCCCGGAAGGGCGGCCATTCTTCATAACCTCCATAGAATGTTTCTGTGTATCATGCTGGCACCTCGAGATGGATGCCTGAACTTGTCTCTTGATATTGTTGCATTTGTGGCAGTTCTACTCTCTGATGTGGAGTAAGTGCAATTGCTTTTATTAGCTATAATTTATCGGAGATCATAGCTTTCGTTTCCTCATATTGGTCTAAGCAGTTTTCGCAAATATCGTAAGCCGAGGATTTAAAATTTTGAGGTAGATCTGAATCGTCAGATTCTACTAAGGCGTCATGAGCCGCTTGGGGTCGCATCCAAAAATTGTTGAGATTTATAATTTTGATTTCTAGTAACGATTCCGAGTTTTCGTGAATCGGTGAAGAGGCAAATCTAGTGCAGTATCTTGTTAAACTGTCACTTTCTGAAATAAATTTAGCAACCTGTTTTGAGCGTGTATCTCCTGAAGGTTTATTTTGATTTGTGTCGTTATGAACCATTTTTGTTATATTTTATATTTTATATTTGTATATTAAACTATTGTTAAAAGTTTTTCTCAGTGGAAACTGTTTTATGGTATCTAATTAAAGCGATAAAGTGTAATAAATTGATGATTAATCTTTTTTTATAACTTTAAAAAACGTATTTTTAATTAATATCGTTTTGTATTTATTTGCAATGGTATTGCAATATTATTTTTATTCATATGTTATTTTGAATTGTGAATGACTACTAAACCGCGTTTTTTATATATTAAAATGTTTAATATCCGAATATTTTATATTTAGGTACACCCTAATAATTGGCTTGTATGTGCCTGTTTTTGTGCAATTGAGAGCTCGTCGAAGAGATCAATATGCTTTGTACATAAGTATGCACGAATTGTTTGTGCTTATGATTATGTTTTTTCTTATATTCTTAATTCGCCTTTCTGCATGCAATCCTGCTTGTTTTTGTTTGCCAAAGAACAAGGGATATTGCCGGATAGTTGCCAATATGGACTTTGAATGAGTGTTTGTACTAATATGTGTTAATATGCAATATGTTGAGATTTTATTTAGTGTCACATACAGATTCGTTGCCGTATGAAGAAGAGCGCGAAATGGAATTGTTAACTTGCAATACAATTATTATTATTTTTTTTTTGCTTTAATTAATTTATATTTCTTATGTCCTAATGTTTTGTAATTAGGCACACCCCAATACGTGTACATGCGTATGTATGTAGGTAATTATGTTTTGTGCGGTTGAGAGCTCGTTGAAGAGATCAATGCGGTTTTTACATACATACATAGGTTTGAACGAATAGAGAGTGCGAAAACGGAATTGAAAAAAAGATGTGCACTTTTATGTGCAATTATGTATGTTTTGCTCTATATGTAGGTATAATAAATTGTATATTATTATTTAAATATGCTTATATGTATTTTTGTATTTTTTCAACTCTTGTTTTGTTTTTTTGAAGTTATACTTCTTATACGACGCCGGAAAAGGTTGCGTTAAATGCAAGTAGCGCAACCTTGCTCAATATGAATCTAACGCAACCTTCAGGTTGCGCAACCTGGCTCCATATGAATGTAACGCAACCTTGTCTGCGAAGATGTTCGAGTAGCAAGCGAAGCGGTGACAATCGGCGATCGTTTGTTCGTTTTTTTCGGCACAGCTCGGCTTTTCTACCAACAACGCAATGTTGCCATGCTTATGCAGCATAAGTTATGATGTTCTTGTTTTCGTAGAACAATGTTTCAATTTTTGGTTGGTGACATATTCACATGCGTGCGCATATGCATGTTTGTATGCTTGTGCATTATTGAAGTTACGAGTATACTTCTTTTTCTTTCGTTTGTCTTTCATTTTTGCGAATTCTCAACTATTTTGTATGACTTTTGGTTGAACGGCTGCGTTAGCCGTTGAAAAGTTAAGACTTCACAGGATCATTTCTGTAGACAGTGTTTATTTACTAATTAATTCGTGTTCTATATAATATTGACGTACTATTTGTAGTATTAGTACACAGTGAATAGTGATTTAAATAAACAATAAAATAAGTGACACGTGATAATACGCGGATTCCAGGTTATGTGATGGTAAGTTTCTTTTGAATATTTCAATTGTCCCTAATAGATGCACCTTGTGCATTAAACTTGTGCTCTTGAAACTAACATCAATTGGATTGGCAAAAATTTTAATGTTTTGATTTTAAATTGATTTTACAGCGGAAAAAGACAGTGCAGCCCGTGTTTCAAGAGGAGAGAAAACAGCACAATATTATCGTGAATACCGAGAACGAAAGAAAGCAGAGCGGGAAAAAGAGAAATTGGAAATAATAGCTGGTAGTCATTCGAGGAAGAGGAAAACAGCTGCGGAATATCTGAGAGCGCGTAAAAAAGATTCCAAGTCTGCTGTTCCATCAATCAATGGATTACAAAAAAGAGATGGTTACGCTGCATATTCCCTTCCGCAACGAAAAGACAGAACTACTTTCCGAGTCAAAATTCCTTCATTTAGACTTTGCTTTATAAAATGTGCATAATAAATTTATAAAATGTGAATTTAAGTTTTCTAGTTTTATTTAATACAAAATGATATGCATTTCTGAATATCACTAAGAAGTATAACTTCTTCCGCGTGTAGGGACTCCACGCACCCTTTTTTTTATGTTACTTAATTTATGCAATCCTGCTTATTGCTTTGTTGAACATAAGAGGTATTGCCGGAAAAACTTTAATTTTGGCTTCTTTCTGTTTTTGTTAAATAGGTAAGCTCAACATGTACTACATAGGTACATATTTAATTTTTTTTTTTTTAATATTTCGATATATGGTTTATTGTTGGTAACCGCTTTGTTGCGCTATTAAAACGGATTTTAAGTTGCAGATTTTATATTACTATATAAACCATCTTTTTGTATACTTATATGCATATTATTAAGTATAGAAAATGGACTAAGTACGCTCACTTGGTTACATCAAGAGCTTTGTAGTTGTATATATGTATGTTTGTATGTATGGGCTTCTCTCCGAACCGTTCTCCAATTCTCCGCCTGGCCACCTCTGTGCTGTTGGGTTGTTGGTATGTATGTATATTTGTTTTAATGTTCGCGCCCGTTGGTATTTGTTGTATTTATGTAGTATATACTTTTAGTTTGGCGGTTTCGCGCCCGTTTAATGCGTTATGCGTTGTTTTGCTTCAAGGTTGCGCGCTCGATATTCTCTGTTTTTTTTTTTGTCTTATTTTCCTTGTGATTTGGTTTTGTATTATAGTTATTTTTTTTTTATTTATTGTTCTGTTCTGCTACTGCACTTAGTTTTTTTTTGTTTTTGTTTTTTGTTTTTCTCCACGGCACTTTATGTATGTGTATATTTTTGGAGAGTCACAACTTTTTTTTATTATTATTTTTTTGGGTTTTATTCACCAAAATTCCTTTGTTTTTTATTTTAATTTTTCTCGTTTGTTTTTAATTGTTTCACTAATCCATAGTGCCTCTCACTATGGCTCGAAGGACTATGAATAATTGGATGCCCAATTTAGTGGGAAGCATCCACCACTTTTTTTTTAGATCAATAAGCACCCAGTAATTCGGTAAAGGAAAACACATTAATTTAATAAGTATTAAACACTTTAGGGTTAACTTTATTGAATTTTATTGAAAGCGGCTTTATTGAATGTAAAAATGATTGCGAATGGTAACGGCGACCATATCACGCAGGACCGCTGAGATTCGAATTATATCCGTAGCGCACAGGACTGTCAGCGAGCAGGAACCGTATGTTGACGTTATTAGCGAAAATTGTGACGCGCGGGATGGGTGTCGGAAAACGAATGTGTTGATGGGCGAACTGCAGGTGACGAATTGTATAGATCGAATGTGTTGAATCTGCTCAGGGGACCATCCTTTATGCTGAGTGGGTGGATGTACTCGTGTGGTGAGTTGTCTTGTGTGTGAGTATGGTGGCGTCAAGTATTAGTGTGTGCTACTTTTTCCGGTTAAAGTGGGGGGATGCTTAACTCATTTAAACAACTTCCTTAGTTTTATGTTTGAAAACAAACATTGCGGATTTAGGTAAGTAAGTTTGTATTAAGAATTATTTTTTACTTTTTAGTTTTTTCCCTTAAAAGTGTGCTTTTTAGTTTTATACTCTTGCAATATGTTCCTACAGAGTATAATTTGGTTCACCTAACGGTTGTACGTATGTGGCTGGAGTGTTTTCATCCATTCGGACGACATGACCTAGCTAGTGTAGCCACTGTCTTTTAATTCACTGAACTACATAAGTCAATGTCGTCATATATCTCGTACAGCGCAAGGGACCATAAATCTTCCGCAGATCCTTTCTTTCGAAAATTCGTAACGCTGACTCTTCAGCAGTATAAAGGCGTTTCCTCTTCCTGCTATCAACAGCAGCTTTGAAATCGACGATTTTGATTTTCCAGGCTTGAAGCCACAGTTTGTTGTCGGTGAGCTTTTTCCTTTCACACAGTATGCCCCATAGAACCTTATATTGGGGCAAAGCACTCTTAAATTCCAGACGTCGAGAATGCTTACGACCAACCATGTTATACAAAGAAGCTGATGCATGGGTTTTTTGATCCAGAGACAGCCAGGTAGCTTGGAATCTAGTTCTAACCATATTTCGGGCACCGTCGAAGTCGATCAGCCTTAACTCATTTGGGGATGTTTCATCATGTATGCTGAATTTACCAACCGTTCTGCCAAGGATACTGTTGAAGTAAACCACGATCTCTTTTAAGAAATGTGAAATCGGTTTGCTTCATGCTTACATGCAAAAGCTACAGTGACAATTTAGAAAAAGAGCTGAGAGAGCAAGTGGGAAAATCAGCAGTTTTGTGGTTTGCTCTTCTCTAGTCCATTTAGTTAAATTCATTATTTAAAAAGATTTAGAACAGACATGTTGTGCAGAAGTGAAGAAGTAAAAGTAAATATATTTAAATAATAAAACAATAAAAGATTATGGTTTTTCATTTAAATTTTGGAAAAAGTTCTTGTCCCAGTTCTTGTCCCGTCCATCACTCTTCTTGGACGGCGACGAACCAGCTTGGCAATGGCATCTTCCCAATTCCCAGGTACATGCCGTCAAACCTTTAGTACGTTTGCAGTAGTCGTAACCAAAGGGAGTGCGGATGTTTTTTAGTTGACATATCCCAAACCCGGCACTTAACCCTGGGAAGAAATGTTTTGCCTTCTTACTTTAGCTCGTCTTCAAACTGATGTTTTTTGACTACCCAGAAGATACTTGGTCTAAGATCGAAAGTCGTGAGCTATTTGAACCATATGCAAAAGGCCCCTCCCAAATGAATGGCGCTCAAAGAAATTTTTTCACTTGTATTAACTTCTACACATGGCTCCATCATCCACATGTTCCTTGGCATAAATATAAGGCAGAGTTCGAAACGCGGGGGTGTGACACTGTCCACTTTTAGGTGTAATCGCGTATCTAAGGACCCGCCTCACCAATTTCAATCAAACTTGGTATGTCACATTCTCCTCACATTCCTAAATAAAGGTGAGTAATCGCACTGGGACCACGCCTACTTTCCTTATAAATTCCATCTGATCTTTCCACTGTCCAGTGTACAAATCAAGAAGTAATAAATGTAACGGGATACAAATTGGCACAAATAATATCTATAGGATGGTCATACGTGGCATGGCCAAAAATTGTTCAAATCCAATAAAAGCTGTTCAAGCTCCTAGGTACCGAATAGTTGACATAAAATATCAGTCAGTGTGTGAAATTCTGAGAGAATCCTTTTCTGATAGTAGCATTTTGTGTGTTAAAAACGGGTTGAATCGGGTTAGTAATTCCTTTAGCCCCCTTATACATAATATAAATATTTTCGAACTTCCGACATATGAGCCGCTCAGTGCACACATCGATTAACAACATAAAACGAAAAGTTGAGAAACACGATGATCTAATGTATATTATTTTTAAAAATTTCTCTGATAATATGAATTCAAAAATACAATGTGGAATGCATAATTGCAGATATAGCTTTCATCTGACGGTATATAAAATTAATAAGAAAGAATAATCAACAAATAATCGGCAGAAATGTTACAGTTTTTATGTGAGTGATAGAGTTAACCGATTCGTCAACTGAAAAATGTAATAAAATTAATGTTGGAAGTTCGGTTATAAAATAATTTTCGTAATTGATTTATAGCAGCTTTATGTTAACGACAGTATTCTTTGGGATGATTCAGCAATATTATAAATAATGCCTTCTTCATCAACTGTATGCGAGGATTCGTCATTTCGATTTGTTGCTAAGTTCTTATAGTAATCGTGTTTAACAGGAGGAATAATTTTTGGCAGGTCCATCATGTCTCTCAATTTTTCCTTTGTCATAGTTCTACCTTTAGGATATAATAAAGACTGATCCATATTTTTCAAAGTTTGTGGTCTTCCCACTAACGATTTTCTTATATTAACGGCTTAAAATTCTGTATCATCATTTTAGCGACAGTTGAATTCTATGAGATAGGGTTTGGACCTTTCTTACTTTAACCAGCGTATTTTAAGCCAATTTACTGAAAGCACTGTGACGGTTACTTTTGTTCTAAAGGTTTTGTTGACCAAAAATCTTGGTGAGTCATTTGGATTAGATGAAATGCCGCTTTCTTTTTATATGTTTTGACTATGTGGTACCAATCATCTGATGAAAAAATGTTTTGAATGTCTGAACACTGAATTTTTATTTGAAAAGCATCACAAATTTGACACGTATTCTTTGATGGTTATTTAAAATGTAAATTAAATTTTGTAGAGAACAAATTTCACTGATGCTCCGTTTTCCTTTTCACATTCTGTGACGTATAGTTCAGACATCTTCGTATAGTTCAGACATCTTCTTCTTCAGGATTTAAATATTTTCGTCTTGGATTATCAGCCCTTGTGTAGTGACCACTGTAGGCTGGAAATGACTCCCGTCACTCAGCTAATAAGTGTCTCTAAAATATTTCCTAAAAACGGTAATATCAAGTCCTCTTTTCGAAAGTAATATTTAAAATATGTAAACGAATGTGATCTTCGTACTTTATATTCATTCGTTGGGCGCTTTCTTTTTATTATTAACTTTGATACAACCTCTTAAGAAAATATTTTGGCCAAGTTGACTACGTAAAGTATAAAATTCTTTCATAGCAGCTTCTTTCTCATCCGAAATAGTTTTATGATTGCAATTTTGACTTTTTTGATTGCAAATCTGCATTGTATATCGACAAATTTGTTTGCTAGTATTAATTTTCCTCCCCTTTTCCTGTATGCCAAACCTTTTATCCTGTTATGCTTTTTCTGTTGATAACAGCGTTGATGCACGGCCAGAATAAATACGGCGTTATATATGTATTATATACATATATATATATATATATATCATATTTATATCTTATATTAGAGTATGGATTTAATCGAAATGGTTTCTGAAATAAATTACTTATTATTCAGTTGCCAAAAAAATTTGCCATTTAATGGTGGTAATATTTATTATCCAGGAAAGATAAAGGGTGGGCCATATAAAATTTTAAATTTAAAAAGTCAATAAAAAAAACGGCTTATTATTTTTCAAAGGTCTAACATTTATTTAAATGGTCGTTTTATGAAATTTATTTGTGGAAAACAATTTCGGACAAATGACAACCACGGCTGAGTTTACAGTAGCTTATCCGATCCACCCAGTTTTGGAGTACTTTCTCGACGGTTTCAGGGCTTATGGCAGCTACAGCAGCTTGAACCTCATACTTTAGATCTTGAATTGTTTCTGGATGGTTGGTGTAACATTTATCTTTAACAGCTCCCCACAGAAAATAGTCCAACGGAGTTAAATCGTAGCTTCTGGGAGGCCAATTTATATCACCTCTTTTGCTGATTATGCGATTTTCGAAGATAGGGCGTAAATGATTGAGTGCAGCGTTTGCTGTATGGCACGTAGTGCCGTCCTGCTAGAACCAAATCTTTTCCAAGTCTTCCTTTTCAATTTGCTTGAAGAAAAGTTCGATTAACACTGCGCGATATCGCTCACGATTGATGGTTACGGCGGTTCCTTCTTCATTTTCGAAGAAAAATGGGCCGATGATTCCACCAGACCAAAATCCGCACCATACAGTGATTCGTGCAGGGTGCATTGGCTTCTCGACGATTACGTGCGGGTTTTCTGTGCCCCAAATGCGACAATTCTGCTTGTTAACGTAACCATCGAGGTGGAAGTGAACCTCGCTCGAAAAGATAATTTTCGATAGAATTGACCATCCACTTGACTCACCACATTGGAAAAAAGTTTTCAACATTTCCCAGTTTTCTTCTAGTGAATAGCGACTCATGTCGTAAATTTTAGACTTTTTACTGAATATCTGTCACTTTCCGAATGGTATTTGACGTTTCCAATGTCGAAATATAGATAATTCAAATTTAAAACGTTAGATGGCCCACCCTTTATTATGAATATAAAAAGTTATGACTATACCAAGGGCTTTGACACTTAAATTTAAGATTTTTTAAAAAGTGGAGTTAAGGGATGTGTGCTGAGCGGCTCATATATCGGCCAATATGTGAGTTAGCTGAAATTGGGCCAAAACTTGACCTAACCCCTATATAACTAATATCAACATTTTCGAACATCTGGCTGGCTTTATTCCAAGTAGTTGGTGACGGTATGTGGGGTACCAATGAATCTCGTCGTGTGCTGCAGAAGAAATCCGGTTGAAACGAAAAAAGTTTTCTGACCTAGCAAAAGAAAATGTGTTTCTTTAGATTTAGCTTTGAAGTGTTTTTATAATTAAAAAGAATACAATTTTTGGTAGTATTTGTCTATACTCGTATATACTTGGTACGATTGATAATATAACAAAAAAAAATTAAGGCCATAATCGGGATTTTTATAATTACCATATAGTATAAAAAAAGACGTTTTTTCTGTCCCTATGTCCCTTTTGTATGCTTAAATCTTTAAAACTACGCAACGGATTTTGATGTGGTTTTTTCTTAATAGATAAAGCAGACGCGGATACATGTAGTTAAACTAAAGCCCGGACGGAGTGTTCTATTCTATCGAATTTGGGCTCTCTAGCTGGGCTCTAAGCTACCGGGGGGGTCGGCAGGTCGCGGATAGCCGAACGGCCTGTAGTAGCAGGTCAGTTGCGAAATAAGTTAAAACGAATAAGCAATCCCCGACGATGAGCGGCAGGAGTGGAGGATGCGGCATAAAAGCTTGCAGATCCGCTGAAGCTCCTGTGACTGTGGCGAATCGACACCGCCTCATAGAAATACGTGTCCCCCTCATCATCACTCATGTGCATGATGAACAACAGAAATCCAGGCGCGACGGATCCACAATGGGCGGCTTCCTGGTCAGCGTCTGTTCACCATGTTAGGTGCGGCTGTTATTAAAAATGACCGGTACACACCGCGGCGCACTGGGAGTCCCTCAAAGTGTCAACAGCGATTTCTCAGCTGGCGGGATGGAGAGGGTGATGTGAGCATGCTCTGCCGAAGTGTCTGCTGCGGTGTGTATCAGGAACCAGCCCCTTCGGGCCCTGGTCAAGGAGTGTGCATTGGACGCAGGAGTAGTAGCCTGCGTTGCACCGGGCGAGCGCCGGTCCGTCCGTGTTTTCCGGGACTGGTAAAGCGAAGGACAGGCCTCAGGGAACTGGGGTAGGGGCAGTGTCCCCGAGGGTACACCCGTTCCTGTTTATTTCGGCCCGCCCCCCTGCACACGATGCGCTGGTATATTAAATATATGGAGAATAATGCAAGAAACAAAAACACAAACAACAACAGCAGCAACATTTTTGGGATTATAGGAGGTTGCAGCACTGGAAGCCTGAGTGATGGTGGAAATAAAGTGCAGAACTCCCCCCGAAGTGCGACTAGTACGGAAGCAGATCCCTTTAAGAGGGCACCAAAATTGGGTAGGTCCCCGATTAAAAACCTTGGTGTTGACAAACCTGTAAGAGCGAGGTCATCACCACCAGCGTTGGGCGAGACCACTCCCCTGGCAAAGGCGATACAACCTCATGGAGACTGTATGGCTGAACTAGGGAACGCGATCAAGAAGCTGATTGCAACAATGCATCCACCGCAGCGGACTATCAACAACGCCATGAGAGATCTTGTCAGTGTGATTGCAAAATTGCATGCAAGTGCTCAGGAAGAGCACATCGCCAATAAAGAAGCACGACGAAGCTTTCTCGTCATACCAACAGCTGGAGAGAATACGCCAAAGAGGCCTCGCGACGAAGTTCAACCAAAGCGAAGAACACCACCGAAGAAGAACAAAACCACCCATAGGGAATGGCCGAGCAAACCTGAAGTTCCCCTAAACAAAGAAGGAAAGCGTGATAATGATAAAGTCAATGATAAAGAAATGGGAAAGCAAGATGGTTGGATCGCAGTCAAGCGTCAGCCACAAAAGAAGGCACCACATAAGCCGCCTCCTCGACCTGATGCAATAATCATTGAAAAAACAGGTGACATGTCATATAGCGACATTCTAAGGACTGTGAGGAAAAATGACACCCTGCAGAAACTAGCGGAAAATGTAACAAAGATCAGAAAGACGGCTAAAGGACAAATCCTGCTCGAGTTGAAAGAGGCACAAATGAAAAGCACAGGTACTTTCAAGATCGAAATAAGCAGAGTACTAGGAGAAAAGGCGCAGATAAAAGCTTTAACTCACGAGGTCATGTTAGAAATACGTGACCTTGATGAAATCACGACTAAAGAAGACATTGCCGAGGCTATACGACTACAAATAAAGGAATTGAGTAATTTTGATGGAAATTCGATTAAGAGCATCAGGCCAGCGTACTTAGGAACCCAAACTGCAGTGGTAAGCCTACCCGCGTTGGAGGCAAGAATACTTCAGGACGCACACAAAATCAAAATAGGCTGGGTAGTGTGCAGAATAAGAGCGAAGCAAAATCTCAGGAGGTGTTTTAGATGTCTTGAGTACGGCCATCTGGCGAAAACATGCCACAATCCAGATGATAGGAGCCAGTGCTGTGTCAAGTGTGGAGAAACTGGACACTTTGCGAAGGCATGCGATAAGAACCCGTCGTGTAGTGCATGTAAGAAAAAGGGCAGGGAAAGCACCGATCACCAAATCGGTAGTAAAAAGTGTCCGTTATATATAGAAGCATGTAAAATCACCAAAAAATGAGAGTCATGCAACTCAACCTCAATCACTGTGAGGCTGCACAAGAGCTTCTCAAGCAGACGGTTTATGAGGAAAAGGTCGATATAGCTATACTAAGTGAACAGTATAAAAATATAAGCGACGCTTCATGGATATCTGACAATACGAACAAAGCTGCCATATGGATATGTGGAGGCAAAATGTTTCAAGACGAACCGCTATTGGGGAAATCCTTCTACACACGAGCGAAAATCTCTGGGATAAATTTTTACAGTTGTTACGTACCACCAAGCATATCGCAGAGTGATTTTGATAAAATCCTGGACGAGCTGGTTAGAGAAATTTCATCAACTACGAGGAATGTGATCGCAGGCGATTTCAATGCTTGGGCGATGGAGTGGGGTAGCATCTGTACAAATAGGCGTGGAGATGCCCTACTAAAGGCATTCTCGTCGCTTGACATTGTGTTACTGAACACCGGAAATCAGAACACCTTCGAGAAAAACGGCCGGGGCTCCGTTATTGATATAACCTTCGTTAGCAGCTCACTGGCGCGGACAACAGATTGGCAGGTGTGCGACCTTTACACACATAGTGACCATCATGCAATTATGTTCGAAATTGAACACTCAGCGATCAACCGAAGGAGTATGTCCGATAAGACGGTACAAAGGAAAGGGTGGAAAATAGAAACTCTTGACGTAGAACTTTTTAAGCTCCTGTTAGACGGTAACCTAACATTCCAGGAAAACATAGATCGGCAAGCGGAGATCCTAATGAGGCACATTAGTAAAGCATGCGACGCTTCAATGTGTAGGAAAAAAATGGCGCCCATAGAAAGCCTGTTTACTGGTGGAATGAGGAGATCGACAAATTAAGGAAAGAATGCCACAAAGCGAGAAGGAGGTGTCAAAGGAGTCGGGGACTCACGGAACAAATGCAACTACGTGCATACTTTAAAATCAAACGAAGCGATCTTAAAAAAGCTATTAAAAAAAGTAAATCCTGCTGCTTTAAAGAACTCTGCGCAAAAATCGACGAAAACCCATGGGGTGATGCGTACAAGCTGGTAATGGCAAAAATAAGAGGTGGTAAAAGGCAAGCACCAACGTGCCCAGCGCTACTGAAAACAGTTGTGGAGACTCTATTCCCTGCGCAGCCTCTGGAGAACCGAACGGTTAACATACAGGAACCAGCTGAAACAGAAAACACCACAGTCACTGATGTGGAGGTTTTAGAAACGGCAGAGAGATTTGGTAATGCCAAAGCACCAGGCGTGGATGGTATTCCAAATAAAGCCCTAAAGATTGCCATTAAGCACAATACGAGACCTTTCACGGAGCTGTTCACGCGGTGTTTACAAAAAGGAGTATTCCCAAAATCTTGGAAAAAGCAGAGGCTGGTCTTGTTGCAGAAGCCTAATAAGCCAGCCGGAGAGCCCAGCTCATATCGACCACTCTGCATGCTGGATACGACTGGCAAGATTCTAGAGAGGATAATCTGTGCACGAATAGAGCTGCATTTAGAAAACCAAGATAAGAAAGGTTTGTCCGACAACCAGTATGGATTCCGCAAGCAGAGATCAACCACTGATGCGATCAAGAAGCTTACGGACATAGCCAACAAGGCAATAGAGGGTACCAGATGGCTGTATGGCACAAAAGAATACTGCGCAGTAGTCACCTTTGACGTCAAAAATGCGTTTAACTCGGCATACTGGCCTCATATTATCAGAGCACTAGAACGTTGCGAAACCCCGGCATACTTGGTTAAGATTGTATCCAGCTACCTGTCGGACCGGCTGTTGCTGTACGATACGGATGACGGGCAAAAGAAGTATGTGGTAACGGGCGGAGTTCCGCAAGGTTCTGTGCTTGGCCCATTGTTGTGGAACGTACTGTATGACGGGGTGTTGCGTCTCCCACTCCCGAAACAGGTGCAGATCATCGGATATGCGGATGATATTGCCATTACCGTAGTGGCAAAAGAACTTCGCCAAATTGAAAACCTCTGCAATCATGCGGCGACGATGATTAAAGATTGGCTCACGGCAACAAACCTCCAACTCGCTGGACAAAAAACCGAAGCTGTGCTGATCACAAGTAGAAAAAACCCGAAGACATCAAACTAAACATAGACGGTCATAGTATCATGACACAGAAGTCGATGAAGTATCTAGGAGTACTGATAGACAATAGACTCAACTACAAGACGCACATTGAAAAGGCATGTGAGAAAGCAGCACGTGCCACGGCCGCACTAGCGAGAATAATGGCCAACATTGGTGGACCAAGCCAAAATAGGCGTGCGCTATTGGCCAAGGTGAGCCAATCAATTCTGATGTACGCGGCGCCCATATGGGGACCAGCATTGCAGCAAAAAACGTATGCTAAGAAAGCAAAGGTAGCAATGCGGCTTAGTGCCATTAGGGTGACATGTGCATTTCGTACGGTATCCTACGAAGCGGTTGGGATATTAGCGGGCATCATGCCACCAGAGGTAATGGCCATGGAACTCAAACGAGTATACGAAAGATCTACGAGACTTGGCAGGCGACTAACGGCTGAAGAACGGAAGGATGAGAGGCAAACAAGCCTCAATGAGTGGCAAAAGCGATGGGATTTAGCTACGACGGGGAGATGGACACATACGCTAATTAGAAAGGTACAAGAATGGGTAGAAAGGAAACACGGAGAAACAGATTTCTACCTGACGCAATTTTTGACGGGACACGGGTGTTTTAGAGAATATCTCTATAAATATGGACATGACGACGGGACGAATTGTTCCTTCTGTGACAGCAGCGGAGAAAATGCGCTGCACATCTTCTTTTTCTGCCGACGGTATGAAAAGGAGAGAGCCGATATAGAGAAAGTGACAACGGAACGAGTGACACCGGATAACATAGTGCGATTTATGATAGATTCGAAACAAGTGTGGGATAGTGTGAGAGCATGGTGTGCTATAGTTCTGAAAGAGCTAAGAAGGAATGAGTGGCAACGCAGTGAAATTAGAAGGAGGATGAATGAGGAGTAGGCCGGAATGGCGTGAATGATGAGCCGAGTGGCTAAGCTTGGCCTCACGATGTAATGCTTAACGGCAGTTCCGTGGGGCAAATAAACAAGCAAAGACAATGGAGTTAAGGGTTTAGTACGTAGGCGTACTGGTCTCCGTTTAAGTGACCAATACGAATCGTGCATACCGTCCGGAAAAATGACGGTATCTTTCGAAGATTCCCCCTCCAATACAAAAAAAAAAAAAAAAAAAAAAAAAAAAAACTAAACCCCAATCCGATCGATTGTCCAGTGAGAATTTCAGGACTTTTCATGGATTGGAAGTGAAGTTACTGCATATTAAGTGTCAGCATGTTTGTGTTATCGGTGCAAAAATTAGCTACGAACAAAGCGCCAACATTAAATATTCTTTTAAAATTGGTAAAATTTTTACCGAAACGTTTCAATTGATGAAACAAGTTTATGGTGATGATTTTCAAAGTGGTCGTGAACATGTGGGCCAATCAAAATCCGTGATCACGGGAATTCCATCAAAATCAGCGAAATTATCATTGAAATTCATGAAAATAGAAGTGAAGATTTATTTGACCGAACATTTCGGCTTACGAAAGGTGTGTGCACGGTTTTACACAAATTAACTGACAACCAACAATTGCTCAGAAACCAACATTCGAAGGACATCATTAAAGAAGTCAAAAAGTACAAAAATTTCCTTTGCAATACTGTGACTGGTGACGAAACGTGGTGTTTCCAATGTTATCCCGAAACGAAACGCAAGAGTGTTGAATGGAAGGCACCGGACGAGTCGAAACCCAAAAAATCACGCATGGAGAAGTCAAAAGTGAAGACAATGCTGATTTGTTTTTATGGTTCCAAGGGTATTGTCTATAAAGAATTTGTTCCACTCGGCCAAAAAGGTCATGCGGTATTCTACCTTGGAGTTTTGAAGCGTTTGGTGTGCCGTATTTGACATGCGTTGGCGTTTGTTGCACGATAATGCGCCGTTTCACCATTAACCACTCCTCGTATTGACCTGATATGGTACCGTGCGATTTCCTTTTCGGAAAAAGGCATTTTCCCGTGATAGGAAAACGTTATGCAGACTTAGAGACCATTCAAAAGGCTTGCACCAGCATACTGGCAGCCATACCGGCCAACGAGCTAAAGCACTCGTTCGACATGCTTTTGGACCGTGCAAAAAGCTATATTGAAGCAGAAGGAGACAATTTTGAACAAAATAAATTGATTTTACCGAAAAATCCATTCATTCTGTGTGAAAAAAAGGAATTATTTCAGGGGCGTAGCTACCGCCGTATTTGCCATATCAATTATACGGGGCCCCCGTGGTAAGTGTGTAAGGAAAAAGAATAAAAACTTTCTGATTTATTTTATTTTACAAATGACAAAATTTTATAAAGCAATTCCTTTTTTTCCCGCCTTAAGCGTGCATTCAAAAGTTGGCAACACTCTACATCGTTATGGCGGGCTGCGAGACTTCCCCGTTTTACGAGTACTTACTTCACTCAGCGAGGAATCCCCGGGAATCCTTCATCGATATCGCAATGTACGTGTACGCTGTTGTACTTTGCATTGGATGTTAAACCACAGAGTGCAGTGCACTGTTTAATAAATGTGCATTACATTGTAATTCAGTACAAACAATATTGTTCTTCTGGTTTAGCAGTATTCGTAGCCATTTTTAAAAGGAATGAGTGAAAGGAAAAGAGATTATCCCAGCGGCGCTGAGAAAAGAAAAATTAAACAGAAAAGGGACGAGGTTATAAAAAAAGTGCCCAAAATTTCTTTATTATTTCAGAGACAAGATACTGTGAATGATTTAGATTGGAAAGGTAAGTACTACCCAACCCATTTATTAGGGACCCGTAGTGATAATTAAGGAAATCTTTTAATTTCGGTCTGTCCATCTGTCCGTCACAAAAAGATGTAAAGACATCTCACTTAATCTTTGTGACCAATTAAAGGTTCTAAAAACATGCTTAAATTCTGAAATTAAAAAAATGTATTCCATTAAAGAACTCATTGAATTATTTCTAGTAAAATTCAATAGTCTTGCATCCAGTTTTCCCGAGGTAATCACAGCATGCTTTTTATTCTTGACCCTTCCAGTTACAACCGCAACGGCAGAAAGAAGTTTTTCAAAATAAAAACTAATAAAAAATTACTTAAGAGCTTCGATGGGACAAGAACGGCTGTCAGACATCTCACTATTGTCCATAGAGGCAGAAACTTTAGAAAAACTAAAATCAATATCAGCCATAAATGATTTAATAAATCAGTTTCCCGAAAAAAAGGCAAGGAGAGTGAATATTAAAAATCGATTTTTATTTGTAAAATGGGTAAATTATGTGATAAATAAATAGTTCTTTTCACAATATTTTTTTTCTTTTGTGAAAAATCTTTACCTCTATATAAGGGCTATCAAAAATTTTTATACGGGGTCCCGACAAGGCACGCTACGCCACCGAATTATTTGAATATTATTTAACTAAATCAAAAACTGATTTTAATAAAATTGATTTAATTTTGCATGATAGTTTTCTTTGACTGGTGATGAATGGATCTATGCTCAAAAGTAATCAGTTTAACAAGCCCTGATTTGTAGCGACCCGTTAGTTCTTCCGTGACCTTCTGAGACCTTTAATTGCTCAGGATATTTGTTTTTTCATTTAATATGTTATCAAAGCAGGGCAAAAGGTTAATATCAAGTTTTTTGCTAACGAAGCTTCTAATAAGTAGATACTGATGCCTTCTTAAATTTGCTTCGGTGATGAGTGATAATATTTCACACATTTTCTAAACACCACAATTCAAAAATATATCGGGGTTAAAGTTTATATCGACACAATGTGCCTGGATAAAAGTATGTATAAAAGCAATATTTGATAAAACTGAGAAAATGATGAAATGAATGCTCAAGTATATATGTATGAAGAAAACAAACATATATATATGTATGTATATAAATATTATATATTATTTAATATTTATATACATATATATATATACATACACGCAAATACAAGAAATTATGAAAAATAACACACAAAAAATCGCATCCCTGGTAGAATAACTTGAATAACGAAGAGAGGACCAAAAAGGTGCCGCTGAAATCAAAAGCATAGACTAAGAAAACATTAACTAATATTATATAAGCAAACTTGACTCATTTCAGGGCGAGACAGTGATCACAACTTCTTTTATACCTGGAATCGATATGTAAAGAAAAACATACCACTCAAAAGAGCACTTATAAAACAATAGTTTTAAAAAAAAAAACAACATATTATTATATAAAAACCACTATGCTATATAACATATACCTTTCTTCTCAATATTCCTTTCGATTTATGGCGATTAAACATGATTTTATATTGCAATTTAATTTATTATAATTTCTCTCGCTTTTCGTAGCGCGTACGAGCAAAAGTGTATCCTCTGCTATGGTAGGCACCTTGCCGCGGTGCAGAGGCTTAGTCACAAGGCATACTCGGCACCCCCCAACCGGTGTGGATGGTGTGCTATCTAGCACCGTCCAGACGGGTTGTCGGGCGCCGCATGCGTGCGGCAACCAAGAACTACCACCTCCTAATCCAGGGTGTTATGCGATCCGTGCCCATTGGACGATTTGCAGCCAGGAGGAACATTCGGCTGTATTCTAACGGAGCCTCCCCAACACCGGGCCGAATTGGGGAGTAACTGTGGCCTTACCGCGCCAAGGGGCTCTGGCGTGGCGGACCTTTCTAGTTCCCCATTATAAATAATAGACCCGACGGCTCTCCTAGTGGAGCCAAGGGTCGTACGAAACAGAATGAGCACAAATAACAATCAAAATACAACGAAATCAAAACAGAAACAGAAACCGAACGGCACGGAACAACAACGGCACACGGACTTGGACATGAGTAAGGACATCGATGCAGCGGCAGGCAAAGAGGTGCGAGGGCTTAGGCTCAAATCTAGATATATGGACATCCTTACGCCAGAGGAGCGGTCGCTGTTTGAGGAGTTCGCCAGGAAGGATGACGACGACGTGCCCTCTTGCAGCGGCGATCACCTGGCAAAGTCGCCTGGTCGCCTGTTACAGCTGTGGCAGCTACGAGCGACACTAAGACCCCCGCCGCGCTGCGCAGCGGGTCGGACTCGGGTGAGTCTAATCGGGCAGAGCCTGACGGCGCTCGTGGAAAGAGATGGAGGAGGCGCAGACGAGGTGGGCAACGCCCCCTCCAGGAGCTGGTCAACCCGGTGGGTGTGACGACCCGCGCAGGAAAGGGATGAGCGGCTCCACGATGAAATGGTACCTGCGGTACCTTCGCGATGGGAAAACCCCGGAGGTGGCGGAGGATCTGGCGAGGAACTACAAAGGGAGCAACGCATCCCCGGCAAAAGCGCAAGGCCGCGGAACTGGCAACCGTGGCCCGGTCAGCACCACCCTGACTGCAGGGCGGAGTGATAGCAGGGCAGCGCCCGCGGACACGTATGCCCAAGCCGCAAAACGCAAAAGCGGCCAGATCACGCCGCAGGAGCCCCCTAGCTCCAAAAGGCCGCGGGGCATCAACACCAAGGTAGCCGGCAGTCAACCATCTGGTCTGGCTCCCCACCGGGTGGAGGAGGGGCGGCGCAGATATGCGGATGCTGTGAAAGGCATCCGCATGGCTGTACTGCCTCTGAACTATCCGGCGGAGTCACTAAAACCGGAGGAACTCACCGCGCTTCAGGACCTCATCATGGAGGAGGTGTTTAGGGGGGAGGACTACGCGGCGTGCTTCCTGGGCGTCGAATTTAGGGAAGGTATGCTGCAGGTGGACTGCATGGATGAGGAATCCGCGGACTGGCTGAGGGAGTACGCTCCAAAGCTGGGAGGCTGGAAGGGCCCCATACTCTGCGCGAAGAGAGCGGAGGACTTGCCAGTCATGCACAGCATGACAATGTTCCTCCCTCGGTGCGGGGACAAGCCCTATGAGTTCGCCTTGGGCCTGGTGAAGAACCAGAACCGGGGACTCAGCATCTCGTCCTGGCGTGTTGCCGGCAGCAAAATTGAGGAGATAGGAGAGATGAGAGGATGGAGATTGCACGTTTTCATCGACGATGAATCGTACAAGTACGTCCGGGCAGCGAGCTTCCGCCTGTTCTACAGGTTCAGCACGGTAGTCATGCGGACTTACAAGCCAGCAGCCACCAGGAGCAAGGGAGCTGCAACGTCCGTGACTTTCCAGGGCAAAGAATCTGTCAAGCAGGCAGTGCCTCAGGCAGACCCGGAGGCAGTCAGAATGCAGGTGGACGTGGTGGAAAAGCGATCCTGCGGTAGCAGGACAAAGAAGGCAGTGCCGACAGCGACTACCGACGCCCCTGTAACTTGTCGAACGGCAGAGCTACCCTCAACGCAGGAGCTCCTAGACGGGCTGGGAGAACCCATGGATAGCAGTGAGATTGACGGCGGGAAAGAGGATCTGCCCCTCCTCGAGCCTTTCACAGTGGAGAAATTGGGTGCACTGCTGATCCAGGAGCCCTGGGTCTACAGAGGAGAGGTCAAAGGCCTCAAGACGGAAGCGGTAATCTGGGATCTCTCCAGCGAGAGACCTAGGGCATGTATAGTTGTCGGGAACAATATTAACTTTTTCTGTATTTCAGAGTTCCTGACGCAGGAATTGGTGGCGGTGCAGGTCAGAGACTTTGAGGGCAAGGCCTTCGTCCTGGCCTCGGCTTATTTCCCAGGGGAGGTACCTACAGCTCCCTCGGAGGCGGTTGGGAGGCTGTTGGAGCACTGTAGACGGCACAGGCTCCCCCTCATCATAGGATGCGACGCGAACGCCCACCACACGGAATGGGGCAGCACCGACTGCAACGCAAGAGGTGAGTCTCTACTAGAGTATATTGTAGGTAGCAATCTAGGTATAGAGAACGTAGGGTGTGAACCCACGTTCATAACTATAAGCAGGAGGGAGGTGTTGGACCTCACCTTGAGCAATGAGCCTGCGTGTGGACTGGCCTCACAATGGAGAGTCTCGACAGAGCCCTCCTTGTCAGACCACAGGATCATAAGGTTCAAGCTAGGGGTAGAGGTTAGACAACTCCCCCCCAGACGCAATCCTCGGAAGACGAACTAGGTAGCCTTCAAGGAAATTTTAAGCTGGGAGTTAGGCAGTGGGGGACAGGTTGACGATAGCGTTTCGGGCCATGGGATAGAGAATAGGCTCTCTGACCTGAACGGGGCCGTAATCTGCGCATACAACAGCAGCTGCCCCCTAAAAGCGACCGCCGACAGACGAGTCTGTCCGTGGTGGACTAAGGCACTAGCGGACCTCCGGGAAAAGGTGCGCAGCCTATTCAACAGAGCAAGACGTACGGGGGTCTGGGCGGAATACCGGAGCTATCTTACCTTGTACAACAAGGAGATTAGGTCTGCAAAGCAGGCCAGCTTCAGGACTTTCTGCGAGAATGTCGCCATCACGCCAGAAGCGGCTCGGCTGCACAAGGCTCTGGCCAAAGGCACGAAGGACGTTGAAATTGCCATCAAATGCGACGATGGGACTTTCACAACTGGTATGGAGGACAGGGCCATGGAGCTCCTACGGGCGCACTTCCCGGAGGCAGTTCGGGAGGACCAGTGTCCACCCGTGATCGAGCACAGGCCATTCCGCGAGGATTGGAGTATCGCTAAATAGCTGTTTACGGCGGACTCGATCCGGTGGGCGATGGCCTCGTTCGAAAGATTTAAGCTTCCAGGAGTGGATGGCCTCTTTCCGGCGCTGCTACAACAGGGGGAGCAGCTTTTGCTACCTCACCTGGTTCGGCTGCTGAGAGCGAGCCTCGCCATGGCGTATGTCCCGGAGGTATGGAGGACAGCGAAGGTGATCTTCATACCCAAGGTGGGAAGGAGGGACTACTCGCTGGCGAAATCTTTTAGGCCAGTAAGTCTAACGTCCTTCTTACTAAAAACCATGGAGAAGATCGTGGAACAGGAAATAAGGGCGAAGGCGCTGAAAAGCTCACCACTGCATGCGGCTCAGCACGCCTACAGAGCGGGAAGATCTACCAGTACTGCTCTGTACCAGCTGACCTCTGAAATAGAGAGTTCACTGGAGCATGGGGAGGTGACGCTTTGCGCCTTCCTGGACATCGAAGGTGCCTTTGATAACACTTCCCACAAGAGTGTAATCACGGCACTGGAGAAAAGAAATGTGGCGGCACCTGTACGCAGATGGATAGAGGCCGTACTACGTAAAAGGGTTGCCGAAACTTTGGTAGGGGACAGCAGAATTCGTCTAGGCACAACAAGGGGCTGCCCACAGGGGGGTGTGCTATCACCCCTGCTATGGAGTCTTGTCGTTGACGACCTGCTGACACTGCTTACGGACAATGGGATCCGCTGCCAAGGGTATGCGGACGACATTGTAGTCATAGCAAAAGGCAGATATGAAGACACTCTCTGCGACTTGGTCCAAAGAGGTCTCAATCTAGCGAAGAGGTGGTGTAGGGAGGTTGACCTGAACATCAACCCCTCCAAGACGTCAGTAATTCCGTTTACGAGACGCAGGACCCTACCCGGCCTTAGGACTCTCTCACTGGGGGGCGCTGAGTTAGAAATGACCAACAGTGTCAAATACTGGCCTGTGTCTGCATGACGGGCGCAATGCGTACCTGTTCAACGGCAGCATTAGAGGCTCTTTTGGAGCTGACACCGCTTCACTTGGTCATCGGTCAGGTAGTCAAACGCACCCTTCTGCAAATAACGGCAGAGGGGTGGGGTAAAGGCAAGGTGGTCTCATCCCAGAGGATGGAAAGAATAAGCGGCAGCCTACCTGTGGCCCTCCTCCCGAGGGATAGCGCTACCACAAAGGTCAACCTCAGGAAAAAGTTCAAGGTTACCCCCAGCAACAAAGACGAGTGGAGTGACTCCAACCTCGAGATGGTGTTGAGGGAAAGCACCATAAAGTGGTACACCGATGGCTCGAAAATGGCGGAGGGAATCGGCGCAGGGATTGTGGGCCCACGTACTAGGCTCTCCATACCCATGGGCGAGTTCCCGAGCATTTTCCAGGCAGAGGGTTATGCCATAAGCCGGTGTATAGAAATAAACCTCCATCGCAACTATCGCAATGAGCGGATAGTCATTCTCAGCGATAGTCAAGCGGCGCTAAAGGCGATCTCCTCTTACGAGGTCAAATCGCTTCTAGTGCAGGAGTGTAGGGATAGGCTGAATTGCCTTGCGGATAGAAACCGGGTACACCTGGTCTGGGTGCCTGGGCATAAAGGTATAGGCGGTAATGAACTGGCGGACGAGCTCGCCCGCTCCGCGGCCTCCAGCAAAATGGTAGGACCCGAACCCTTTACGGGGGTGGGTCCCCACACCTTGAAGGAGCTGCTCCGTAGAGAGGAAAGGGTGGGCAGAGAGGAGTATTGGCTACAGACTCATGGCATGAGACACGCCAAACTGCTAATGGGAGGTTACAACCTGAAAAGGTTCAAAATTATAATAAACCTCCCAAGGAACAAACTTAGGCTACTGGTCGCATGGTACACTGGTCACTGCAGGCTGAACAGGCATCTGCATAGCATGGGCCTAACAGCTTGCGCCAGCTGTCGTGTCTGCGCCATGGAGCCTGAAACCCCGGAGCATCTGCTGTTTGACTGCCCAGCAGTCTGTAGACGCAGATCAAAGGCCCTTGGAGTGCTGTCTCCGGATAGGGATCGCATTGCCTCGCTACCGCCTGGAAGTCTGCTGGACTTTAACAATAGGCTGGGTCTAAGCGAGTCAATGTGAGTAAGGAGAGGGCATAATAGACCAAAGGTCGCAGTGCATTCCTCATCTGCATTCATTCATTCAAAAGTGTATTTACCGTTAGTTTTATTGGTTTTTTAAGAAACAGCTTTGAGGATCAACCTTTGAGACTAATTGTTCAAAGTGTGAGTTAATGACTTCTATTTTTTTATTTTTGGCCTATGAAATCGACCAATGTGCAACGTAGCGAAAAGAAAAAACGACTGGCGCGAGTTATTCATAAGTATACTTATGAATGGTTAAAAAATATATTTTTTCTTTTGCAGAATGTGATCTTTATTCTTAGAAATTCACATACTTAATGAACATGTTTTCGTATTATGCTATGAGTTGTATATTATACGTTAAGCTAATAACATATTCATGTTTTGTGACTTAGGTCTAAAGTCTATTTTTATTATTTGTTGTAAACAAGTGCTTATCATGCGGCCTATGCATGTCTTGCATTCGGGTATGGTGTGGTATGAGTTCAAAGTCTTGTGTTTGATACTCTTGTTTATTTAATTAGGGCAGAACTGGTTTTATCAGCCTTTCTCATATACTTGTGTATAAGTGTCGTTGATACTGGTATTAACTCTCCTCTCTCTTTTAAAAAAATGCCCTCATTTTTATAATGTAAAGTTGGCTGTGAGTTGTTGAAGTTCGTGTAGTTTCTTTCTTTCTTGTCATAGTTTGATTGATTTGAGTAGTGTCCAAATTATCAGGACTGTAATTCCAAAGGTTGTGATTGTGTAGCATAAAGTTTAGATCGGGTGATCTTCAATTGGAATGAGTAGTTTATGTAACTTCCGGATATTTGTAAATTTAGTTTCTTCACTGGAGTTGATTAATTCATCAATTGTTATGGTGCCTTCATGTTGGATTATCTGCTTTATTGTATTCTGTATGTTTGTGTACTTTCGTCAATTTATTTTAATGGTGTGAAGTTTACTCCTAAGATAGTTTCGTTATTAATTTCATATTTTCTATCTAATATTATATTACCATAATCCAACATTGTCATATTTGCATTTGTTTCTTCAATAGTTTTACAATTTGCTTTTTCTTTCTGCACTAATTTCGAAATACATTAATTATCCTTGTGGGTTGTACATATAAAATTATTTAGTGATTGTTTACATTGTTTTACTCTTGAATAATTATTTATATTACATTGAGCTATATATTTGTCTAATATATATTTACCATGTAGATAGCTTAACGATGTTATTTTAAATAATTTACATTTTTGCGTTATTAAAGGATATTTATAAATGATTACAAATGTATCCTTAACTCTAATTACATTTATTGTGGAGTATTCCATTATATTTAAAACTGGAATATCTAACTTTTCTTACTTTCTTGATATTTGTTTTATATCATTTAAATTTAAAGATTTAGATAAGTAATTTCCTGGTTTTACAGAATTTATAGTTTCAAATAGGGTTTCTAATTCCTTTAAAGTTTCTGATATGACCAGGCTTGTTGAGATTGATTGAGGATCAATCTTTGAGATTAATTGTTCAAAGTGTGAGTTAATGACTCTTTGTTGATTATTATTTTCTATTATTTCATTTATATGTGTTTCTATTTCAATAAGATTGTCAGGATCTGGAGTCTCAGTTATAAATTCTATTATAGTTCCTAAAATGTTTATTGATCTCTTTTGTACAGAATGTGAAGTATTTTGTTCAATTAAATTTGAGATTCCATTCTCGTTTATGATATCGTGTTGTGTCCTGCCAAATGATCTATATTCTATCTGTTTACATTTTTCCATTATTGTCGTTATATTAAATAAATGGTATAAATATTCGGTATCTTCATATAGGTATGCGTCGTCAGTTTCGGTTAATATAATTTTTTTATTTTTTAGATTACTCACTGTGTATGCCTTTATGTTTATTATTAAATTCTATGGGAGTGTTACGAATGTTATCTTTATGCAAGACATGTTGTCTTCCTCCTCTCTCTACTAAAACTGTGCCCTCACGGTTTTCTATAACTATGTATTTTAAATATTTTTGTTCAGTTTTTGTACGTCGTTTTGACAGTGCGTAAATTATTTGTTTTGGTTCATAAACTTTTTGTGTTCTTTTTTATTATGATAATCTAAAACTTTGTATTTGTTTTTTTCAATCAATTGTTTTATTTCCTGATAATTCTTCCTATTAAAAAATACTTCCACTGGTTTTTGTTTTGTCACCGAGTGTATTGTCCTATTATGCACGTATGCTGCGTTAAATATTTCCGTAACTGGATCGGTGTTATTTTGTTTAGCTAATGTTGCTTTAGCTAATGTTGCTGGAGGATGGAGTCATGTGTAGAAGTTCACGCAAGTGAGGAAAGTTCTCTGATCGCCATTTACTTGGGAGTGGCCAGAAACGATTCTTTTACATATGACTCAAGCTGCTCACGATTTCCGGTCTCCGACCAAGTATCCTCAGGGTAGCCTAAGAACATCCGTTTGAAGGCGAGCTAAAGTAAGAAGGCGAAATATCCCCTACTTACAGTTGTGCGCTGGGTTTGGGACCCGCCACGTAAAAAAAAGCACACCAATGAAAAGGAACAACAAGCCTCGGATGAGTGACACCCTTTTGATGACGACCATGGCAAACGAAATAAGGACTACGAATTGAGGGCATGCATCTGGAATGTCCGGTCCCTTAATTGGGAAGGTGCCGCTGCCCAGCTGGTTGATGTCCTCGTAAAAATAAAGGCTGACATCATCGCCGTCCAAGAAATGCGATGGACGGGACAAGGACAGAGACAAGTAGGTCCTTGTGACACTTACTACAGTGGCCATATAAAGGAGCGCAAGTTTGGTGTTGGATTCGTGGTGGGAGAGAGACTCCGTCGCCGAGTACTATCATTCACTCCGGAGAATGAACGTCTAGCCACAATCCGCATCAAAGCGAGGTTCTTCAACATATCGCTGACTTGCGCCCACGCCCCGACGGAAGAGAAGGACGATGTGACAAAATATGCCTTTTATGAGTGCTTGGAGCGCACTTATGAGAGATGCCCCCGCGACGATGTCAAAATCGTGCTTGGCGACTTGAACGCCAGGGTGGGCAAAGAATGTATCTTTGGCACTACGGTCGGAAAATTCAGCCTCCACGAGGAAACATCCCCAAATGGGTTGAGGCTGATCGACTTCGCCGGGGCCCGAAATATGGTTATCTCTACTACTAGATTCCAGCATAAGATGATTCATAAAGCTACCTGGCAGTTTTCGGATCGCAAAACCACCAACCAGATCGATCATGTTGTGATAGACGGAAGACACGTCTCCAGTGTTTTAGACGTGCGTGCGCTCCGAGGTCCTAACATCGACTCGGATCACTATATTGTTGCAGCCAAAATTGGCACCCGCCTCTGTGCAGCAAAAAACGCACGCCAACAAACACAAGGAAGGTTCAACGTCGAGAAGCTGCAGTCACAACAGACAGTCGAACGATTTTCTACTCGGCTTGCACTCCTTCTCTCTGAGAGCACTCGCCAACAACTCGGTATAAGAGGACTGTGGGACGGCATTTCAAACTCCTTACGTACAGCTGCAACCGAAACCATTGGTTTTCGGAAAGTACAAAAGAACAGCTGGTACGACGAGGAGTGCCGTGTCGCAGCGGAGAGAAAACAGGCTGCCTACCTCACAACGTTACGATCGACCACAACACGTGCGGGATGGGACAGATACCGAGAGTTGAAGAGGGAAGCGAGACGCATTTGTAGACAGAAAAAGAAAGAGGCCGAAATGCGTGAGTACGAAGAGCTTGATAAGCTGGCCGACAGGGGTAATGCTCGAAAATTCTACGAAAACATGCGGCGGCTTACAGAAGGTTTCAAGACCGGAGCATACTCTTGTAGAACCCCCAAAGGTGATCTAGTCACCAATTCCCAGATCATACTTAAAGTATGGAGGAAACACTTCTCCAGCCTACTGAATGGCAGTGAACTCACAACACCAGGAGAAAACGAACCCGATACCCCAATCGATGACGATGGAGCAGACGTTCCATTGCCCGACCATGAAGAAGTTCGAATAGCAATTGCCCGCCTGAAAAACAACAAAGCGGCAGGGGCCGATGGTTTGCCGGCCGAGCTATTCAAAAACGGCGGCGCAGAGCTGATAAGGTGCATGCATCAGCTTCTTTGCAAAATATGGTCGGACGAAAGTATGCCCAACGATTGGAATTTAAGTGTGCTATGCCCAATCCATAAAAAAGGAGACCCCACAATCTGCGCCAACTACCGTGGGATCAGCCTCCTCAACATCGCATATAAGGTTCTGTCGAGCGTATTTTGTGAAAGATTAAAGCTCACCGTCAACAAACTGATTGGACCTTATCAGTGTGGCCTTAGACCTGGTAAATCAACAACCGACCAGATATTCACCATGCGCCAAATCTGGGAAAAGACCCGTGAAAGGAGAATCGACACACACCACCTCTTCGTCGATTTCAAAGCTGCTTTCGACAGCACGAAAAGGAGCTGCCTCTATGCCGCGATGTCTGAATTTGGTATCCCCGCAAAACTAATACGGCTGTGTAAGCTGACGTTGACTAACACAAAAAGCTACGTCAGGATCGGGAAGGACCTCTCCGAGCCGTTCTATACCAAAAGAGATTTCAGACAAGGCGACTCCCTATCGTGCGACTTCTTCAATCTGCTGCTGGAGAAAATTATTCGAGCTGCAGAACTTAATCGAGAATGTACAATCTTTTATAAGAGTGTACAGCTGCTGGCGTATGCCGATGATATTGATATCATGGGCCTCAAAACCCGCGCCGTTAGTTCTGCTTTCTCCAGACTGAACAAGGAAGCAACGCAAATGGGTCTGGCAGTGAACGAGGGCAAGACGAAATATCTCCTGTTATTTAACAAACAGTCGTCGCACTCGCGGCTTGGCTCTCACGTCACTGTTGACAGTCATAACTTTGAAGTTGTAGATAATTTAGGAAACAGCATTAACACCACCAACAATGTCAGCCCGGAAATCCAACGCAGGATTACTCTTGCCAACAGGTGCTACTTCGGACTGAGTAGGCATTTGAAAAGTAAAGTCCTCTCTCGATGAACAAAAGCCAAACTCTATAAGTCGCTCATAATTCCCGTCCTGCTATATGGTGCAGAGGCTTAGACGATGACAACAACCAGTGAGTCGACGTTACGAGTTTTCGAGAGAAAGGTTCTGCGAAAGATTTATGGTCCTTTGCACGTTGGCCACGGCGAATATCGCATTCGATGGAACGATGAGCTGTACGAGATAGACATACGACGACATTAACATAGTTCAGCGAATTAAAAGACAGCGGCTACGCTTGCTAGGTCCTGTTGTCCGGATGGATGAAAACACTCCAGCTCTGAAAGTATTCGACGCAGTACCCGCCGCGGAAAGCAGAGAAAGTGGAAGACCTCCACTCCGTTGGAAGGACCAAGTGGAGAAGGACCTGGCTTCGCTTGGAATATCCAATTGGCGCCACGTAGCGAGGAGAAGAAACGACTGGCGCGCTGTTGTTGACTCGGCTATAATCGCGTAAGCGGTGTCTACGCCAGTAAAGAAGAAGAAGAATGTTGCTGCGATTTCTATCAGTGTGCTATGCAAGCGTTCAGCTGAACCGTTTGATGTTGAATGAGCTGTTGGCGTACGATTATGTGTTATACGTAGTCGTCGGTATAGTGACATACAAGTTATCAATGTGAATATTTATACTCTCATTGTCGGTTTGTAGGTTTCTACAATAATGGTATGTAAAGGTGAGAATTTCTTTCAGTTTGTCTACGGTGTTGACTTTATCTGCTATTTCTCTCATTAATAAATAGTTTGAGTACCTACACATACTAGTTACAAATGTTCTATTTCCTATGTGGAATATATCCATACTTAAGCAAGGCGTACACGCACAAATTATTGTATCAATTTCCACGAATTGTACAACTGATTGCTACGTATATGGGCAGTTGTATGAGTTGTATCAACTGGTTGGATGGAAACCAAAATTTTTTGATATTTTGTGAAGTTGGTTGTGTTAGTTGGGTAGTATTTGGGTTGGTCGTGCGATTTCAAACGATTTCGCCATTTTATTTCGGCGGTCGAAAAGAGCGCGTCATATGTAATAAGCAAAGCAACAACTTCCGAACTCATGTTTAAGTAACGAAGTGAATATTCAAAATGAAGTTCGCCTCAAAATTGTGTTAAAAGTTGTGTCGTATGTGGCGACAAGGGCAATTTCTAGCCCAACTCAATCAACCAACTAATTGGTGTGTGTATGCCTTCCATTATAGATTCTCCTGGTAGATTTGTTGCTGGTGTTTTTTTGATCATAACAATTTGAACAGATTCGTGCAAAGTTTTTGATTTGTTTCGCCATATCGGGCCAAAAATATGGTTGTCTAATTTCCATCGCGTTGGTTTTCTCATTTCTATGCGCTCGGTTATGTGTATTTGTTATAATTTCCAATTGCTTGTTTTTGTCTGTTATGCTTTCAACTAGATTTTGTGCTATAAAGAGCTTGTGTTTACTTAGTAGTGATTTTATTGTGAATAGCTGTTGTTCATAAATTTTAATCGTGTTATTGAAATTAGGTGTAAAAATTTCTTTTAAGATTTTTGTTAAATAGTCAGTGTTTTGATAATGTGTGTCTGTGATACTTTGGAAAAGTCGTTTGTGTTTCTTTTTTATTTCGTTTAGTTTTCTTTAATATGATTTGATTCTTAAATGAATTTATCGTTTGTTTTGCGTATGTATGTATAGTTTTTAATTTGGTGAACTACGTGTCGAGTGCATCGATTCTATTGTTGAAGTGTTAATTTTTTGTCTTGATAGTACATCTGCTACGACGTTTTGATTTCATGATTTATATACTATTTTTGCTCCAGAGTCTGTATACAATTTTTCCATATTTTTAGTTTTATATTTGGATTTTTGTCCGAAATAGAAAATATCAATGGTTGGTGATAAGTGTGTATAGTTAAATTTGCTATACCGTAAATATAATTCCTAAGTTTTCCTATAGCCCATACTATTGTTAATAATTCTTTTCCGTTGTATAATAATTTTCTTCTGTTTTTGTTAATGTTCTTGATATAAAAAATATAGGTTTCTTTTCTTGTGATAAAACTCCTCCTATGGCGAAATTACTCGCATACATACATATGTAGTTAAATCGAAAGGTTGTGAGAAATCTGGTTGAAATAGTTCAATTTTGTTTTAATTATTTTTATAGCTTTTATAGCTTCTTTATCTAATTTAATTCCTTTCTTAGCTGACATTTTGTTACTTGTTATACTATTTTCTCCTTATAGATGTATGGTTAGTGGTTTTATTATTTTGCTACATATATCCTTGAATAAATTTCCTATAATATCCCGCCATACCTAAAATGACCTTAATTCTTTCAGGGTTTGAGGTAACGGATACTTGTGAGGGTGTATTTCTTAATCTGAAGGGCATTCGTATAAATTCATATTTTACTCCATTTATGGAAAATTCTGTTTTTCCCCTATCTTCTTTTTTTATCATAATTTGGTGAAATCCTGCTTCTAGATCTATCGTGGAAAAATATTTAGCTTTACCCAAGACTTGTATTGTCATATTTATATCCGGAATAGGATATCTATCTGTTATAGTTTTTGAATTTAATTTTTGAAAATCTATCACTAATCTTTTCTTGGGTTTTCCATTTTCATCTACACCCGTTTTTGGTACTGTCCAAACTGGTGAGTTATAAGGACTTCTACTAGGTTGTATTATATTATTCTTTAATAATTTTTTTATTTCTGAATTGAAGAAATCGTTATCTGCATACGGATTGGTATTGTTTCATCCAAACAGGTTCATTACTTTCTGTCCTAATGGTTGCTTCTATTGTTGTGGTAAATGGGAACTTTTCTGTTTTATTATTTCTCCTAATTATTTCTCTTCATAATATTTCTTATCATTTGTGTAATTTATTTTTTGATTTTTGTTTTTATTTGTATATTTTAATTGTAGTGACGTGAAATCTATTTCTGCATTTAATTTTTTCAATCCACAAAATCCTATTATCATATCAAAATCTTTAATATCTTCTAGTTCAAAATGGTAAATCATGGCTTAACAGATGTATTATTTTTTTACTAGTCATGAATATACATGCATTGATTTTGTCCATACAGGATCTATTGATATACTCTTACCTATTCTGCATTTTTTTGATATGTAGTTGCTTGTAGCGCCTGAGTCGATCATGACATTCACTTCTTGTTGTGTTGGACCATCCTTGAGTGTAAGGCAAGGTAGTCCATCCTTTAGCCTTAAAAAAGTACTCGATGTATCGTCAGCTTCTTCCATGGGTCTGAAGGTTTGTTCTGGCTGAGGTTCAGGTTGTTGGTGTGTGATGATCTTTTGTATCTTTTGCGGAATGATGTTTCTGTTAGAGTGATTTCGTTTGTACCCACTGTTTCTTTGAGGTTCGTCAACATCCATGCGTTCTTATGGAGGTTGGTAAGTATTAAATTCTCTTTGAGGTTGTGCATAATTGCAATTGTTCCTCGTTTGTTGCCTTGGTTGAAAATGATTTTGCCTGAAGTTGTTACGTATATTAAGATGATTAGGTTGATTATATTGGTTTTTTGACCATTGGTTTAAAATATTATTTTGCTATTGTGGTGGATTAAGATTAAAAGGGTTTGTCTTTTGTGGTATTATTCTATGTTGATTAGTTGGTCTTTGCCAAAAGTTATTTCAATTTTGTTATTGGATTTCGATAGGTCGTCTTAGATTTTTATTTTCACTAGTTTGTTGCAATCGTATTTCGATTTGTTTAGCACTTGTGTAGGTTTGCATTAAGCTTTGATTAGATACTAAGGCTGTTGGCAAATTTTTATTTTTTTATCCTTTAATAAATTGTGTTATAGATTCTTGTTCAATATATTTGTTATTTATTTCTGTTTTTAGAAGGTCCACTGTATTTTTAATCAGCTTTCTGTGCAGTGTCAATGTGTATTGGAAATAAGTGTCCAAGTCTTCTGTTGGTTGTTGTGCTAAGTTCTTCATGTGTTCTTGTATTTCATACAGTGCGTTTGGGTCGTGATATAGTGCGTCCAAAGCTTCCATGATACTGTAGAAGTTGAGAGCTGTGTTGTTGCATTCAAGTAACATACATATCTGCATACCCCATGATTCTTCTTCCGAAGGTTGTAATGATATTGTAGAATTGAGGTGTGTTCTGGAATACTTTGAGTGGTTCCATTACTTTAATTACATGTGACTTCCATATCGTATAGTCTTCTTTGTTTCCTTGGAAAATAGGTAATTCCTTTATGACTTCGATTTGTACATCTGTTAAATTCTGGAATTGCATCGTGGCTTCTTGGTACTTATATTGTTGGAGTGAAAGTTTCGCTAGTATTAGGATTTGTAGTTTGGAACATCCGTAATATTAACTCCTTGAATGTAAGGCATTATGTAGTTTTCAGGAGTGGTATGGACTGTAGCAGAAGGATTTATGTCCTCGTTTGGCATTGTCCGTTTTGCTCCTTGACTCATTTTCTGAGTGTCTGTCTTCGTAAAAGAAGATTTAAAGATTTTGGTTTTTTTTTTTACTGAAGATTTCAGCTTAAGGATTTAGATATCCTTCTTTATGCGCTTCGAAGATTCTTAAGGATGCCAAAGTCCTGTTGTGCCATCTCCTCCTTCCCAGCAAAGGGCGGTTGAGCCCGCAGTTATTCATATACTTATGAATGGTTAGAAAATATATATTTTCTTTTGCAGAATATGATCTTTATTCTTAGAAATTCACATACTTAATGAACATGTTCTCATATTATGGTATGGGTTATATATTATTCGTTAAGCTGATAACATATTCATGTTTTGTGGCTTAGGTCTAATTTTATTATTTGTTGTAAACAAGTGCTTATCATGCGGCCTGTTTAGAAGTAGATACATAGTTTATATGCAAATTTAGTAGTAGAAATCATCATCGCTACTCTTATATAATACATATTTTATTAAATACCTGCTGGTACTTAGCACTTTATTGTATACAACAACACTATAACATTGTTTAAAACTAGATGTACTATGATTGCTTTAAGTCTGAGCGCCGGCAATCGCCAAACCGGTTTTGTCTATTTGAGTGACTTTGATAATGCACTCTTATCATACTTGCATAGGCAAGCATACATACCTACATTAATGTAAATGCAGAGAATTAGAACATGTACCACTATCTCAGCTGATCTTATAACGCAGCCACCGTACTTGAGGTAAAAGAAAGGCTGTAGGTTAATCAACTTGTTAGAGTTGTTAATTTCGGTCAGTCGCAATTGAATGTCGCGGTAACCGCAAGCGCACACAAATAAATAGTATTAAATAATATATGAAATAATTAAATTCGTTGTTTTCCTTTCAAACATTGAAAGGGCAATAAAAAAGCTTATTGTCCTCCAAACATTTTGGTTACCCCGACGTGATCGCGGAATTAACATTATCGTATTAGTAATTTCGTAATTTTTCGCAAATTTATTTAAAATTTTACGGTCGTTGACGCAAAAAAATGGCACCCAAGAAAATGGAATCAGCTGAAACCAAGAAGAATCTGGATTAATTTCTCCAATAAGTCACACTACTCAACAACACGTTGACT
This sequence comes from Bactrocera zonata, assembly GCA_037783105.1. Lineage (NCBI taxonomy): Eukaryota > Metazoa > Arthropoda > Insecta > Diptera > Tephritidae > Bactrocera > Bactrocera zonata. Next base: position 174,671 of record JBAWJQ010005153.1, on the reverse strand, counting down.
TTCGATGTCTTGCGTGAATTCGACGAAGCTGCAGTGGAGGTATGTATCGAGCAAGTGGATAGGCTGGAAAAAAGGTTCGATGCTCTCTACACGCAACTAGAGGACAACGACGCAGATGATCTTTTAGCGGAATTTACCAACCACTATATCGAGATAAAAACCAAGTTGACACGTCAGCGGCACGCTTGCGGAGCTTTCGAAGCTCACAGCTCTACGACGCGGCCGTTTGATGGCGATCAAACTTCAATTATTGTCTTTCAGCCAAAGTAGAGGCTACCGGTCCTGCAAATTCCAAGGTTCAACGGTAAATATTAGGATTGGCCAGATTTTTTCTCGATGTTCAACACCGTTGTACATCAGGACGTAGATTTAACAAGAATTGAGAAATTCCAGCACCTTCGGTCAAGTCTACGTGATGCAGCGTTGGATACCATTCGTTTATTAGAGATAAATGAACAAATTTATGATAAGGCTATTGATTTGCTAAAAGCTAGATTTGATAATAAACGCTTAAATTTCCAGGCTTATATCAGAGATATTTTTCGGCTCAAGAGGGTAGAGGGTGATAAGGTTGCCAATCTTCGAGAACTCAGCGATACCGTAAATGCTCACTTGCGAGCGTTGAAAACTATGTGAACGAAGGAACAGATTGTTGACTGCTTACTCATTCAACTAGTGTCTCAAAATTTGGACGTCAAATCTCGCGCGAAATGGGAGGAACAAACACTTGTAAGCGAAATACCTACATGGAATTCAATGGCTAGATTTTTGGAGCAATGCTGCCAGCAACTGCAAAATGTAGAGAATGTCCTTGGACTTCCGGAAAAACAGGTAGGCAAGAAATTGTCAAATCACATCAGTCATAAGGTGTTTTTAACGGCAGCTGTAGCTGGATGCATATTGTGCAATTCTAGTGAACACAAAATCGCAAGGTGCAAGCAGTTTCTGGGCCTTTCTCCCACAATGCGCTATAAAGAAGCAAAACGGTTAAACCTATGCTTGATTTGGCTTCGAGTCGGGCATTTACTTAAAGACTGCAAGTTCGGACACTGTAGACATTGCACGTCGAAGCATCACAGTCTGCTTCATCAAGACACAAATTCTTTTCCTACAACTTCACAACCAATGGCTTCTGATAAACCACCGCAGCTATCACAATCAACCACGCTCGTTCAACCCGTACTCGTTTTCTTCTTCATCTTTCGATCCTTCAGCTTCTGCACTCGTCGCATCTGAAGTTCAGGCTAGCGTTGACAGAGAGTTCGTTCCCTTAGCAACCGCCATAATTTATGTAAAAAATCGATCTGTCTCCCTCATTCCCTGCAGGGCTCTGCTAGATTCTGCGTCACAATTAAACTTTATAACCAATCGACTCGCTAAACAACTACAATTGAAGGAGGTCAAATCTTCACAGTACATTTCTGGTATAGGCCAAAATGATTTCGTTGTCAATCATATCGTTAATTTCGACCTGCATTCGCGCATTAAAGATTATATTGCCAAATTGTCTACGGTTATCACCCCCACTATCACCGATGTTCAACCATCTCGTTCTTTAAAGGGTATTAATTGAAATATACCACAAAAACATACGCTTAGCAGATCCTTTTTCGAACCGCAGCGCGTTGATATGCTCATTAGAGCTAGCTTATTCTTTGACCTACTCTGCGACGGTCAGATACGCCTGGCTGAAAATTTACCACTTTTACAAAAAACAAAGTTAGGGTGGGTTGTATCAGGCGCAACAACATGCAACATTTCGAAGCTATCTTGCTTACATGGCTCTAGCAAATGCCACAGATGACGACTTACATAACCTAGTTCAACGCTTTTGGGAAATAGAGAATTGTATTAACTCCAAACCAAAGACTACAATAGAGGAGGATTTGTGCGAAGCATTTTATAAAAACCCATAGGCGATTGGAATCTGGTGAATTTTCGGTTCGATTACCAACAAAATCCCCTTCTTGTGAACTAGGAGAGTCATAACAACAAGCTATTAATCGATTCAAGGCTTTAGAGCGGGAATTTCAGCGCAATGCTGAACTAAAACAACAATATTCGTCATTCATTAAGGAGTACTTTAATTTGAACCATATGTCAGTCGTTGACGCTATACCAAAGCAAATTCCAATAAATTCTGTGCTACATCACTGTGTTTTAAAGGCTGATAGCACAACAACAAAATTGCGTGTGGTTTTTGATGGCTCTGCGCCAACCAGCAATGGACTTTCGTTGCATTCGATTCTGATGAAAGAGCCAACCATTCAACCTCCACTTTTTGATATTTTGCTTCGGTTTCGCACCTACAAAATTGCTCTTACTGCAGACATTTGTAAAAGGTATCGCTGTGTAAGGATGTCTAATCCAGACAATTTCCTGCAGTGTATAATATGGGGGGACAAACCTAATGAAGATTTCAGTATTTTTAAGTTAGATACCGTTTTTTCACTTGAGGAAATGGTGTTCGAATGATGATCGAGCCTTGATTGATATTGAGAATAATGACAAACAGGACTTCTTAACCTTAAAGACACTTGGATTAGTTTGGGACCCAAAGTTGGACGTATTCATATTTTCCTTTTCACCCTTCGGAGCACCGGCTAAGGTAACTAAACGCACAATCCTTTCGGCTACAGCCAGGCTTTACGACCCCCTTGGTTTGATCGGACCTGTGGTGGCCAGAGCCAAAATATTCTTGCAGCATTTGTGGAAAGATAAGCTACATTGGGACGAAACCCCACCTCAAGCAATTCAAACAGAATGGCTAGAAATATGCAATCAATACAAACTAATTCCTCGTTTTAGTTTTGACCGATACTTGCTGATTTCAGCATTCTGGTAGTTGTACATGGATTTTGTGATGCGAGTGAGGCTGCTTATGGGGACTGCATATACATACGCGCTGAAAGAGGCGGACACATCCAAACCAATCTTCTCTGCTCCAAATCTCGTGTAGCCTCACTAAAACCTCTAACGGTACCAAGGCTAGAGCTAAGTGGTGCATTACTGTTAGTTGAATTAATCGCAAAAGTAACCAATTCAACGCATTTCAAAGCGAAAGGGGTATTTTGCTGGTCTGACTCCACAACAGTGCTATCATGGTTGCGTAGTGAACCAGCTAATTTCAACGTTTTTGTCGCAAATCGCATTAACAGCATTCAAACTCTCACAACAGGTATGGTTTGGAGCCATGTTCCAACAGATTCCAACCCAGCGGATGTTCTATCAAGAGGAGCTAGCCCTAAGGAACTATTAAACATGGGTGTATGGAAATACGGTCCCCTTTATCTGGGTGGCGATCAATCTAACTGGCCTAAATCTCCTCTCCTACCAACAAAGGACTTGCCCGAGGGCCGAAAGCGTGCATTTCTATTTGTTTCTACTTTAGACATGTCTTTAAGTTGCAAATTTGTTAACTCATTTCAACAATTACAGAGAGTATATGCATATATTTATCGGTTTTGCAGAAGAGCTGGAATGAAATTTTCTGGACCACTCAAAGTAAGGAAATTACAGGAAGGAATCTTTATACTTATAGGAATAATTCAAAAGGCACATCTTCGAGATGAATGCAAAGCACTCGAATCCAAAGAGGCGATAAAGTCTTCATCTGAAATTCGTACGCTCGTTCCCTTTCTCAACGAGCGCGGTTTGCTTCGAGTTGGGTAAAGACTTCAGTATTCAAATTTGGATTTTTCGTCGAAACACCCAAATAGCATCTATTCGTCTACAGTATTGGCCTATTGGCGGGTGTAAAACCGTAAGTCAAATTATTAACAAATGCGTTCGTTGTTTTCACGTCAAGCCTAAGCTTATGGAACATTTAATGGGAAATTTACCATCGGAAAGGGTTAAATACAATCGAGCATTCCTGCCTACTGGAGTGGACTTTTGTGGGCAATTTTTCTACAAATCGGACGTACGCAACAGAGGTCCATTTGCATCTTTATTTGTTTCGCCACCAAGGCCGTTCATTTGGAGCTGGTAAAGGATTTGGCAACCTCTTCATTCCTCGTAGCCCTTAAGAGAGCTTCGCACACTTGTGTGCCAAATATCTGCGATTATAAATTCACGACCTTTATGTCCCATTACAGAGAGTCCTGACGATCTCGAAGTGCTTACCCCAGCACACTTTCTCATTGGCGCACCCTTCACATCCGTGGTAGAACCTGACATCACTCCTCTCAATATTAGTCGTCTTAGCAGATGGCAGCGAGTGTGCTACCTGCAACAACAATTCTGGAAGAAACGACAAGCAAAATATCTAACACTTCTTCAACAACGCCATAAATGGCACTCATCTTCGTCGAATCTCAAGCTCGGGAACGTGGTTTTGATAAATGACGAGAATAATCCCCCGCTAAAGTGGCCTTTGGCCATTTCCGGAAAGGACCAGGTGGTGCGAGTCGCAGTTCTAAAGACACCAAATGGCGTATACAAGCGAGCTGTTTCAAAGCTGTGTCTCCTACCAATTGATGATAATATCTTGAAAGCCTAAACCTTTCAACAGGCGGAGTATGTTTAGAAGTAGATACATACTTTATATGCGAATTTAGTAGTAGAAATCATCATCGCTACTCTTATATAATACATATTTTATTAAGTACCTGCTGGTACTTAGCACTTTATTGTATACAACAACACTATAACATTGTTTAAAACTAGATGTACTATGATTGCTTTAAGTCTGAGCGCCGGCAATCGCCAAACCGGTTTTGTCTATTTGAGTGACTTTGATAATGCACTCTTATCATACTTGCATAGGCAAGCATACATACCTACATTAATGTAAATGCAGAGAATTAGAACACGTACCACTATCTCAGCTGATCTTTATACCGCAGCCACCGTACTTGAGGTAAAAGAAAGGCTGTAGGTTACTCAACTTGTTAGAGTTGTTAATTTCGGTCAGTCGCAATTGAATGTCGCGGTAACCGCAAGCGCACACAAATAAATAGTATTAAACAATATATGAAATAATTAAATTCGTTGTTTTCCTTTCAAACATTGAAAGGGCAATAAAAAGGCTTATTGTCCTCCAAACACGGCCTATGCATGTCTTGCAATCGGGTATGTTGTGGCATGAGTTCAAAGTCTTGTGTTTGATACTCTCTGTATTAAATCGCGCTGTTGTTCACTCGGATATAATCGCGTAAGCGGTGTAAAGAAGAAAGCATCCACACAAATAAAAAAAACTGAGTACTGGAAATTCGCAGAGTATTTAATAGCAGACTGCCAGGGGTCTAAATACCAAATTAACTGGCTTTACTTTAAAGGTACTTATTATAATTTTAATATAATTGAACTTACAGAAACGTTATTAAAAACTCATATTTTTGATAATGAGATATTTATCAGCGATTTTCAAGTATTTACGGCCGACTGAAAATAATCTGAGAGGATGTTATATTTTCCGCTCATTCTTCTATTCCTTATTAAGACATATTAGAGTTTATGGTAATAATCGCTTTATTTATTATTCGATTTGCAATTTGTCATAATTTTTGGATAAACTTAATATGCCCGAAAAATACATGTATTATTGCGAGAAAAGTGTAGTAAGCGCGATATTATCGAAAAATATAGCACAAAGCATCCCATGCTTTTTTCACTATCATAACTGAGTTTTTCGGTCAAGTTTATTTTAAGGATAATTTTTTACGCTTTAGTTTGAAGTGCTTTAAAAGCTTGTTTTTTCGTTTTTATACTCTTCAAACATGTACGTACGATTGTACGTATCACCTAAAACTAATCGAGTTAGATATAGTGTTCTATATATAAATGATCAGGATGATGAGACGAGTTGAAATCCGAGTGAAAATTGTGATATCTAGGTGAAACTTGTCAAACATGTTCCTTGGCAAAAAAAGTAAGTTAATGTTTTCTAAGAGCGAAATCGGACTGCAACCACACATTCATTCCACAATTTTAAATTCAATCTGATGTTTTACCTATCGTGTGTACAAATCAAAAAGCAATCAATATAACGGAATAAAACTTTATACAAATAATGTCTATACGGTGTGCTCCTTATAACCAAAAATTGTTCAAATTCAACAAGCTCCTAAGTACCGAATATGTTGACCCCAGTAGTTATAGTTGACGAGCGGAATTAGCCGAGTCATAAAAGGCAAGAGAGTTTTAAGCGTTGCAATCTTAACCTGCTCAGCTACAGAAACAAAAATTTCAACAGCCAAAATTAAGAATTAGATTAAACTAAGTTTATTATTTTTAAATGTTACTTGTTAAGAGTAGATAAAATAATTTATTTAATGGTAAAGAGTGAGTCAAAGTTAGATCAAATGGAATGGTTCGTTTAACTCAAAATTTGTTCTAGAAAATTTTAAAAGTGAAGGTTTAAACTGACTGGTAGAGTGAGCGGGAACGTTAGAATTAATATCAGATACTAGAGATGGGCTACGGACTGACCCATTCATGAGTTTTACAAGAAATATTATACCAAGCATCTCCCTGCGACTAGCGAGTGTAGGGAGATTTATAAGTTTTAAACGGTTAGTGTAATAGGGAAGATTTAAACTGGAATCCCAGTGCAAAGGATTTAAGGCAAAAAGTAAAAATTGTTTTTGAATGGACTCTAACTTCTCCGAATGGACTTGATAACTAGGGTTCCAAACCACAGAAGCATACTTTAATATAGGCCTCGCCAAAGATGTAAAAAGAGCAAGCGGATCTTTAAATTCTTTAGCCCAACGTGTAACAAAACTAAGAGCGGCTTTAGTTTTAAAAACCGTGGAAGATGCGTGAAGATTAAAATTGAGTTTGGGGTCCATAGTTACTCCCAGATCAACAAAACTGCATACTTGCTCCAACCAAAAGTTTTGTATTATGAAGTTGGGTCTACAGATATACGTGGAAAGCACACCGTTTTACATTTTTTAAGGTTCAATGGCATGCCATTTCTAACACACCAAGAAAATAGGTTGTTTAAGTCTGTTTGTAACTGACATCTTTCGCTATTTGAAGTATATGATTTAAAAAGTTTAACATCGTCAACATATAATAAAACTCTTGAATACTTAATAATAGATGATAAATAACAAGAACAGAATTGGGCCAAGATGGCTACCTTGAGGAACGCCTGAAGGAACATTGATTATGTCAGAAAAAGGATCGTTAAATATGACTTCTTGGATTTTATTATTAAGATAAGAAGCAACCCATTTTAGACATATTGGTTGAAAACAAAGAAGATCAAGTTTATTCAAAAGATTGGAATGATTTACTTCATCAAAAACTTTACTAAAATCTGTGTATATTGTTTTTATATATATTATAGCACATTTTGTTAAGTTCAGCAAATTGTCGACGCAGTTTAGAACAATTTAAGTAGTTAACAACTAAACCAGTTTTTTTAGTTTAAAGGCACGAGATTTTCTATTTTTCAATTTAGATATATCTTTTGAAAACCATAAATTAGAACTCATTCTTTGAGTAACAAGACATTTCGGAACATAATTTTCAAATAAATTTGAAATAGTTCCATTAAAATGGGAAGCACTAAATTCAATATTGGCACTGTAATCTGGCCAAGTTACTTCAGAAAGTTCGTAATTGGTCTTCTTAAAATTAGCTTTCGTAAAGTTCAATCCAGAACAAAGGTCTTGTGTATTAATATGAACAAAGTTAGCTCTGATTTCGATATTAATTTTCAAAGCAGGATGATACGAGTCCTCTGGCAGAATCAAATGATCACATCGGACAACAGAGAATATTGAAGCGTTATCAACGTAAGCCAGATAAAAGTACTTACCAAACTTTGTTTGAAATTAAAATTATTTGGATAAGACCCAACTCCGACATTTGATCTAAGAACGCGTTAAAACATAAGCGAGTACTAACAGGAATGATGTTATCTATAGATTTCCATGATACACACGGTAAATTGAAATCTCCCAAAATAATCATGGAATCAGTATTATTAGTCATGGAGAAAAGCTTATTTATTAAAGAAGCATGCAGATAAGTCCTAAAGATTTCAAATTCGCTATTGAATATTTCATTATCATTGTGGGGCTTTAGCCAAGTTTCTGTGAATGCAATGATTTTAAAATTACAATTAATGCTATTTAAATACAGATCAGTAAGTTTTGTATTAAGACCTCTACCATTTTGATAATAAATACTCAGCGAATTATTGTCATTCAGTTTTTCGTATCAACGGTTTTTCTTGGCATTTTAGTGACAACTCCACGGGGTTTATTATGTTTATGCTCGAATTCGCGCACAAAAACCCCAAATGTCCGGAATGAGTTGTCAAGTACCAATTGAAAATTGTCAGTGGATATGTCGATTTTAAAAGGCGAAATATCGCTGTCGTATTTGAAATTAAAGTTACGGATGTCTGTATCGCCGTTTTTAATTTCGACGAGATATAACTTTTTATGTCATCGACTGTGGTATCGCAGCAAGTCCATGAGTCTCTGCATAGAAACCTAACTATAACTGTAAATAAAATTGAATCTTTGCATTTTGCAATTACACAGTCTCATAAATTAAAAATCTTAATTAACGTTTTTGATTAATTCGAAATATTTTCTTCGTTCTGAATCCAATAATCCATTCTTATGCTGAAACACCTAACATTGTAATTGACACTTTCAGTGGATTCAATCAATAACTGGTGCTTACACTTCAGCTTTAGCTTTATGTTTAAGTAAATAAGAACAAAATGTATAAATATTACTATTTTGGAAATTTGTATTTGCCAATCTACTAGAACTAGATGTGTTCTCATTTCATCCACGAGTTAATACTTTAACCTTTAACCACAACCGTATATTTCAGTAAACATTAAAGAAAAATCACCAAAACAACTTCATCTTAGAACAATAGAAGCGCATTATCAGTACAACACACAATAACAACTCAAATAGTTATTTACTAGTAAACAACCAGCATCTCAATAGTATGAGCAACGATAAGCATAGCCTATATAAGCAACTGAAGCAATATCCTCGGGGCCACTTTATCATTATCGACTGCCGAGTAACAAGTTACCACTTGTAACACTTGTACAGTTTATGTGTAATATATTCATTATTGAAGTATGAAAAAAAGTGAAATATTATACAAATAAAGGATCAGTCAGAACCAAACTCATTGGCTGACTTAAAATTATATATTTATTTTAACGAGTAAATAAATTAACCGGCGCCCAACGCCGTCCTTAGTCAGTCTGCCTGAAAGGAAAGAACCTAGTCCCTGAAACAATAAAAAGATTCATTGAAACCATCCAAGAAGTTTACCAGTGCATCATCCCACACAACGTCAATCAAAAGGGATTTACATAAAAATCCTAATACGACAACAAATTGAAAGTAAAGGATCAATATACCATCCTTGGCAAACAACACGCTTTCATAGAAAGAATACCATATCCAGCAACGCTCCAAGAATACAACTGGAGACCGATCTTTAGTAAAATAAATCAACAAATTAATCAGCAAGATGACAGAATAAGCAAATTTAATTGCATTAACCAACGCAGTCGTCGATCTGTAACGACAGTTATCCGAACTACAATTAGGAAGAAGTGCAACCATTCCACAACGAGCAGAACAAATATGTTCTTACACCAGACCAGAAGGAGTGGATCTGAATATGTTTAAATCAATAACACAATTGAATGATGATTACAACGAATACAAGAATTGGAGGAAAGTAGCAACCACATTAATGGAAGACATACGACAATTCGAAGGACATAATATATATGCCCAAGCATTAATAATGATCAGAGGAAAAATTACTAGCAAAGCAGCACAGATGCCGATCAACCACAACGTAAAGAGAAAATTTCAAGACGTCATCGATAGTCTAGACGATTCCTATGCCAACAAACGACCAATATACGTGCTGGAGGAAAAAATGACGAAAATACAACAAAAAGAACTACCACTGCATGTATATTATGACAATCTGACACACAAGGAAGAACGAATAGTCCAAGTATTGACACAAGAAACCCAAGCTAAAGCAATCAGAACATTCGTGACTGGACTGAGAAGTGTAGTTATCAAGAATGCCATCTATGCACGAGCCTGCACAACATTAGCAGATGCCTACAGTATCGCCCGTACAATGCAACATGATTCACGCCATCAGAACCTCGAGTACATTCCACGGTACAACCGACATCAGAATAATTATTCTTGTCAACAACAACCCCCAGTTGAACCAGTGGATATCGATTCATCCACCATATTCCGAAGACCAACCAGACAAAGTTACAACAAGAATCAGCAACAACCACCACAAAATCCGCAGCCTCGACAGAATTATCAAAATCCATTTAAGAAAATAGCAGGAGCATTGGGATACAAATGAGAACGAGATAATACAAGTCATGCTAATATACAACCGAAGAATCAACGGATCAACCAAATTACACACGATCAACAATAATACACAGAATATGAACAGGAAGAATATTTTTTATTCTAAGGCATGGGTTACCAACGCTTGTAAGGACCACAGAAGAAAGTAACTCAGTGTATATTTTAATTCATAATGATGCAGAAGAAAATTATGTAAATCCAAAATTCCCTCACGCAAAAAAGATAGAAGTAGAACGTAAAAAACAAGCCGCTATTATATGATAGGAGAAGAAATGTATAAAAAAGAAATAAATGAATTAATGATGTCAAAATGAGCTCCAGTCGGCCGCACTAACCTACACAACACTCTCCACATCAACACACTTATCATGAAAGAAGGCAGCACTGAATAAGTACAACACTCTCCACATCAACAAGCTAATCAGGAAAAAAGGGGCATCACTGGTCCTCTCCGCATCCAACGGTTTTTGTTCCTGTTTTATTTTGTACCCAAGGGAAGAAGAAGCTGTGGCGGCACTTGTTCTACACAATTCGAAAAGTCACGTACGCCGACACACGCGCGCACCGGTCAGTTCACCTACACCGCAACATAAATGGAAAAATTTTATTTTTAAATATCAGAAGTGAGATTGTGACATTTATAGTGAAGAAACGTTTGTAAAGCTTATATATGTATGTAGCTCACAAGATATTTTTAACGTTTATAATGAAGAAGTGTTTGTAAAGATATTTTGAAGTTTATATAGTGAAGAAGCGAGAGTGGAAAGTTATACTGAAGAAGATATTATACAGTTTATATATTGAAGCAGAAATCTTGTAAAGTTTATATCGTGAAGAAGAGATATTTTAAAGCTTATATAGTTGAAAATAATTACTGTGTAACCTCTATTGTAACAAAAAAAAAATAAAATAAAATATACTACAGCGTTCCTACACCCTTATAATTGGTGAACATACAGTATAAATAAATGAAAAGAAATGAGCAGAGTAAAACATTACCCTACGTAACTACAGTAGAGGCAGAAATCAGAACAGAAACAAATAATCCTATTTGGGTCAGCCAGTGCCCATACCCCAAGCGGTTAGAGCATTGGTAGAATTAAAAAAATTATTAGATAATGAAATAATACAGCCAAGCAAAATCCCGTACAATTCATCCATATGAACAGTTTCTAAATAAGGGAATGACGAGCAAGGCAACCCAAAAAGATGCATGGTTATTGACTTCCAAAAGTTAAATGCGCAAACAATCGCCGATAGATATCCCATTCCGGACATCACCATGATGCTCCAAAACTAAAGAGAAGCACAGTACTTCACGACGTTAGATTTGGAATCAGGATTTCATCAAATAAAAATAAAAAAGAAGACAGGGGAAAAACAGCATTTTCAAAAAATAATGCCAAATATGAATTTCTACGACTACCATTTGGACTGAAAAACGCACCGTCGATCTTTCAAAGATGCGTTGACGACATTCTCAGACCATTCATAGGAGTATGCGCATACGTGCATATATAGTAGATGATGTTCTAATATATTCAGCTAACCCTGAAGAACATATGAAAGATATCACCAATATAATACACACTTTACACGCAGCCAACATGAAAATCTCGGATTAAAAGTCAAAATGTTTTCAAAGACAGACAGAATTTTTAGGACACATAATCAAAAACGGTAAAATTACAGTAGATCCAGGAAAAATAGAAGCTATACAGGTACAAAACCTCTACAAATTTGAAAGACGTAAGATCTTTCTTGGGAATGACCTCATATTATAGAAAATTTATAAAAAGATTTGCATCCATAACGAAACCATTAACACTCTACCTACGAGGAGAGAATGGTAATATTTCGAAGAATAAAAGTAGATCTTCTTCTTCTTCTTTACTGGCGTAGACACCGCTTACGCGATTATAGCCGAGTCAACACCATCGCGCCAGTCGTTTCTTCTCTTCGCTACGTGGCGCCAATTGGATATTCCAAGCGAAGCCTGGTCCTTTTCCACTTAGTCCTTCCAACGGAGTGGAGGTCGGTCGGCGGGTACTGCGTCGAATACTTTCAGAGCTGGAGTGTTTTCATCCATCCGGACAACATGACCTAGCCAGCGTAGCCGCTGTCTTTTAATTCGCTGAACTATGTCAATGTCGTCGTATATCTCGTACAGCTCATCGTTCCATCGAATGCGATATTCGCCGTGGCCAATGCGCAAAGGACCATAAATCTTTCGCAGAACCTTCCTCTCGAAAACTCTTAAGGTCGACTCACCGGTTGTTGTCATCGTCCAAGCCTCTGCCCCATATAGCAGGACGGGAATTATGAGCGACTTATAGAGTTTGACTTTTGTTCATCGAGAGAGGACTTTACTTTTCAAATGCCTACTCAGTCCGAAGTAGCACCTGTTGGCAAGAGTTATCCTGCGTTGGATTTCCGGGCTGACATTGTTGGTGGTGTTAATGCTGTTTCCTAAATAGACGAAATTATCTACAACTTCAAAGTTATGACTGTCAACAGTGACATGAGCCAAGTCGCGAGTGCGACGACTATTTGTTTGATGACAGGAGATATTTCGTCTTGCCCTCGTTCACTGCCAGACCCATTTGCGTTGCTTCCTTGTTCAGTCTGGAGAAAGCAAAACTAACGGCGCGGGTTTTGAGGCCCATGATATCAATATCATCGGCATACGCCAGCAGCTGTACACTCTTATAAAAGATTGTACCTGCTCGATTAAGTTCTGCAGCTCGAATAATTTTCTCCAGCAGCAGATTGAAGAAGTCGCACGATAGGGAGTCGCCTTGTCTGAAACCTCGTTTGGTATCGAACGGCTCGGAGAGGTCCTTCCCGATCCTGACGGAGCTTTAAGTGCTGCTCAACGTCAGTTTACACAGCCGGATTAGTTTTGCGGGGATACCAAATTCAGACATCGCGTCATAGAGGCAGCTCCTTTTCGTGCTGTCGAAAGCAGCTTTGAAATAGACGAATAGGCGATGCGTGTCGATTCTCCTTTCACGGGTTTTTTCCCAGATTTGGCGCATAGTGAATATCTGGTCGGTTGTTGATTTGGTAGGTCTAAAGCCACACTGACAAGGTCCAATCAGTTTGTTGACGGTGGGCTTCAATCTTTCACACAATACGTTTGATAGAACCTTGTACGCGATGTTGAGGAGGCTTATCCCACGGTAGTTGGCGCAGATTGTGGGGTCTCCTTTTTTATGGATTGGGCATAGCACACTTAAATTCCAATCGTTGGGCATACTTTCGTCCGACCATATTTTGCAAAGAAGCTGATTCATGCTCCTTATCAGTTCTTCACCGCCGCGTTTGAATAGCTCGGCCGGCAATCCGTCGGCCCCTGCCGCTTTGTTGTTCTTCGGGCGGGCAATTGCTATTCGAACCTCTTCATGGTCGGGCAATGGAACGTCTGCTCCCTCGTCGTCGATAGGGGAATCGGGTTCGCCTTCTCCTGGCGATGTACGTTCACTGCCATTCAGCAGACTGGAGAAGTGTTCCCTCCATAATTTAAGTATGCTTTGGGCATCGCTGACTAGATCACCTTTGGAAACCTTGAACCTTGAAACCTTCTGTAAGCCGCCGCATGTTTTCGTAGAATTTTCGAGCATTACCCCTGTCGGCCAGCTTATCAAACTCTTCGTACTCACGCATTTCGGCCTCTTCCTTTTTCTGTCTACAAATGCGTCTCGCTTCCCTCTTCAACTCTCGGTATCTATCCCATTCCGCACGTGTTGTGGTCGATCGTAACGTTGCGAGGTAGGCAGCCTGTTTTCTCTCCGTAGCTCAGTATATGTAAATTTAGATGACGAAGCACTTAAAGCATTTGAAACACAAAAAATAAACTAAAAGAACAAATAGAATTATTCCAACCAGATTTTGGAAAAGGACTACAGACGCAAGCAATCATGAGAATGGAGCTGTATTGTCACAAGGCAAGAAACCTATAGCATTCATTTCACGTACATTAACGCGAACTGAACAAAATTTCTCAACAAACGAAAAAGAAATGTTAGCAATCGTTTGTGCACTCAAGAAACTTAGGAATTATCTGTATGGTCCCACTAGTAATACTACTATTTACACCGATCATCAATCCCTCATTTTTTCAATATCAGAGGACAACCCAAATTCAAAATTAAAACGATGGTAACATTTTATAGAAGAATACGGAGCAAAAATTAAACATATTAAAGGAGATTTAAATGTATTAGCCGACGCACTCAGCCGTCAAGTAAACGTAACTACGAACGACTCAATACACTCGCAGGGATCATCCTCCTCAATCAGAATTAAAGATGTCAGCGCTCAACTGAACCAATTTAAAACACAAATTGTGATAAAAAATTTGAACAAAATGCATTAGAAAGAGCAACAATTTTTGCAAACCACAAGAGATTTTATGTTAATTACGTCGCACCACAAGACTTGATAGATACACTAATGAAAATTATCAAACCTAATATCACGACCGCATTTCGCACAACACTTGAAACCTGGTATGAAATTCATGATATTATAAACTCTTCATTTAATACAGACAAAAAGGTTTTTTGTCAAAATCTATTAAAGGACATTACGATTGAAGAGGATAGAGAAACTATAATTAAACATACGCATGAAAGAGCACATAGAAACGCAAAAAATAATACATTATGCTATATTCGGACCGACAATTTGTGTTTTCGCTGAGTTTTCACTGACAACTATCAATATGGGGATTCTCTTGCTCTTTCAAGATGACACAAAATGCAAAAGTCCTATACCGAAATATGCAAGGCCAAGACAGCACTCATCGCGAATCTAGTGATATATGACGGCACGAAAATAAACATGGGTTTTTGGTCTGACATATTTTACAGCCATTGCAAATAAATTTTTGGGTGTGTTTGTTGTGCCGTTGCACCAAGAAGAAAATCTGCAATTGGTGCACCGTGCAAGGGTTTTCCGAGAACAAGAGAATCCCTTAACAGTGAGCAGCTGTATTTGTATATGGAATGTAAACAAATATCAAGTGACAATTTAGGGCCGGCAAAATATGTCTTCCAAGAAAATCGATTAAACTAGAGCAGACAGCGATTATTATGAGTGGAATGTAAGTTTTCAAGTAGTTCTCAGCGAAAACTGTGTTTTCGTTTGACAGATTTTACATGGACGAAAACACAAGTTTTCGTGTGAAAACCACTTTTTCCCACGAAAACATGTTTTCGCTGTCGGTCCGAACATAGCATTAGAGATACTAGAAACTTGCTATTGGCCAAATATAAAAAATGATGTAATCCGACTAACTACATAGAATATGTAGCATTTTTAAAGAGAACAAATACGAACGCCACACGACAAAACAAGTTTTTGCAAAAACATCCATACCCGAAGGTATAGGCACACAAATGGACATATTTGAAATGGATGGAACAATGTATCTCTCATGCATAGATAGATACTCAAAATACGCATATATAAGAAAATTAAACGACAAAAGAGAATTCTACAAAATATTAGAGGAAGTACTCATACAAATATTCCCATTTCGTAATAAACTAATGACAGATAACGAGACTTTTAACCATTTAATAGCGTAGCAGCAAAAGCTCTATTCCAACGGCTATATATTGAACATTCAATGACCGCAGCAAACCATTCAACATCGAACGCTCAAGTTGAACGGCTGCATTCAACCATTCTGGAAATTACTAGAATTCGCAGTAAACAAATTAAATCAACCGCGACTGAAGAACTATTCAACGCAATCAAGGAATACAATAGGACAATACATTCCGTCACAAAAAGGAAACCTATCGAATTATTTTTTGAAAGGAGCAAGACTGAAAGAATAAAAGAACTGATCGAAAATAAGCAGGAGTATATGCTATCATACCACAATAAAAAACGAACACAAAAGGAATATATGTTAAACAGGACAAACAGTTTATGTGAAACAAAACCGACGAAATAAAACAAATCCACGCTATTTGAAGAAAACAGTCCAAGAGAATCGTGAGAACACAATTTTAACAACGGAGGGAAAGATCGTACACAAGGACAACATCAGAAATAATGATGAAAACATTTAATATTAAGACGATTAAACAAAAGGTTATATTGCAAGAATTATACAAGGAGTTATTTGACTTAACTACGACAATTAATTTCGCGAAGAACGGAAATTCTTATTCAGCAGCAATAAATACGGACGAAATTGAAAGGGTATTAGAAAAGGAACAAACTAGTATACCGGTTATAGACATACTCGAAATTCAGACACGCAAGTAGGTAGATTAGACGACAATTTCATTGTAATTTATAAATATCCAGTCATTGAAAAGAAATGTACAACATACAAAGTTACTCCAGTATCCTATCGTCAGGGCATTTTGGATATGAATAAAATCGTAAGTAAATGTGGAGATAAAATAATATTAACATCTAAATGTAAATATATTATATTTGTAAACAAGAACCTAATGACAATTGCACAATACCAATGATCGAAGGTTACGAAGCCTATTGTAATGTTATCCAAGAAAATAACGCACCTATTATAGATTTAGGACATGGTAATGTCGTATTGCAAGGAAAGCATATTTTAAACGAAAAATCAATTGAAGGATTGAATTTAATCCAATTCAATGAAACAATTATTATTGACACAGAAGTATTCCACAACCAGGAACAAGAAATTAAAAATTATGTTATAGCTAATGGAAACGAAAGAGTTCACATTCTTGAAATATTGGAATCAGAAAACGAATATTAATTTGACAACATTAAAAAATTAAATAAATTCTTAATACCGTTTGAAGAACACCCAATCAAGAATATGTTCATAACTATAGGAGTACTTGTAGTCCCAGGATTAAGTATAGTATATTTGTAATATTCAAACTATATATAATCTATCAAAAAACTGTATATCTGAGAAACTACAACGCTGCCATAGAACGTGTAGGAATGACTCATCTACTCAAGACTCAAGTGTAGATCAGGAGATCTATTTTTCACAAAAGAGAGGAGAGTTAATACCTTAACCTTTAACCACAACCTTATGTTTCAGTAAACATTAACGAAAAATCATCAAAACAACTTTATCTTAGAACAATAGAAGCGCACTATCAGTACAACAAACAATAACAACCCAAATTGTTATTTACTAGTAAACATCCAGCATCTCAATAGTACGAGCAGCGATACGCATAGCCTATATAATCAACTGGAACAATAGCCTCGTAACACTTGTACACTTTATGTGTAATATCAATATTGAAGTACATGTGTATACGGTGAAATATTATACAAATAAAGGATCAGTCAGAACCAAACTCATTGGCTGTTTTAAAATTATATATTTATTTTATTCCTAACGAGTAAATAAATTAACTCGCGCGTTCGCGGATGTAAAATATATATTTTTTTATAGCTCCCTCGTCGCGTGAATTAATTGGCACCCAACGTGGGGCACGAAATAAAAAGTACTCGAAAAAGTAGCTGTACCTACTGAAGTGAAACATTAAAGAAAAAATAATTACAAACAATCTTTTGAAAAGAAGTAGTTTAGTAAAAAAATTAAAGAAAAAAAATTTTTTTGAAAAAAATAGTAAATATTAAAAGCTTAATTCTGCGACTCTGAACTCCAGACTCTCCAGAATAAAACAGAAGGGATGAGATAAAAATAGTTAACTAAAAAGCCGGTAATACATAAATTATGGATTGTAAAGCCAATAAATTAAACTAAAGATTCTATAATTCAAATTCAATTCTGCGATTCTGAACTCCAGACCCTCCAGAATAGAAGAGCCTCCTTTCTTACGAAAGGATCACAAAAAGATAATAATTATATAATATAATATATAATAATTTATCTCAAATTGTTACGGTCGTGGTAAAAACAACAATCTTATAAAAAAACAGAAAATAAGACAAAATGGCTAACGGTGACGCTTTGACCGTAGACTTAATAACTCACCTTATGGCAGAAAGTAATATAGCTAATAGAGATTTTAATGTGAGGGGACACCAAAAAAATCAAAAAAAAAAATATATATATATATATATATATATTATATATTAGGCGAAAAGGGGATGAATAACCTTGTTTGGGGTTAGGCAGATCTTCTACGAATTTGAAGGATTAGAATCTGATCTTCCCCTAGGGTACAATTTCCATAAAAATATTGAGGCACACATCGATGTGCCCAATGGGAAAATTTGTTACGTGAAATACGAGTACAATGGTACCGAAAAAATTGCAAAAACCAGGGATATAAATATTGATATAAAAAATATTGTAGAACGTAAAGTTCTACAAAGCCAGCCGAAGATTTTACCGGCAGAATAAAATTAATAATTATAAAAAATATCGTGGAACGAAAATTTTATACAACGCCATCCGATGAATTTAACTGCAACTTGAATGAACTATTCAAAATTGGATGAAGGAAGCTCAGAAATTAATGAAGATAATGATTATTATTCGGTAAAAAATTCTGAAAATAAGTATGAAAAATTTACTGAACTTATAAACCAAATAAAAGAAAAAAATGCTCAAATGCATTCAAATATTAATACAAGTTTCCCATTTCACACTGGAGAAATAATTTATGAAAAAGTAATAGGAGAGAGAAATAATTTAAAAGCTACATATAAAAAAACAGCAAGTTAAGGAAAATTTAGAGAATAAAATAATAAATTATAAAAGAAATAGAATTATTCATAAAGATAATATAAAACCATAATTATCATAGGTTTCCAATATGATCATTTTTATTTTGACTACACTAATCAGCTTAGCAGCCGCTGATGTCATAGACTCTACCCGACAAGACTACGTACTTATCGAAAATGGAGATGTTTCTATTCATGAGGAATACGAGGACCTATTTCATATTAATAAGTTAATTTTGAAAATATAAATCAGACGAAAATAGAAATTTTTACAGTAATAATGAACAGAATTATGACAGCCTAGGAACTATTACCCAGGAAACATATTCTGAAATTTTGATAATTAAAACTTTATTAGAACAATTAAAACAAAACAATTTTAGGCAAAAAAGGGATACAAATTATTGGGAACACTTTAAAAATGGATAGCTGGAACACCAGACCATGATGACTTTGTAAAAATTAATGACAAATTGGACGAACTAGTAATAAATAAACATATATTTTTTCCCCGTAGTTCCTAGGTGGAACATGAGACCACAAGTAATAAATAAAAATAAGCAATTCACAAAAAATTCAGAAATTTTTAAAATAAATAAAAATTAACAAAATAAAATAAAATAACAGAACTAACTAACACAGTAAATAATATTAAAGGTGATACCAAAACTTGGAAAATTAAAGAAAACGAAATCAATATGTTATACATGAACTACACAATTTAAAAAATGCAATAACTTTTGGTAAAATTGGAGTTTTAAATCCAACAATTTTACATTTTGATGAACTGAAAAACATAACATATCACCAACATGGTATAATGACCATGACAGACTTAATGGACATTTCTAAATTTAAAATAGCTCAAAAAAAGGACATAATAATATTTTATATAAAATATCCTGAAATAGAACTAACATGTAAGTATTATGATGTAAGGGCCACAGCTCAATTAGATGGTAAGCTTGTTAAATTTCAGAAACATATTGTAAATTAATTGTTTGTCAGAAATTTTAAATAAAAAACAAGGAAAATGTAAAACATTAAAAGAAAAACTTGCAAATTTAAGAAATTAAACCAGGAGCGATATTAGTTTCAAGAAAAAATATTGTAGACAATCAAACATTGATTGGAACATATTTAATAACATTTGAAAATAATACTGTCACAAATAACGAAACTTATGAAAACATTGATACATAAATGTGGAATTATCTTAAAAATAACCATATAAATTTTTGAAATTTTAGAATATATCGAAACAACTAATAAACTGTTAAAATTAGATAATATAAATATTAATCAAATCGGAACGAGAACATCACAGTTCATTATTTTTTTGGTACAAAATTTTAATATTGGGAATACATTTCATAACTTACATAACACTAAAATTGAAAAAATCTCGAGAAATTCTCAAACCAATCGAAAATATGCAATCTCAAAAAGTCACGTATAATGCTCTTTTAGATTAAACATATAAATTTAGTCAAAAAATAGTAAATCGTTGACAATTCATTTCAGAAAGGGGGAGTTAATGACAGCCTCCGTATAGCAACCTTAAAATACTTCTTCTTTTTATTGGCGCAGACACCGCTTATGTGATTATATCCGAGTTAAAAACAGCGCGCTAGTCGTTTCTTCTTTTCGCTACATGGCGCCAATTGGGTATCCCAAGCGAAGCCTGGTCCTTCTCCTCTTGGTCCTTCCAACGGAGTGGAGGTTTTCCTCTTCCTCTGCTTCCCCCGGCGGGTACTGCATCAAATACTTTCAGAGCTGGAGTGCTTTCGTCCATGCGGACAACATGACCTAGCCAGCGTAGCCGCTGTCTTTTAATTCGCTGAACTATGTCAATGTCATCATATATCTCGCAAAGAACCATAAATCTTTCGCAGAACCTTTCTCTCGAGAACTCGCAACGTCGACTCATCAGTTGTTGTCATCGTCCAAGCCTCTGCACCATATAGCATACAGATATAGATATCAATATCATCGGCATACGCCAGCAGCTGTACACTTCTATAAAAGATTGTACCTGCTCGATTAAGTTCTACAGCTCGAATTATTTTCTCCAGCAGCAGGTTGAAGAAGTCGCACGATAGGGAGTCGCCTTGTCTGAAACCTCGTTTGGTATTGAACGGCTCGGAGAGGTTCTTCCCGATCCTGACGAAGCTTTTGGTGTTGCTCAACGTCAGCTTATACAGCCGTATTAGTTTTACAGGGATACCAAATTCAGACATCGCCGCATAAAGGCAGCTCTTTTTCGTGCTGTCGAAAGCAGCTTTGAAATAGACGAATAGGTCGATTCTCCCTTCACGTGTCTTTTCGAAGATTTGGCGCGTAGTGAATATCTGGTCGGTTGCTGATTTGCCAGGTCTGAAGCCACACTGATAAGGTCCAATCAGTTTGTTGACGGTGGGCTTTAATCTTTCAGACAATACGCTCAATAGAACCTTATATGCGATGTTAAGGAGGCTTATCCCACAGTAGTTGGTGCATATTGTGGAGTCAACCTTTTTGTGGATTGGCCAGAGCACACTTAAATTCTAATCGTTGGACATGCTTTCATCCGACTAAGCTGATGTATGCTCCTTATCAGTTCTTCGCCGCCGGGTTTGAATAGCTCGGCTGGCAATCCATCGGCCCCCGCCGCTTTGTTGTTCTTCAGGCGGGTAATTGCTATTCGAACTTCTTCATGGTCGGGCAATGGCATGTCTGCTCCCTCGTCATCGATTGGGGAATCGGGTTCGCCTTCTCCTGGCGTTGTACGTTCACTGCCATTCAGCAGGTTGGAGAAGTGTTCCCTCCATAATTTAAGTATGCCTGGGCATCGGTGACTAGATCACCTTTGGGGGTTCTACAAGAGTATGCTCCGTTCTTGAAACCTTCTGTAAGTTCGGCCTCGTTCTTTTTCTGTCTGTAAATGCGTCTCGCTTCCCTCTTCAACTCTTGGTATCTATCCTATACCGCACGTGTTGTGGTCGATCGTAACGATGCGAGGTAGGCAGTCTGTTTTCTCTCCGCTGTAACACGGCACTCTTCGTCGTACCAGCTGTGCTTTTGCATTTTCCGAAAACCAATGGTTTCGGTTGCAGCTGTACGTAAAGAGTTTGAAATGCCGTCCCACAGTTCCCTTATACCGAGTTGTTGACGAGGGCTCTCAGAGAGCAGGAGTGCAAGCTGAGTAGAAAATCGTTCAACTGTCTGTTGTGATTGCAGCTTCTCGACGTCGAACCTTCACCTCAGAGCGTACGCTCGTCTAGAACACTGGAGACATATCTTCCGTCTATCACAACATGATCGATCTGGTTGGTAGTTTTTCGATCCGGAGACTGCCAGGTAGCTTGATGAGTCTTCTTATGCTGGAATCTAGTACTACAGATAATCATATTTCGGACCCCGGCGAAGTCTATCAGCCTCGATCCATTTGGGGATGTTTCGTCGTGGAGGCTGAATTTACCGTCCATAGTGCCTAAGATACCTGCTTTGGCCACCCTGGCGTTAAAGTCGCCAAGCACGATTTTGACATCGTGGCGGGGGCAGCTCTCATAAGTACGCTCCAAGCACTCATGAAAGGCATCTTTGGTCACATCGTCCTTCTCTTCCGTCGGAACGTGTGCGCAAAACAGCGATATGCTGAAGAATCTCGCTTTGATGCGGATTGTGGCTAGACGTTCATTCATAGAAGTGAATGATAGTACTCGGCGGCGGAGTCTCTCTCCCACCACGAATCCAACACCAAACTTGCGATCCTTTATATGGCCACTCTAGTAAATGACACTTGGATGGCGGTGATGGCAGCCTTTATTTTCACGAGGACATCAACCAGCTGGACATCGGCATCTTCCCAATTAAGAGACCGGTCATTTCAGGTGCATGCTTTCAAATCGTAGTCCTTATTTCGTTTGCCATCTTCGTCATCATGTTTTTAGGCTACCCAGAGCATACTTTTTCAAAGACCGTAAGCCGTGAACTGCTTGAGCCATATGTCAAAGAATCGTTTCTGGCCACTCCCAAGTGAATGGTGATCAGAGCACCTTCCTTACTTGTGTGTACTTATACATACGTCTGCATAACACTTTCCTTTCATGGGCAAATGCATTTTTCCGAAAAGGAAGAAGTCCCACGGTGCCATATCAGGTGAATACGATGAGTGGTTAGTAGTTAAAATGTGATTTTTGGTCAAATAATCGTCCTTCGAATGTTGGATTCTGAGCAATTTTTGGTCGTCAGTCAATTTGTGCGGAACAAACCGTGCATACACCTTTCGTAAGCCCAAATGTTCGGTCAAAATGCGATAAATCGATGTTTTGGAGATGCTGAATTCCATTTCCATGAATTTCTATGATGATTTCGGCTTATTTTTGATGAACTCACGCAGAATTTAAATGGAATTTCCGGTGATCACGGATTTTGATTGGCCCACATGTTGATCGTCATTTATGTCCTCACGACTACTTTGAAAACGTTGAAACTACTCTTACACGCTGCTACGGAATAGGCAATCATCGCCAAAACTTGTTTTATCAATTGAAACGTTTTGGTAAAGTTTTACAAATTTAAAAAAAAATTTTATGAAGCTCATTTCAATCGATGAAATGTCATGAAATTCTCACTGGAATATCAACACCAGTCAACATTTAGATGGCGCCACCAAGGGGCGCTAGATTCAAAAAGTCCTGTTTTCTTTGGAACACACCTTGTAATAATTGTAAAGAAAACAGAACGCTTAACGTTCTGGCGAAATATACTCAAACAGCCAACATTGTAATTGACACTTTCTTTGTTCTGAATTGAATCACTAACTGATGCTGACACTGCAGCTTTAGCTTTAACTTTAAGTAAATAAGAACAAAATTTATAAATACTAGTATTTTGAGAGTAAAGTTCTGATTTGTCTATGGCAATCCACTAAAACCACATGTGTTCTCATTTCATCCGCGCGTTCGCGGATATAAAATATATATATATTTAATTAAAATTCCCTCGTCGCGGAAATTAATTTGCATACAGAATTTTTCACCACGAGTGTGAGGTCTACTGGGACGGAACATACAAATTTTCTTTACATAGGTACAGGTGTCCGCTGCTTTCAGAAGTTGGTCCAAACAGGACTCCCATGTTATTATTAATTTATTATATTTTCCTCCACATTTTAATTTGTCAGCTAGTTAAAAGTCGATGTGATGAACGTGAATCAAAGATACATATATAATATAAGTATACTAGAATTTATGATTAACTCCATTCAGAATACCCTTCGTGTAGAATGTTTGCCGTTTATGAGAGTTTTCTCTTGTAGAATATAATCGAGTAGAAATGAATAGCGCAATTCTGTAAGCAGTCTCTAGTCACTTTTTGAGACATTTTGAAGTTTGTTGGAGGAATCAGTATTTAGAAAATATTTTCGTTTTCCATAATTGTGTAGGGAGCTTATACAAGAATTGAAACGATAACACTGGTAGACACATAATTGAAGTCAAACCTGAAAATAGAATTTTTCTATCACCATTTTTTTATCTTTATCTTAGAATTTTGTATCTGTAACCTGTGGCTTCAGATTTTACAATACTGCTGTGATCAAATTGAAAGGTGAATTAATTTGAATTAATTTATACTTCGCGTGTTTTTAGAATCGGTAAATATTCATTAGTATTTGAGATAAGCGTTGTTTTTTGGCGCTCTAAAAGTGAATTCTTAGATTTTTACTATGTCTGAAATTATTGAACAAAGAAGTGCGATAATGTACGATCTCATATTGCATGGGTTATTCGTGATCATTTCGCCACATTATCAACTAATATCATGCCGCAAACCACCGCATTTGACTGATTTAAGTACCTTCGTGGAACTTCTGGCAATTCACATTCAAATTCTGCCAAATTCACATGACCACTCGGAGCAGTAGCCAGTACGTCAGACACTCACTCCGGGACAAAAAAAAGTTACCAGCGAACCTCTAGTTGACCCCAAAACGGATTTACTACCACCTTTGCATATTAAATTGGGTTCAATGAAGAATTTTGTTAAGGCAATGGACAGAAATGGTAGAGGGATCTTGCATCTAAAACAAAAACGTCCAAGAGTCAGTGAAAAAAAAATTAAGGAGGCCATATTTGTGGGTCCGCAAGTAAGAGAACTAATTAAAGAAAAAACATTTGAGGAATTTAGGGGCCGTAAGTGACGACATGGGAACGGTTCCGTCAAGACATTTCTGCCATGGAGAAAAAGTACCAAGGCATGTAGAGTGACAGTTCGCTTGCCGATTTCTACTGTACATTGTTTAGGAATACTCCAAAAACAAAATATCGCCGAAAAACATCGGGAGTAACTCTTTGGTTAATAAAATAATACAGCAATAATATATCTATCGCTGTTTTTTTTGTTTAACAAAAATCCTCATAGCAAAAAAAAATTTAAGTTGTTTACATAATAAACATTTTATTCTGTTCATGTCACAAAAAACAAGTGAATTTTTGTTTACTAGTGTTATCATTTCCGAAAGTCAGCGATTCCATTTGAGATTCGCATGAGTGTTTATGCTATAAATTAAGTTTGTTTTTACTAAAAATTGATGTACAGAAAAACACTTCTTTTTAATCCGTACTGTGAGAGTTCACGTTTGACTCTGAAATTCTTTATTTAAATTTTTTTCGTCAATACATTTCTTAATAATAATCTCTTTACTAGGTACATACACATGTGTAAATATGTATTTTATTTTTATTGCATTCTTCAAATACCAACGCATTGATATTTTACAGCTATTTAGAACATATCGTGTGAGGCAGACGTGTTTTTTTTTTGCGATCCTAAAACTTTGTTTATACTTACAGTTTTTTGTTGTGAAAAATAATGGTTGTGCGAGTGAGGCGTCCCTGATAAGGAACCTCATGTGTGGATACCAAATCTAGAGGGAAAGATAAGTACACCTTGTCTTTTTTTTTTAATATTATAAATTTCATTTGCACTTGCCTTTCCGTTTTTTTGGGCAAATTTTATAAAAGATAGCCTTTCCCCTCCTAATAACGCGCACTTAACAATGTTTTGTTCTGCCGTTTTTTTTGTTGATCGATCAGCAGCTGTTCCCCTCCTCGTGTTTTCGTTTTCCTTTTGGTTTGCAAATTGCCAACCATTGAAAACACAATAATCAACTGTTCTTTCTTTTGGTTTTGGCATTGCCAACCATCTTTTTTTTTAATTTTTAATTAATTTTATTTTATTTAGGTTTTGGCATTGCCAACCATCTTTTTTTTTTTTTAATTTTTTATTTTATTTAGGTAGTAAAGTTTGAGACAGAACATATACACCAAAGGGTGTTCCCAAACTATTCTTTCGCGGAGGATATGGCCTCTGAAAATAGTATTCGGCTAACACCGGAGAATCCTTTCCGAAGGAACTAGAAAATAATGAGAACGCCGCACAATGGTAAAAGTGAGGAGTCCGCCGCTGCTGGACCAAATAAGCGAGGAGTTACTACCAAGAAAGCAAAGGGGGCAAACCTGAGGAGATTGAGAAAGATTAAACGGTTAGCTTTTTTTGCAACCTGAGCAAAAAAATCAAAGAATTAGAAATGATGATGACCGGCCAAAGGCACATTAACCAAGCCATGCGCGAATTAGTAAGCAGCATAGTGACATTACATGCTAAAACGGAAAAATTGGAAAACCAGGCGAGAAGAGTTATGATAGGGAAACCATCGCAAGTACCCACCACTGGAAGAGATGAAAACACCCCTAAAAGAATGCGAGAGGCACCAGGCTTTCTACCGCCTACCAAAAAGCAAAAAAATGTAAACGAAAAGCCACAATTGTCGTACAGTGGAGCAGCAAAATTAACCCAAGAGGATAATACGACTAGCCTAAACACAAGTGAAAGATGGGTAGACGTTGTAAAAAAGAAGAAACCTGTGGAAAGGAAAATCAGAACAAAACCCGACGCCATAATCATAACCAAGAAGGATGGTGCGTCGTATGCAGATATTCTGCGAAAAATTAAAAATGATAGCGGGCTTGAAGTACTGGGTTCAAATGTAATCCATATTCGTAAAACGCCGAAAGGAGATTTACTTATTGAACTAAAAAATCGAGCATAGGCGAAAGCCGAATCTTTCCAAAGCGCCCTGGAGGGGGTGGTTGGCGCAATGGCTAAGATACAGCCCAAGACCCACAACGTCACGATTACGTGCAAAGACCTCGATGAAATTACGACCCCGGAAAAAATCTGCGCAGCACTAAAAAGAGAGTGCGGAATCGAAAATCTGGATATTTTGAGTGTGAAAGGTCTGCGAAAAACGCGTAGTGGCACGCAAATAGCAATTGTATGCATGCGTGCTTAAGATGCCAAGGCCGCACTTAAAATACGGAAAATAAAAATTGGGTGGTCGATCTGTCGCCTTCGAGAATATTCGCCTGTTCCCAGATACTATAAGTGTTTCCACCTGGGCCACATGGCGCGATATTGCTGTAGCTTGACAGACAGATCCTCCAATTGTACACGTTGTGGAACAGCGGGACATTTAGCAAAGGTATGCACAAACGTTCCGAGCTGCATGCTCTGCAAAGGGGAGCACTCAGTACTGAGCACGACTTGCTCAAAGTATCTCGAGATGATGAAGTCTCTAAGTAAATGAGGATACTACAGTTAAACCTTAACCATTGTGCAGCAGCTCAGGATTTGCTAGAACAGACAGTCATAGAAGAGAACATTGATGTCGCCATACTAAGTGAACAATACTCCCAGCGTCCGGAAAGCACATGGATTGCAGACAAATCTGGCAAAGCAGCAGTATGGTCCTGCAAAGGTCAACCTTTTAAGACCTGCTCCAGAGAAGCTCATAACTGCTTCACATGGGCGAATATAAGTTAACACACATAGCCAAACCACCATCTGCTTATTGATTTCACCTGTAGTGCATCGAAGTGCTTACGATGCAACTTACCTTCCGCGAATGACAACAACAGCAATAACAACAGTATGCGAAATCAGCGACAATAACATTCCCATAGGTACGGAAAGTGCTGACGCTTTGTCTGCAGAGTAGCGTGTGACAGCAATAACGACAACAACGGCGAACCGCAGTGGCAGCGGCAGCGACGCTTAGGGTAGCGTTAAGTTAGGAATTGGCTTTTGTTTAGGGAAATAATTAGTCTAAGACCGACTCTGTAATCGAAAAGATTTGGCTGCTCCTGCATAGCAGGAGAAATAAAAGTTTAAAAAATTATAAGTGAAGAGACTTCATAATTGGCGCCCAACGTGGGGCCACGCGCGGAAAAAGATACGATAAAATCCTTATAAAAGGATAATAGTCTAACAATTCGCAAGGTGGCCGCGAGCTCGATACCCGCGAGTAACAACCAAAATTTTAATTAAAAATAAAAACAACGCTTAAATCAACAAGCTTAAGGATTTGCACGTCGCGCCTAGACGTAGCCAGCGAGGGACTGAGGAGAGAATCGGACTAAGCTGTGGACATCCCCATTAAATATAAAATAATAAAATATGATAATTTTTCACATGTAAGTAAAGTGCTCGGCTTTCGAATAAATAAATTTTTTCCTTAACTTGTGCGCGTGGATCAATTATAGTTATCTGAATAAGCGACGCTATTACTGCTCAGGAGCACGACATAGTTAGTGTTATTACAATTTTTCTGGTTTTTTATTCTCGTTTGTGTGATCGTTTTTTGTGTAAACCATGGACGCACAAACGATGCAGGGCTTAATAACAGCAGCCATAAGGACTGCCACTGAAATAACAAAACGAGATTTCCAAGGAACCATTGACTCATTGACTGACAGACTGGCGACTTTAGAGACCCCTACAAGGGTAATAGAATATGCGCCTGTTACAATCACAGGCAATGTTCAATGTGACGAATCTCTGGACGTGATAAAATCGCTGCCCGAATTCAACGGGACACAATCACGGTATGTTTCGTGGAGAAATGCCGCTCAGGCAGCGTATAAGGTGTATGAACAATATGACGGTAGTTCCCGTCACTACCAAGCGGTAGCGATCATAAGGAACAAGATTACAGGAACAGCTGACACCGTGCTTGCTTCTTTCAACACGGTTCTAAATTTCAAGGCGATTATCGCCAGACTAGATTTCACTTCACAAACGCTGAGCTAATCGGCACTCTTAATCAAAAATATCGACAAGATGCGCTACGAGTGTTTATTTCAGGTCTTAATAGGCCTCTATGCGATGTTTTGTTCTCCTCGAGGCCTGCCGATATGCCCACAGCACTAGCCCTTGCACAAGAGCTAGAAGCTAACCAAGCCAGATCTGCATTCGCCTATACGTTCCTCAATAGGAATGAGCGACCGCTTGGAACCATTCAGAGGGCAACCCCATTCATCCCCCAGAATCTCCCTCAATATCGAAGAATGGAAGCCACCCGACAGGATGTGACACCGATGGAGGTCGATCCATCCCTTTCATACCATCGACAGAATAGACAGCAAATGCGTCAATCGATTAACCAAAGCCAGGGAACCCAACCAGGATTCACTGTGAATCCTCTTTCTCAGAGGAATCCGTTCAATACTTACCGGTCCCAAGGAAAGCAAGAAGTAGCTCAAAAGAGGCGAGTGGAAAGCGACAGACAGACAGCACCAAAGGTGCAGCGCATAAACCACCTAGGAACGCAGGGATATGGGGACGAGAAGCAAGGGTGTGATGAAGACTATAGTGGTGACCAGAATATTAATAACGGCGAGGACATGCAGTACGACGACCCATACTTGAACGAACCTATTGATGAAATTATTTTTTATATTAAAGTCCCTCCTGCCATATGTAAGCAGATCATTCGCAGGGAGGGAATTAAAATTTTTAATAGACACTGGTGCCGCGAAAAATTATGTTAAGGACTTCGATTTTCCTTAAGGGCATTAAGGAGGTTGAGAAGCCCTTCCTTGTCAACTCAATCCACGGGACTGATAACATCAAACATAAATGCACTATACATTTCTTCGACCACAATGCTCAATTCTATATTCTGACCTCCCTCCAGACATTTGACGGTATCATAGGATTTGACTTCCTTAGAGAAATAGGTGCAGACCTAGACATGAAGAACGGGATTATTCACTATAATGGTAAAAGAGAAACTCTTAGGCATTTCCCTTGTCGAGACTTGAACGCTATCCTGTTTGCTAATAATCGCGAAAATCGAATATCAAAGTTAAAAAAGGAGCATTCAGGAGTGTTTGCCGCACCAAATGAGTCATTGCCTTATAATACAAATATTGTAGGAACAATAAGAACCGTTGATGGCAATCCAGACTATTCCAAAAGCTACCCATATAAAATGGCTTCAGCCGACTTCGTAAATCGAGAAATTTCCGATCTGCTCCGCAACGGCATAATAAGACCTTCACGGTCACCGTATAATAATCCAATATGGGTTGTAGGAAAACAGGGACTTACTGAATCTGGAGAAAAAAACATGCGCCTGGTTATTGATTTCAGGAAGCTTAATGAGAAAACGATAAGCGATAGATATCCCATTCCCGAGACTTCAGTCATCTTGGCTAATCTGGGGAAATCATCGTTTTTTACCACTCTTGATCTTAAATCTGGGTTTCACCAGGTAAGACTAGCAGAACGGGACAGGGAAAAGACAGCATTCTCCGTTAATAACGGGAAATATGAATTTTGCCGACTTCCGTTCGGCCTTAAGAATGCGCCTAGCATCTTTCAGCGGGCCATCGATGACGTTCTTCGAGACGAAATTGGCAAGTGTTGCCATGTTTACGTTGACGACGTCATTATCTTCTCTAGAGATGAAGATCAGCACGTCAAGGATGTTAAACGTATTCTCGAAAAGCTTTACGAAGCAAACATGAGAGTGTCACTTGAAAAAACCAAGTTTATAAGAAGCGAAGTAGAATTCCTCGGATTCATTGTCTCTAGGGATGGAATAAAAACCTGCCCAGACAAGGTGCAAGACATTGTCAAATATGAAGCTCCAAGAACACTTCGTGCCTTGCGGTCCTTCCTCGGACTCTCAGGATACTATAGACGGTTCGTGAAGGACTATGCGTCAATTGTTAAGCCATTAACGAAATACCTTCGCGGCGAAAATGGACATGTTAGCGTCAATCGTTCTAAAAACGTTCATATTCGACTGGACGAAGAGGCGATACGAGCATTTGGTAAAATCAAGGAAATTTTAGCTTCAGAGGACGTCCTCTTACTATATCCTGATTTTGAAAAACCTTTCGACTTAACGACCGATGCATCCTCACATGCATTGGGCGCGGTTCTGTCACAGGGCGGTCGACCTGTCACCATGATTTCCCGGACCTTGTCATCCACTGAAGAAAATTACGCTACAAATGAGCGCGAGCTCTTAGCAATAGTCTGGTCCCTCCAAAAATTGAGAAATTATCTTTATGGTGTTAAACAGCTTAACATCTACACAGACCATCAACCCCTTACGTTCGCCATATCGGATAAAAACCCAAACGCGAAACTTAAGCGATGGAGAGCATTTGTGGAGGAATTTTCCCCTAAATTTTTCTACAAGCCAGGGAAAGATAATGTCGTAGCGGATGCGTTGTCACGACAGCATATTAATAGTTTGGAAAATTCAGGCTCCTCTACGGATGCTACAGCACACAGTGAGGTATCACTCACTAAAACTATTCCCACAATAGAGAATCCTATTAATTGCTTTAGGAGTCAAATAATTCTTGAAGAAGGTAGCTCCACATCGAAGACTTCAAAAATAATTTTTAAAACGCAGATGAGGCACCATGTCATCTTTAATGACAGAAGTGAACTACCGAAAATCATAGGGGACTGTGTTAATCCTAATGTTGTAAACGGACTATTATGTGACCTACCAACACTTGCAAGAATTCAAGACGAAGTATTAACGAAATTCCCAGGTGTAAAATTCCGACATGCAACGAGGCAAGTGATAGACATAACCAATGAAGACGATCAGAAGGAGATATTGGAAACCGAACATAATCGGGCCCATCGTTCTTTAAAAGAAAACCTGCAACAGATTCTAAAGGAGTATTATTTCCCCAGAATGCGACAGAAATTGAGGGAATTAGTAATTAACTGTAAAATCTGCCGGGAGGCCAAATACCAACGCCACCCCCCGAATCCGACGGTAGGCCAAACCCCTATACCACAGTATCCTGGAAAAATTCTCCACCTCGACATCTATTCAACGGATAAGAAACATTTCCTGACGTGTGTCGACAAGTTCTCGAAATTCGCGATAGTTTCACCCATTGCTTCCAGGTCAATAGTTGACGTAAAACAACCTATTAAATTCTAAATTTTTTTAAAAATACAAAAACCATAGTTTGCGATAAAGAAAAGTCCTTCAATTCGCAAACAATAAAGTCACTGTTGAGAGATAATTTTTCGGTGACCATGTTTACAACCCCCCCGCGTCATAGTACCACTAATGGGTAGGTCGAAAGGTTCCATAGCACATTAACAGAGATTGCAAGGTGCACTTAACTTACACAAGGACTGAACGAGACAGTGGATTTGATATTGCTTGCTACATCGAAATATAATAGGTCGGTTCATTCCGTTACGGGACAAAGGCCTATAGATGTAGTTCATTCTACTCCTCAGCAATTACGAGAAGACATCGTGAACAAAATTGTCAGGGCACAAGCACTTGAGTTAGGTCGATTGAATAAACATAAGAAGTTGAAAACATATCAACCCGGAGACAAAGTATTTGTTAAAACCAATAAAAGAATTGGCAATAAATTAACAAAATTGTATGTGGAAAATATTACTGAGCAGGACTTGGGAACTACGGTCATGATAAATGGTAAACGGGTTCACAAGGCAAACTTGAGGTAAAGCAATTTTTTTTCTTTTTTCCCAGATACTCGTTTTTGACGGTTATTTCCTGGACGCAGGCGAAATTATTTAATTACACCAACTCACACTACATGTTAATTTCAACTGGGAAAGTTGCTATTCACGACCAATATGGTATTTTGCTACATAAAACTAACTTGACGAATTATGAAACTATAGCGACAGATACGGAAGAGCTGCTTGAACAGTTTCCACATTCTCCTGCAAGGAAATTACTCCAAGCGGATGCTGGTCAGATCCTCGTTTTATTGGAGACTCTAAAGACGCATCACCGACATTCACGTGGTATCAACATTATAGGTACTGCACTGAAATACATCGCAGGGACACCCGACTTCGACGATTTTAACGAGGTCGCAACCAAAGACGACCAACGTGAACTGATTGAGGCTAATGAACGACAGATTACAATTAACACTCAGCTTCAGACAAGAATAAATAATCTGACACGAACAATGAATGACCTACTTAAAATTACAAAAGAAAAAATTGTGGACACAGGGCATTTATTTGGGTTGGCTACAGCAAGAAACAGGGCAGTACTAGCAGACCTCACAAACATAGTTCATTCAGTAACACTAGGAAAGCATAACATAATTGATCCCGTCATTTTAGATAGTGATGATACTAAAATTTTGCTATTTGCCGAACACTTTGCCAATATTACTATAAGCGATATTTTAACAGAATCTAAGCTAAAAATATTGCAGGATAGTGATAATATTTATTTTGTAGTTAAATATCCTAAAATCAGCAGAATTTGTGAAAAAATTAGGCTTTTACCTGTAATTCATAGTAAGAAGATAATTAACTTAGAAACAGATATAGCAGCACACTGCGCTCCCGACTACCAACCTCTCACAAACTGCAAAAATGCTGCAACCCTTACATTTTGCCAGCCACTTGCTTCAGCCTCATGCGTGGAACAGCTATTGAATCATAATTCAGCGCAATGCAAAACAACTTCAGCAGAACACATCGCCCCTATTGAAGAAATTGCCGACGGACTAATAGTGGTAAATGACCAGTGCGTTGAGATCTCAGAGGGAACACGGTCAAGCGTTACTATAAAGGGCACCTTTCTCGTTATGTTTGAAGGTAATGTCACCATAAACGGAACTAATCATATCAACTGGAAAAAAGTTGTTAAATCCCACCCCGAAGCCCCTCCTTCAACGATAGTAAAGTTTACGGAACATATAAAACATGTAAAGAACTTAAAGCATATTGCATCACTACAAAAAGAAATGGTAACCAAACATTTGATCTCGATTGGTTCACTGGGGCTAGTGGCTACGATCATCATTTTTATGATAATAGCCTACTTTTGGTTCAGGAAGCAGCGAAAGCTAGCCATCATTGAAGTGATTAGAAACGCCGACACTGCAACTCCACCCGACGTGTAAGAGGCACCCGAGGACGGTCGCTTTCAAAAGGGGGAGTAGTTAACACACATAGCCAAACCACCATCTGCTTATTCATTTCACCTGTAGTGCATCGAAGTGCTTACGATGCAACTTACCTTCCGCGCATGACAACAACAGCAATAACAACAGTATGCGAAATCAGCGACAATAACATTCCCATAGGTACGGAAAGTGCTAACGCTTTGTCTGCAGAGTAGCGTGTGACAGCAATAACGACAACAACGGCGAACCGCAGTGGCAGCGGCAGCGACGCTTAGGGTAGCGTTAAGTTAGGAATTGGCTTTTGTTTAGGGAAATAATTAGTCTAAGACCGACTCTGTAATCGAAAAGATTTGGCTGCTCCTGCATAGCAGGAGAAATAAAAGTTTAAAAAATTATAAGTGAAGAGACTTCATAATTTATACACGGGATATATTTTGTAAGTTGCTACGCTCGTTCCAGCGCAGCAATTACAGAATTTGAAGATTTCCTCTTACGGCTCTCTTTAGAAACCAGAGGCAAAACTCAAATTGTAATAGCGGGGGATTTTAATGCATGGTCGACTGCATGGGGCAGCAGATATACAAACCATCGCGGGCGCCTAATTCAAGAATTCCAAAGTCAAACGAACCTAGCGATAATAAACAGTGAAACGCAAAACTCGTACCGTCGCAAATGATTCACTCAGCAGGCACATAAAGTAGACAGTGCCAAACATATACATATATAGTGATCATATGGCGATTATAACAGAAACACTTCCCGAAAGCGAACCTGAACAGGAGTTCGATCCAAATCTTTTTGAGCTAGTCTGGAGTGCATCAAGAGTACCAGATGACAACGCCGCCCAACTGGTATCTATCGTGCGAAAGGAACTGGTCGCAGCATGCGATGCAACAATGCGCAGAACAACACACCATAACAAACGGAGGCCTGTATATTGGTGGAATGTGGAAATTTCCACGCTGATAACGCCTTGTCATCAGCTAGACGGCGTCTACAGCGTAACCAGGTTGAAACGAACGAAAATCGCCTAAGAGAGGAATTTAAAAGGCACAAAAAGCTCCTGAAGTCGGCAATTACCCGGAGCAAAAAGTCATGTTTTGAGAAGCTCTGTAAAGAAGCAAACATTGACCCTTGGGAAACCGCTTACAAATGTCAAGATTTAAAAATAAGCAGCAGCAGCCGAAAGATGCATCTTTTTTGGGGAAAGTGGTCGAAACATTATTCCCGAAACACGACCAGATTTCACACAGAAGAAGAGCTTCTGGTCATAGCAAAGAAAATAAAAAACAACAGAGCACCTGGATTAGATGGCATACCTAATAGAGCCCTGAAGGAAGCTATAATCTCAAAACCTCAACTGTTTGCTAAAATGTACAACGCTTGTTTAAAGGAAGAGGTGTTCCCCGACTCGTGGAAAGTACAACGTTTGGTTCTGCTCCCAAAACCAAAGAAACCACTTGAAGAACCTTCATCGTACCGACCTTTGTGTATGCTCGACACAATGGGTAAAGTGTACGAAAGTATAATACGAAACCGCTTGGAGTTTGTAATCCAGAAAGCCGGCGGATTGTCAGAGAGACAATACGGCTTTATAAAAAAGAGATCCACTATTGACGCACTACGAGAAGTCGTCGATACTGCAAAATGTGCAGTAAGTGGGAAAAGATGGAAAGGTGGCACGAAAAAGTACTGCGCGCTGATCACCCTGGATGTCAAGAATGCGTTCAACACGGCAAAATGGGCACACATAATCAAAGCCCTGGAAAAATTTCGCGCCCCAGAATACCTGATAAATATTATATCGAGTTATTTTAAAAACAGAAGGCTGATTTATGATACGAACGAAGGAGCAAAGAGCTACTCTATATCGAGTGGAGTACCCCAAGGGTCCGTGTTAGGCCCGCTGTTATGGAACCTCATGTATGACGGGGTGCTAAGAAGGCAGCAACCAAATGTGAAACTAATAGCTTATGCGGACGATCTCATGGTAGTAGCAGTGGCAAAACAACTAGTCGACCTAAGAAGCAAATGCAATGAATGCGTAAATAATCTACGGCACTGGTTCTCTTCTGTGAGTCTGGAACTGGTGGAGCAAAAAACTGAAGTTTTGCTCATAAGCACCAAGAAGGTAGAAGAACAAATAGAGCTCTCCATAGGGGAGGGCGAGATTAAATCGCAGCCGCATCTGAAGTATCTGGGAGTAATATTAGATTCTAAATTAAAATTTAAAGAACACCTTTAGTATTTCTCCAGTAAAGCAAGCAAAATTTACAATGCTCTTTCGAGAATGATAACTAATACAGGCTGTGTGCGTTCCAGCCGGCGATTCCTGATAGCGAAAGCAATGAGTTCCGTAATACTGTACGCAGCACCAGTATGGATACAGGCAATGGATATAAAAGCGTATGCTAAACAAATAATTGCAGTGCATAGGCTTTCTGCAGTTCGAGTAATAAGTGCTTTCCGGACTATGAACTGCTGAAGTATTAGCCAGCATGCCGCCCATTGACATCCAGGGAGATGAACTCGAGCGTTTATATCATCTAGCAGAGCCTCAAACAATATCGGTAAAGACAGAGGAGAGGAATAAAAGCATTAAAATGTGGCAGGAGCGTTGGAATTCCTCATCCAAAGGGTGTTGGACCCACCGACTGATACCGGACATCCACTCGTGGATAGACAGACGACATGGGGACCTAGACTTTTATCTGACCCAAATACTTAGTGAACATTGGTGCTTTAGAAGTTACCTTTTCAGATTCCACAATGACATTAGTCCGAACTGTCCGACATGTACAGAGCATATAGAAGACTCTGAGCATGTATTTTTTTTATTGCCCTCGATTTTCAAATACAAGGGAAAAACTAAGAACCACACTCGGTCGATAATTTAACGACACTCATGTGTCAGTCGATTGATAATTGGAAAGTTGTCAGCGAAGCGTCAGCATCCATAGTGACAAAATTGAGACTTTTTAAACAAGTTAGGCGTCCGTCAGTCCGCACAATAGAGGAAACTTAAATGTCCTGTCCCTCCCACGAAGTAATACTTAATCGGTGGTTCCGTGGGAGAGTCCTGAATTGGGAGTAGGTTAGGTTTAGCGGATTGAAGTTCTGCACACCGGCTTTCGATGCTTCCCCTACTATAAAAAAAAGCTATTTAGATTAGTGCATCTAACGCACTTAAACACATACGTACGTACATACGCTTGATACTTTCTTATCTGTTGCTTGTGTGCATTAATAGCATAAAAAATCGGTAGCAGAAACAAATAATCTGGTTAAAAATATGGCTCGCTCGAGTTTTCTGCAGTCTAGGCAACTAATTCAGCGTTCGATATCTATGACAAAAAACATATTAGAGATTATCTGCCATCAAGAAATGCCCTTAAGTTAAAAATTAGAAGACAACGGGACAGTTTGAAATGTTTTAAAGACACAACTTGTGTTGAAGAAATAGACATTCCTTTATCACTTTATGTTTTGGAAGGCCAACTATTTATTTTAAGTGAGAAAGTTATTGATGGCGAATGCATTCTTATATTTGGAACAAAATCTTCGCTGCAGTTGTTAAATGAGAGCGACTGCTGGATTATGGACGGTACATTTGACGTTGTTCCAACGATGATGAGCAGCTATTTTCCATACACGGAAGAGTAGAAGGGCCAATTGTTCCGCTGGTATTCTGTCTTATGACCAAAAAATCGAAGTCAATGTATATTTCTTTTTTTGTTGAGTTGGAGAATGTCACATTGAACTATGGTATCCAACTGAATCCGACGCGTATAATTAGTGATTTCGAAATGGCTATTATTTCTGCAGCAAGGGAGTGTTTGCCATTTGCACGGCAGAGTGGTTGCCTCTTCCACTTCGGGAAAATTATTTGGCGAAAAGTTCAAAAAGAAGGGTAAAATTATTGCATAACCGCAACTTCCTGCATTTAAGATAAAATGATTATTAAATATTTTCAGACTAAGCAGCAAATACGGCAGCAGCGAGCAGTTTTCAATCCAAGTACGAATGCTTAAAAGCTTAGCACTGGTTCCTCATAGCGAAATCTCAGAGTATTACACAAGTTTGCGTAATTCACTTGACGACAGCGATTTGCAAAAACTTTCAAAATGGTTTGCAAAAATTATGTGTTTGGTAAAAAGTCACAGCCTAAATATTTAACACAATTTTGGTTCGTGTTCGATGACCCTAGATCGAAAGTTTTTCCAAGAAAGCAAAACAGTGTGGAAGCTTGGCATCGCCGCCTTAAAGTCATAGTTGGAAAAAGTCATTCTGGAAAACATAAATTCCGGAAATATGAAAAACGAGAATTTTGAAATGCAGCCAAAAAAGCGAGGGAATTGCGGAATTCCGATTTCCAGAATTTTGTCGACCCAGAATTTTGATTCCGGAATTTTGACTTCAGAATTTTAATTTTAGAGTTTTGACCGTTTCCCTTGCTTACCATTGCATTTGACATTTAGTGGACTGTATATACTTTTTATTTAATTTATTGCTTACTTGTGTATTTTTATGCATTAATGTATTTGTGTCAAAAATATAATGTTGTACATATAATTCAATCTTAATGTAATAAGACTTTCATGTTCGTATATTTATGAACATGTAAGGTAAATTAAAACAAATATATAAAAACATAAAAAAATTTAGTTTTTATAGTAAGTTTGGAATTAAAAAAGTGATTGGTGTTATTAACTGCACCCTTCTTCTTCTACTTTACTGGCGTAGACACCGCTTACTCAATTATAGCCGAGTAAATAACAGCGCGCCAGTCGTTTCTTCTCCTCGCTACGTGGCGCCAATTGGATATTCCAAGCGAAGCCAGGTCTTTCTCCACTTGGTCCTTCCAACGGAGTGGAGGTCTTCCTCTTCCTCTGCTTCCCGCGACGGGTACTGCGTCGAATACTTTCAGAGCTGGAGTGTTTTCATCCATCCGGACAACATGACCTAGCCAGCGTAGCCGCTGTCTTTTAATTCGCTGAACTATGTTAATGTCGTCGTATGTATATCTCGTATAGCTCATCATTCCATCGAATGCGATCTTCGCCGTGGCCAATGCACAAAGGACCATAAATCTTTCGCAGAACCTTTCTCTCGAAAACTCTTAAAGTCGACTCACCGGTTGTTGTCATCGTCCAAGCCTCTGCACCATATAGCAGGACGGGAATTATGAGCGACTTATAGAGTTTGGCTTTTGTTCGTCGAGAGAGGACTTTACTTTTCAAATGCCTACTCAGTCCGAAGTAGCACCTGTTGGCAAAAGTAATCCTGCGTTGGATTTCCAGGCTGACATTGTTGGTGGTGTTAATGCTGGTTCCTAAATAGACGAATTTATCTACAACTTCAAAGTTATGACTGTCAACAGTGACGTGAGAGCCAAGTCGGGAGTGCGACGACTGTTTGATGACAGGAGATATCTCTTGCCCTCGTTCACTGGCAGACCCATTTGCTTCGCTTCCTTATCCAGCCTGGAGAAAGCAGAACTAACGGCGCAGGTGTTGAGGCCGATGATATCAATATCATCGGCATACGCCAGCAGCTGTACACTCTTATAAAAGATTGTACCTGCTCGATTAAGTTCTGCAACTCGAATAATTTTCTCCAGCAGCAGATTGAAGAAGTCGCACAATAGGGAGTCGCCATGTCTGAAACCTCGTTTGGTATCGAACGGCTCGGAGAGGTCCTTCCCGATCCTGACGGAGCTTTTGGTGCTGCTCAACGTCAGTTTACACAGCCGTATTAGTTTTGCGGGGATACCAAATTCAGACATCGCGGCATAGAGGCAGCTCCTTTTCGTGCTGTCGAAAGCAGCTTTGAAATCGACGAATAGGTGGTGCGTGTCGATTCTCCTTTCACGGGTTTTTTCCAAGATTTGGCGCATAGTGAATATCTGGTCGGTTGTTGATTTGCCAGGTCTAAAGCCACACTGATAAGGTCCAATAAGTTTGTTGACGGTGGGCTTTAAGGTTGGGCATGCTTTCGTCCGACCATATTTCGCAAAGAAGCTGATGCATGCTCCTTATCAGTTCTTCGCCGCCGTGTTTGAATAGCTCGGCCGGCAATCCGTCGGCCCCTGCCGCTTTGTTGTTCTTCAGGCGGGCAATTGCTATTCGAACCTCTTCATGGTCGGGCAATGGAACGTCTGCTCCATCGTCATCGATTGGGGAATCGGGTTCGCCTTCTCCTGGCGTTGTACGTTCACTGCCATTCAGCAGGTTGGAGAAGTGTTCCCTCCATAATTTAAGTATGCTTTGGGCATCGGTGACTGGATCACCTTTGGGGGTTCTACAAGAGTATGCTCCGGATTTGAAACCTTCTGTAAGTCGCCGAATTTTTTCGTAGAATTTTTGAGCATTACCCCTGTCGGCCAGCTTATCAAACTCTTCGCACTCACGCATTTCGGCCTCTTTCTTTTTCTGTCTACAACTGCGTCTCGCTTCCTTCCTCAACTCTCGGTATCTAAACCATCCCACACGTGTTGTGGTCGATCGTTACGTTGCGAGGTAGGCAGCCTGTTTTCTCTCCGCTGCGTCACGGCACTCCTCGTCATATCCGCTGTTCTTTTGCATTTTCCGTAAACCAATGGTTTCGGTTGCAGCTGTACGTAAGGAGTTTGAAATGCCGTCCCACAGTTCCCTTATACCGAGTTGTTGACGAGAGCTCTCAGAGAGCAGGAGTGCAAGCCGAGTAGAAAATCGTTCGGCTGTCTGTTGTGATTGCAGCTTCTCGACGTCGAACCTTCCTTGTGTTTGTTGACGTGCGTTTTTTGCTGCACAGAGGCGGGTGCGAATCTTGGCTGCAACAATATAGTGGTTCGAGTCGAGGTTAGGACCTCGGAGCGCACGCACATCTAAAACACTGGAGACGTGTCTTCCGTCTATCACAACATTATCGATCTGGTTGGTGGTTTTGCGATCCGAAAACTGCCAGGCAGCTTTATGAATCATCTTATGCTGGAATCTAGTAGTAGAGATAACCATATTTCGGGCCCCGGCGAAGTCGATCAGCCTCAACCCATTTGGGGATGTTTCCTCGTGGAGGCTGAATTTTCCGACCGTAGTGCCAAAGATACATTCTTTGCCCACCCTGGCGTTCAAGTCGCCAAGCACGATTTTGACATCGTGGCGGGGGCAGCTCTCATAAGTACGCTCCAAGCACTCATATAATGCATCTTTGGTCACATCGTCCTTCTCTTCCGTCGGAACGTGTGCGCAAATCAGCGATATGTTGAAGAACCTCGCTTTGATGCGGATTGTGGCTAGACGTTCATTCTCCGGAGTGAATGATAGTACTCGGCGGCGGAGTCTCTCTCCCACCACGAATCCAACACCAAACTTGCGCGTCCTTTATATGGCCACTGTAGTAAATGCCACAAGGACCTACTTGTCTCTGTCCTTGTCCCGTCCATCGCATTTCTTGGACGGCGGTGATGTCAGCCTTTATTTTCACGAGGACATCAACCAGCTGGGCAGTGGCACCTTCCCAATTAAGGGACCGGACATTCCAGATTCATGCCCTCAATTCATAGTCCTTAATTCGTTTGCCATGGTCGTCATCAAAAGGGGGGTCACTTATCCGAGGCTTGTTGTTTCCTTTCATTGGGGGTGTTTCTTTACGTGGCGGGTCCCAAACCCAGCGCACAACTCTAAGTAGGGAATATTTCGCCTTCTCACTTTAGCTCGCCTTCAAACGGATGTTCTTAGGCTACCCAGAGGATACTTGGTCAAAGAGCGGAATTCGTGAGCTGCTTGAGTCATATGTAAAAGAGTCGTTTCTGGCCACTCCCAAGTGAATGGCGATCAGAGAACTTTCT
The DNA here is from genome assembly GCA_037783105.1 of Bactrocera zonata. NCBI lineage: Eukaryota > Metazoa > Arthropoda > Insecta > Diptera > Tephritidae > Bactrocera > Bactrocera zonata. The sequence continues at coordinate 132,528 of JBAWJQ010005153.1, read as the reverse complement.
TCACTTGCGTGAACTTCTACACATGATCCATCCTCCACACCCTATATTGCAATAATTGCACCGTCTTCGTCGCCTAATGTTATACCACAGGAATACGAGAACCGAAAGTGTTGCTATTGTAAAGTATAAAAATTCTTTAACTAATTTTTAATAAATAAATAAACAAATAAGTACCATTTTGGTCGACTACTTTTTGCCATTTTACCGCTAGAGACATTATTCCATCAGTGTACATCGAGATTTCCCGAACGGAAGCGAGCGAACCATTGTTGTACTACACGTATTGATACAGCATCGTCTTCGTAAATATATACCTTTTTTTGCAAAAATTTTTAAATATAGCGAATTTCTTCATTATTTTCACTCATTTTTAAACAGCTGTAACATTTTTTAAACTCCATCAATTTTATTTATCTATGTTTAAATAAAGCTTAAAATCTTACCTTTCCAACATTATATGGTATGACACAATGTGATTTTAAACACTGGAGATATGTATATGAATTTTTGGTTTGTGATAACAAACTTATTTTTACAATAATATTAAGGAGGGAAAATGTTTCTGGATCATTTAAATGGCTTCTAGGTGACTTAGGATATTTACAGGAGCCATGTCTTTTAACTCCTATACCAAAGCCGCCTGTTCCAAATGAAGTTTTTTTTTTAAACAAAATCCATATAACGGCCAGGAACAAAATTGAAAGAGGTTGGGGTTCATAAGCGCGGGTACTGAGGTATAGACCCTCAAACGCCGCGTACTTATATTTCTGCAATTTTGCATTCTTTCGATGATAACTCTACAGTTGAAAAAAAAAATATTACACTGCAGGATGTAACTGCTTAAATTATCTCACACAATCTTCGTTAATATTTTTTTTTACACATACATCTTCCATATACGTATATTCTTTTCAGACTTCATTTAATATATAGCAATAAATAAGAACTACTTTGATATTTATTATTTAATTCTTCAATAGTTTATTTATTTTGTCAGACTTCATTTTACATATGTACATACTATAGCAATAAATAAGGACTACTTCAATATTTTATAATGTAATTTTTTTTAAACAGCTTCGGACAGTTTTAATACTGCAATCGCCATGTTATTTAGTGAATCGGCAACAGTATTCTATCTACTTTCGTCTTTTTTGCCCTCGATCGTATTTGGATTTTCAAATGGTTTAAGCACTGTAAAAAACAAATATATATGTATTACAATGGAAATATATGCATATATGGTATATATAGTAAGCGTCATCAACCCATTCAAATAAAAAAAAATGTCTTCCATAAACTGATCAAAATAAAAAACAAAATATGGATCTATAACGAAATGCCGACAATCAAAATCTCGATATTTAGAAAATAAAAACACGGACAGAAGAATTTTGAAATAAAATACTATATTTAATAAAAAAAATGGTTAATATGGGTCCTAGATACCAAAGTAACCAACACCACTAACCGAATGTTAAATTTCTGAATTTGAGTAGAAAGGGTGTATAACGCAATGCCGACAATCAAAATCTCGAAATTTAGAATCCCGACAGTCAAAATACCGACAAATCAAAATACCGACAAATCAAAACACCGACGAATCAATAAAAGGTGGTGTTGGGGATACACTTAAAATATCGAAATTCAAAATGTCGATACATCAAAATACCGACAAAATTTAAATATGCAGCTAAATCAAAAAACCAACAAATCAAAATACCGACAAATCAAAATAACGACGAATCATACAAACTCCATAAAAAATATTTTTGAAAAATATTTGCAAAATCAAGTTCTATAGCTAAGGACTTGGAAGAAGTCCAACGCGAAAAAATTAAGCACGCCCAGGTGTTGGTCCGACCGAGGATTATTTTTTTGAAGCGCGGACGAAGGCCGCCAACGCAAAAAGGAGTTCAACGCGAAAGAACTGATCACGCCCAGGGTTTTTTTTTTTTGAAATGACCCCTAAGGCCACCATCCCGAAAAGGAGTTCAACGCGAAATGAAGAATTCTATGCGAAAAACTAATGTGTTATTTATTTCCTGTCATTTGGGTATTATTTGTTTTCTTTATTTCTTTTGGTTCTTCTGTTAAATATGTACGTAAGGTAACACTGATTATTAGATAGAATGCAACCTTTTTGTTATTGTGTGAATAAAAATAGTTGAACAAAAGTTAAATATTGAATAAAAATTATTTTTGCACTATTTAATATAAAATAAATGGTTAGAAAGAAATTAGTGGAGTGTTAGTGGATATAAAAGTTAAAAATGTAAGTGTAAAATTAATTATAAATCGGAGAAACACGCGGTTTAATTAGTTGAATTTTTGAACTGCAAATATCTCAAAAACCATAAGTCAGCGGCAACTATGTATGCATTTTTTGATCTGGAAGATCTCCTCTATCCGTACATACCCATTTTAACCACGACAAATCAAAATATCGAAAAATCAAAACACCGACAACTCATAATACCGACAAATCAAAAAGCCTACAATTCGAAATGCGGACAGAAGAAATTTTTATACAATAAATGGTTAATATGGTTCCTAGATCCCAAAAAAGAAACATTACTAATCGATAGAGACATTTTGAATAACAATTTAGTAATTAAAGAGAACTTTATTTTATGAAAGGTGCTGTTGTACGTTCGAGGCTCTGCGGCCTTCGGCAACGAACACGCTCAGGATCATAACACTTAATCCATAGAATTCTTTCTCATTATTTCTTTAAAATTTAAAAAGATTGGTCATTACAACAAAGGCAACCCTGCAGACTCACGAGTCATGTGCTGAACACATAGAAAGTGACAGACTTCAAGCGACCTCTTTTAAATATTAAAATATACACGTTATTAAGAACACAGTTATTTAGACAGCTGTACGACTACATAGTGTCGATAAGAACTTGTGTATTTTAATATTTGACAGACGTCAAAAAAATAACCCTCGGTCGGACCAACACCTGAGCGTACTCAGTTCTTTTGCGTTGAACTCCTATTTGCGTTGGCGGCATTCGGCCGCGCTTCAAAAAAATAACCCTCGGTCGGACCAACACCTGAGCGTACTCCTTTTTGAAATTGTTAGTTAAAAGTTGGAAGAAATTTCTGTTGTTGATATTGTTGTATAGGATATTGATAATTAGAATGGTTATGCTGATTGTTAGCGTGTTTTGATCCGAAGTTTTGATTTTCAAATTGCAGGCAAAGGTGAAGAGCTTCTGGTAAGCTATGTCTCTTTTGTCTGCGTAATGGGTAGTTAAACAACGAAATAATGCTGTCCAATATAAAGGCGTGTTATACGACTCTAGTGCAATGTCTGCTTTCCTAATAATTTTATTAAATTACATTTAATATGCCAAATATCGTGGGACGCCTTTTGAAAGTTCATGTATCCTCAGAATCCGCTCAAAGTTTTAGTATGGATGGAAATTTAATATAATCTATGTACGTCCACCGTGTAGCTTCCCAACAGTGAAAGAATTTTTGGTTTTCGGAAAGTATTCAATGAAAACAAACAAACAAATCTTTCCTTTTTTAATATTAATATCGGTTAAATTCCAACTAACTTACATTTTTATTCTTAAGCTAAAAGTAACCTTATTCTACCTGTCCCTAAACTTTGTAGCTTTTGCGGCTCGTGGCTGATGTCACTTCCTATTGTCAAATATAAGCGTCAGTTATAATTGTTAATGTTACTTATGTTAATTTATTCTTCTTTGTTGTATTATTTTAGCGCTATATATTCTCTCCCGGGAATTTGATGCCAGATCTATCAATACATAACTATTTTATTAAATTAAAGTTAAATAATTATATAAATGAATTAAGACAAACTGTTAAGAGAGAATTACCGATCATTTAGAGGCATTATAATGACATTAGAAAAGAATTTTAAAAGTAAACATAATTGAACACTAACGAAACAAAAATTTAACAATTACAGAAATAATAATTTAAAGAAGGAAAGCGAATTTCTCGGTCATGTTGTAACCCCAGGGGAAACAAGCCCAACCCTAATAAAATAGATTCCATACTGAAATTTCCATTGCCAAAAACTGAAAAAGAGATTAAACAATAAGTGATAACTTTTTTTTCAATTCACGCAATTTCCGATTGGGATGCTCATGCGGAGCAGTTCGCTTGTGCTCACCAACACAGTCACAGTTTAACTTTTGCCGACCACTGGTTATAAGTTACGAGTATAACGATCCGAAAACATAGCGTTCAGAGATGTATTTGCGTAAACTTATTTTAGTATGCAATCCAACAACAAATTTTTAAGCAGGTATAAAAATTTATGATTTTACGATGCTTTATGACACGTACCTTAAATAATTATCGTTTTTCTAACAAACATTATGTGTCTGTCAGTGTATGAGTTACAAATAGTGTATACATATATGTATGTATATGTACATACTTCTGCAACTTGCAAGGATCAATGCTAGGGAAATACTTTAAGACGTAAAATCCATGCAATTATTTAATGCACCCGTACTTAGCTGTTCCTTATTTGTTCTAAATCAAGTTTTTCTACTAATTATTATGAGCCGTTCAATGGTGTTAAGCTCAATGCTAGAAACTGCGAATATGCATTTTTTTGTTCTTATGTCATATAAAAAATGGGACAATTTTGCAAGGTTAAATGGTTTAAAATTGATCTGGAAAATTGGTTGTAAAAATAATACTATACCACTAGGATTGTAAATAATTACACATTTTTCTTTCCAGGCAATACAATTTCTCGCCGTATAACTTAACAGGTCAATTGAAAAGTCCTGGCCTGACACCTAGAAAGCGCTACTAGAATTAAATTCGTGTGGTTTACAGTTAGCCCTATCCTTCCAAGGCACGTGTATAAATTTGACAGCTGTTAGATTATTAGTTTGCGAACTCAGTTTTGACCAAAAGCAAAAGTTGATGATTCGGAGTAGTGTTTGGAGATGTTCAAGCGTAATAAGATCTAATTTTTTGTCGATTGGTGACAATGAATGAAACATGGCTTCACCATTTCATTCCGAAGTCCAATTGACAGTCATCCGAGTGTGCTGCATACAATGAACCCACTCTAAAGCGTAGAAAACGTAAATTCAGCTGGCACAGTTATGGTGTCTGTAATTTGGGATACGCATGAGATAGTGGTTCATTAAACTTCTTTGTTCGACGAAATCGTGAATGGACTGCAATCGAAGTGAAAATTAAACTAAATAATTCTCAATCAGTTTTATCTATTTTACCAATACCTCTTAAATACTTTCACTAAGGTACCTCACATAACATCACCAATCTATATCGAGTAAAGTCACGTACACTCTTTCAGTTTCATTAAAAAAAAGTATATCGGTAAAAAAAAACCACCTTTAGGTACTGGGGTGCATGCCTCTAGTTTGAGCAATTTCAATTCGATTTGGAAAATTGAAGTCAAAATACGGACAGAAAAAATTTTAAAATAAAATACACACTTAATAAAAAGAGTTAATATCGTTCCTAATTCCCAAAGTAGAAAACACCACTAACCAGGATCATAACCGTTAATCAGTATAATTCTCTTTCTGTGCCACGGTAGAAAAGCGGGCTCCGTCCCCTTTTTCTGTTCACATAGTAACAATATGGACACGATAGATAACATATTTTTGACATGTCGGCATTTTGGTTTGTCGGTGTTTTGATTTGTCGGTATTTTAAAGGATCGGTATTTTGAACTTCGATATTTTAAGAATATATGGAATTTCACTTTGTGTTATATAGGAAGTAGAAGTGGTTGTAGTCCACTTTTCTCCGTCAATCGAGTAGGTCCCGAGATATGGATTTTCACCCAAATGTGAAAATGTGAATCGGCTACTATAAATCCTTCTCATACCATCTGGAGTGTAAAAATTAATGTCTCTGACGAATTTAATTGTCGATTTATCATACTTTTAGTAGTTTTTAATAAAAACGTTATAACGGAACTTAGTTTTTTATTTTAATTTGCGGCTTATAAAGTTTCGTTTAATAACGTTTTCATCCTGAACTTTTATATATATATAGCACAAAATAGCCAGTGATACAAACAACAGTTAGGTGAACAAAACTATAATATTTTGTAGCAACATGTTGCAAAAGTATAAAAATGATACCGAAAAGTTGGAGGGTCGCTATAATCAGCGTATCATCTAATGGTAAGCCGGTAACTCTTCAATTGACCTGTTACATTGTAAGAGTAATGTAGACCTCCATGGATTTTGGCGAGTTTGTTATATGATTCTTTGACTTATCCATTTATAGAAAATCAATGTATTTATAGAAAAACAAATAAAACTGATAAATCTGGGGAATAATCCACTGCTACACAAAAATATTTTCCACTCATTGCTGAAAACCATAATCAAAATTTTTATACAGATAAATATTTTGTATTTATGTAATTTTATTTAAAAACTATAGCACATTTCCATACATATTGATAAGAATGTTTTTCATACACGTATCATAAATGTTTGTATTTATTTATACTTACAAATGTACATATGTGTTCTTATTTATATTTGTTTAATGACTTTCGTGAAACTTAATTTCTTAGTAAAATTTTTAGTTTTATGTTTTAAATTGCGAATATACAATTACCTAAGAAACTTTTTTAAAAACTCTTTGGCAATTTTAATAATAAAAATCTTTACATATTACTTATTCTTAATTCGTTTTTTAGCTCATTGTTTTATATAATATTATTCTTGAGATTTATGTTTAACTTTATATTGTGTTTAACAGGATCGAAAGAGATAAAAATATTTAATTTATGTATATGTGTTAATATATTAAAAACAGAAAATTATAATATTAGTTTATTTAAGAGTATGTATGATTGAAAATCTGTGTTACTCCATTTAAAACTTGTAATGGGCATTCATACACTATTTCGTTGAACCAATTAAGTAATACCACTACGCTATCTACTCTGTGTGAGATACACTTGTAGTGCAATATAGCTACGTTGTTTTTAAAACATCGTTGCATATGTAATTTATTAGTAAAATAGGCAATTTGTAATTTTTAATTAAGCAATTTCAATGGGTTTCTCAGCCTTGATGACAGCTTGTATTTAGCAATGATTAATTATAGCTAGCGTAGTGGTACTAGATTCGTACCATCTCTCGTTGCAAATAATGTAATCTACTTTTACATATATGTATGTACACACATATCCATATATTCGTATGTATATATCGTTATTCTGGGTAAGAACTTGCTTCAAATTTCCCCACAAACTTTCTACTCTTTGGGTTAAATAAATTTGAATACCTCCGATTACTACATTATGAGTATCAATATAAAAAACTTTTAGGTTCGCATTATGTCAGTTATCGAAAGCTCAAAATACATACATTTAGATAAAAAAAAATGCATGGGTATAAGTTTTGATTTACATGTGTAAAATTGCGTTTAACAAATATATTTCGATTTCTGCTAACAGGTTAAAGGGGGTAAAATGGATTTTAAAATTTTTAAAAGTCCTTTTTAAAGTTTGTTTGTTTATTTAAGAAAAGCAGTTCTTACTAAAATAGTGTATGACCATCTCGTTACCATATACATATACGGTGTAGAGGAATAATTTAGAAATGATCGAATTTAGAATACTCTGAAAAAAACTTTATGACCTAGTATGAAATAATTATAATGATTTCTTCTTCCTTTCCAAACTATTATATTGTAGGCGTATGTAAATATATATTTAATTCGTATATAAATATAATTTTATAAGAACATTTATTTAACAGAGGTTTAATTGAAACTTTTCATATTGACTTTATAGTTGTTACTTTCACTGTTATTTTAATTATTAATATTACTATAAAATTTTTGCATGATTTCTTAATGAATGAATTTACGTCTGCTGTTTGGTAATTTAGACGGGAAGACATAAGCAACGATTACCGATACCTTTTTCAATATTACTCTAACTTACAACTATGGCAATGTTTAAAAATACATGTGTAGGAAAAATTAAAAATTACTAAATATAAGCTGAGGGGCCTTAAATCTGCTTTGTTCGATAAGAATTAATTTTTAACGTAAATTTTAATCTGCATATTTAAAACAAGAGATCTACGCATTTGGGTGATACATACAAGATAGATAAATAATAATAATCTTACGCCAATTTAAAGACATTATAAAAAAATTTAGTTCCTACTACATAACTACTCGATATATGAATGTACAAATATATTTAAAAAGTTCCGCTGCCATCAAACTTGAGTATGGATTGATCGGTGTGTCAGACTATTCCTTCCAAAAGGTTGTAATAAAAACTGGTCTAACATTATTTACTCCAAATTAATTTAAGATACGAATTATAAATGCAGATCTTAACAAATATAAGTATACTTAATAAATATGAATGGAAATTTTTTGAACGGATTCTTAATATACAAATATCCTAATTATTAATTAACATGAATCGTCATCTATTTAAATTTGCAAAATTTTTGTTCTATAAGTAATTCAAGTTCTTTTACATGTATCCATATTTCGGTTACACGAAAATTGTACAGAATTTTTAAATATTATATACATAAACGTACTAATTGTTTAAATTTTAATCAACAATTTTTGTTTCTTTAGTTAGTCATAATATGATTAAACTTCAGTCGGCTTTTGGCAAATTTCCGTTTTCTCCTTAAATTGCTTTACGTCTAAAGGTTTGTATGTATTATATAGTCAAATATTTAACAAGTACCAAACCAATATATTATACATATATTAAGGTAGATTATTTTTACCTTCACTTTTAATGAAAATAGATTTGATGCATATTCTAAATGCATTCTATAGTTCCACCACATAAATATTATCATCTAAAGAGCACATGCACACTCGGGTGGGTTAAAAAAAAAAAACAATTTTTTCGCTTGGTACTCTGAAAAATAGGTTCTTTGACAGCTCTGAGGAATCTAGCTTCCATTTGCTTGCTACAATCCCGTTTCATAGATTTTATAGAAAATCAAATGCTCTACAAAATGGTCTCTAACGATTTTTTAAAGATAAAAACCTAACCGTTTAAAAGATATTAAGGGTTTAACAAACAAAACTGGATTCTTATTTTTAATTATTTTTTTATTTTTTTGTCGTTGACTTTGTACGAAGGATGTTTGCTAAACGCTTAACGTATTCGAAAAATTATAAAGGCCTTTTTTCAGAGAAAAAAATAAATTTGGCTTAAAATAATTAAACTTCAATCGTTAATGTTTTTAAACAATTAGGTTTATGAAAAATTCGTTATCAAACGAGATATGTTTTAACCAGTTGGAAGCTGGATTTGTATTTTTCAGTCAGATAATAAGAAAAAAAACAGAAACTTTAAGGCGTTGGACCTTTCCGTATACGATGAAGAGTTCATGCTTGGAGAGATTTCCGTAAAGGTGCCTAAGAACGGCTTTTAAGAGTAATAAGCGAAAAAAAGTATTCGCTTTATTGACCCACCCTAATTTCAATAAGATCGGTTGAGAAGTTCGCGAGGAATCTTGTCAACCGACTTTGGAAACTCAGTTTCAAGAAAAACTATTACTCAAATGAACTTGAGAATTTAGGACAATATTTTAGAGATTTTATGAAATTAAATAAGGTAATAAAAAAGCCTATAGATACAGAACACTGTCAAATTATCTGTAGAAGAAATTATCAAATAAATAGTGAATTATTGTCATTTTTACATGCTTACGTACACGTGCTCTTACAATTATAATAAAATTTTTACAAGAGGCTACAATTTTAAAAATTGATGAAACGAAAGATCTTCACATTATACTTTGATTAACTTTTTTGAGTTTACTATAGAATAGATTAATGAGTATTGATTGAATAGACTTTGTAACTATATTTTTTCTTGAATTTTCTTAAGAACTTCTGAAATTACCATTCACAGTGATTGCTGTTTAAAGACACTTGCAGGAGAACCAAACTTTTAATGCGCATTACTTATTTAATGAAAGTTTTCAAGCCATCAGAAAAGTTTTTTTAGTATTATTTGCACATACATATGCATATTTAGAGCTTCCAACCAATTGAAAGCTTGAAAAGCGCTTATTATGTCTACATCATCATATATTCCAAAGTACACACATTTGTGCGCACATACCTTTATGTGACTCGCAACCTCTCCATCAAATTCACTTATACATAATACAAAAACTCGTTTTCTTATTTTATTCTCTGTTAGGATTACTTCAACCGAATAATTGTACGGTTTTAATGTACACAAAGTCATACACATTAGCTCATATAACGATCTAACAAGTAAGGAAGAACCGAAAGGTTAATATTCTCGAACTTTGCAATGGTCAAAATCGAGGGAATAATTTGAGGTGTTGGAAATTTTTACATTAGTAACCCAGGTCTACCCAATTTGAGTAATGGCGACAATCAAAATTTCGAAATTTAGAATTCTGACAACCGACATTTTGATTTAGCTGCATATTTAAATTTTGTCGGTATTTTGATGTGTCGGCATTTTAAACATCGGTAGTTTAAATGCAACCCGATACAAATTTTTCAAACTGATAATAATAAATAATAGAGAACCATTAGGCGAGGGGCCTTCCCTTTATAATTAAGAGCTCATACTTGAAGAGCACTTCTATGTCTATCATCATTCGCTTTTTTGACTTATCCTAACATTTTGTTAAAACTCTTCCACTGAGACATAAACTCACATAAACTCAACCAAAGGAACGAAATTGACGACATTTGGAGACAAAGAGGGACGGGATAGTTATAACAGGGTTTTGCCCCTAGACCGATTTCAATCACATCGCCAATCTACATCAGATTGGTTAAGAAAAGGTGTCCGCCTAATGTCAATGAAATATTAAACAGAGCTCAGAACTGCATTTAATTTTGACATTAAAACAATTGCGTCAACGTATTGGGCATACTACGTTGATTTTTCGACGGACGGAATGTGCTAAAAATGTTTAGTAGCTTTTATGAAGAAAGAGGTACTTGATTTATATATGTATGTATACGCTTCGAACCTCATCAATAGCAGTAGAAATTAACAAATTTTGTATTTTACTCAAATAGATACCAACTCTTAAAACACTAATTGTACAAAGTTTGATTTCAATATCTTCAGTAAGAGAAAAACATAGATCTTAAAATTGTGTTTTATAGGAAGTAGCCGTGGTTGTATTATGATTTCGTTAATTTTTTAACTGTAGCGGATGGTGCAAAGGTAATAGTATCAAATTTGATTAAAATTTGGTTGATTAGTTGCTGGGAAAAAATAAGGGGGTGCCACACCTACTATCTACTTTGTATACTAAGTTAGATGCATCCATTCCATACCATCCGAACTGCAAGATGTAGTGCCTTTGAATTTTTTCTTTAGCGAACTAACGCACTAGTGGTTTTCAAAATATGTACCAAGTTGTTCAATAAATTTATCGTTCGATAAGAGAGGGCATTGCTATTAAGCCACGATTTGTTTTGTTGGTACACTTTTCAATCAACGTAAGTGAAGTTTCATTTCAATCTGTCAATTCATTCTTTGTTTGCAAGCCATTTAGTGGCAACATGTACCGTATCTTTTTACAATGGATAAAATTTGGAAGATGTAAGACGAAAATAAATTCACGAACGAATATTAAAAGTGTATAATAATTGTACACATACAATTAAAACAGTAGAAAGATGGATTGCTGAATTTAAACGTGACTCTACAAGCCTTGAAGACAATCCACGTGAAGGACGTCCAAAAAGCGCATCAACACCAGAAATCGTAGCCGAAATACTGGATATGATTTTAGAAGATCGTCGATTGACTGAGAGAGATTTAGTAGAGGCTCTACACATCTCATTAGGCAGTGTGAGCCATATTTTAAATTTGGGTTTTAGAAAGCTGTGAAGAGTGGTGTGAACCTGGTTGTTCGGCTTCGAAACGAGTTCGTGTCCGGAAATCGGCCAAGACGGTTATGGCATCCGTTTTTGGGATGCGAGAGGAATTTTGTGGATTACTTGCAAACTGGTAAAACAATTAATTCTGAATATTATTGCAACCTTTTGGACCAGTTGAAGGAAAAAATCATGAAAACAGACCCAGGTTGAAAAGAAAAAAATCCTTTTCCGCCAGGACAATGCACCGTGTCAGAAGAGCATTTTGACAATGGCTAAATTTCATGAATTAAAGTTCGAATTGTTGGAGCATCTACCGTATTCACCAGATTTGGCCCCCAGCGACTTCCATTTCTTTCCAGAACTCAAAAAATTTATACGTGGCAAGCGTTTTTCATCACGGCTTATTTACTGCCGTATTATAGCGTATTTGCAGACCTTCCGGATTCTCACATCAGGGATGGGAACCACAGATTAGAGGATGGTCGAAGCAAGTGTATTAATGTTCAGGGAGATTATATTGAATAATAAGGTGTATTTTGATTAATAAAATTGTGTTTTTCTTATCAAACGACAAAATTATTTAACAATCTGGTATATAGCTTCATTTATAACTTAATTACAGAACTCTATGTTATATAGTTTAAAGGCACTTTGTGGGCTGACAGTGCTCCGATTTTGTTAATCTGCAATTTTCTCCATTATCATTCAAGTTATCACTTGCACGGGTAGACGGATGTCCTGAATTTAAATTGACTCTCTCGATTAATTACAAATAACCGTTCGGTAATCAAATCTGTTACACTCGGTGTAACATGTTGTGAGAGTATAAAGAACGATTATCAATTTCTGTATACGTAGTGCCATTCTCACAAGAACTAAATGGATGTTAATTCAAAATGAGCCCCTTTAGCAAACCTTACAATTTTCTATGGTGTTTATGGCTATCGGGAAGTGATGATAATTGGTTGGGTACTTGTTACATACTTATGATTATTTTAATGCAACCTTTCCAGCATCAGGTCTTTTACGTTGATAATTACTAATTTAGGCAATTTGTATTAAATGAACTTAAATCTAATCTTATTGTTAAACTCAGTATCTTTTTCTCTTGCCTAATTATTCTATTTTCTGCAATATTTTCTCACTTTGACCTGTGCAATTGTACGAGTATTTCTTTGTCAGTAACGTGTAGTGTTGGACATGACAACAGAGGGAGCCGAAGGGTCATCAATTACGGCTAGCGTATTTTCCATCGGTAATCCCGTGCACTCCTACAGCTATACTAAGTGCCCATCGGCATCGGTGTATGCCAATGTTGTACCAGTAGCAGCATTGAAAGTACTAAGGTTTGCCGGATCATATGTCCCGCTTGCGGTCATCAAAAGATTACCACTAATACCAGCAGATGTGGGAATATTGAGAATTTGAAGACTACCTGAAGCAGTGGGTACACCCACACCAACTAGATTCGCACTTAATAGCTGTTGCTGTGGTTTAGACCTATTTGGATCCTTAAGTATACTTTGAGGCTGTTTAGAGGTGCTGCTTGGAATCGTGGACATCATACTCCCGTTACCTGTAATGCTTGTGGTTTGTGTGGAGCATGAATTATTTGAAATATTTATCGGATGCAGCTCGTGAAGCAATTGGATGTTGCTAGCACCTGTCAAACTAGTATTCGTTAGTTGAGTAACATCGGGAGGCGGCATGCCCACAAGTCCACGCATAATGCCTCTACGAAGGGTACCGCTTCCATTGCCAATCATGGGATTACCACTTATTATAGATGCCTGCGTAATCGGTTGAAGATGTGCCATTGGTAATGGAGGCGATGTAAAATCTAGTTGAGGAGGATAATCCTGTTGGACAGAAAAAAAACAATGCATATATGAAAGTTTAAATAACCCTTCGATTATAAATCATTGACTCTTATACTGGATGAAAAAACATAAAAAATGAAAAAAGACTATAGTATTTAAAATTACAGTAATAATAATTATAAAATATTTGCATATGACATCAAAAAAATATATTAACATTCTTATTTGAGGATATTTCCAATGGCATGGCAATGTTTTCATATATTATGTACATATACATACTCGTACTTGTTTTGATATTGTTAGCTTTGTTTTGTATTCTTAAAATAACTCTCAGATAATGAAGGAACAACTTTATGGATTTTATATGGGACATTGCTTATAAAATTTGCCCATAATGCTTCTTACTAACTAGTCTTACTATTATTCTTTTGCAACTCGTTGCTACAGAGTATAATAGTTTTTATCACCTAATGGTTGTACGTATCACCTGAAACTAAAAGATATAGATATACATAAGGTTATAAACGCCACGCGTTGCTGTGGTATACATTTTATAGTATTATTCATATAATAAAATATTCAATACAGTGAAAATTTTTTGTGAATAAAGGCGAAAACGATTTTGTCGGTATAAGAATCGAAGGAATTGTACCTGAGTTTAATTTTGAATATGTTCATACAAATAAATTTCGTTGGAAAAATAAAGAATTTAAGGCTGCTTTCTCAATGTTTGGTTGCCAGCGTTTCTGTCGAGTTAATAGAGTTGTCCGCTTAATAGGTTGTACTTATTAACATCAACTATGTGCATGGCTACTGGAAATGTCCGCTTAATAGGGCGTCCATTTAAGAGAGCTTTCGCTGTATTTTTTATTGATGTATTATTTTAACTATCCTATCTTCTAAGTTGGTTCGAACTGAACACAGTGTGCTAAATTTTACTAAAATCGGTTTAGTAGTTTGGGAGTCCATTGCGGACACACAACGTGCCATGTACTTTTTATATATAGTATAAAGATAAGTGATCAAGATGAAGATAAAAGTTGTAATCCGGGTAACTGTCTATCTGTTCGTCCGTGCAAGCTGTAACCTGAGTAAAAATACAGATATCTTGATGAAACTTGGTACGTGTGTTCCTTAGTACAAAAATAATTACAAGTTTGTAATTGGACCACCGCCACGCCTACAAAACGACATTAACCGAAAACCTACAAAATGCTGTAACTAAGCTCTAAATTAATGTACATGTCTCCTAAACTACTAAAGCTAAAACCATATTTGGTTAAAGCCAATGGATGGAATCGGAAGACAACCCCGCTATATAACGGTACTGTTCAAAACTACTAAAAGCGCAATAAATCAATAACTAAATACGCCAGAAACATAAAATTTTGCCTGCGAGATGGTATAGGCGTGACACCACCCACTTTTTGGGGAAATCCTATACGTTGAAATCCGCCTTACCGATTTTGACCAAATTTCGTACGTATTCTCACATTTCTATGTTACGGTACGAGAACTGGTGAAATCAGGAACGCTTCCCACATAGCACAATTTTGAATTCCATTTGATTCATTCACTTTCCAGTACACAAGTCAAAAAGTAATTAGTGTATCGGGATATAACTTTGCAAAAATAATGGCCTTAGTGCATGCCATCTTATGACCGAAAATTGTTCAAATCCACCCAAAAATATTCAAGAACCTACAAGGTGCGTTTCAAAGTAAACAGGACTTAAAAAACAGAACAAATGGTTTTTTCGGCAAAATCAATTTATTTTATTCAAAATAGTCTCCTTCTGCTTCAATACAGCTTTTTACACGGTCCAAAAGCATGTCGAACGAGAGTTTTAGCTTGTTGGCCGGTATGGCCGCCAGTATGCCGGTGCAAGCCTTTCGAATGGCCTTTACGTCTGCATAACGCTTTCCTCTCATAGGCAAATACTTTTTACTGGATCAGGTGAACACGTGAAGTGGTTAATGATTGAAATGTGGTTTTTGGTCAAATAATCGTCCTTCGAATGTTGGATTCTGAGCAATTTTTGGTCGTCAGTCAATTTGTGCGGAACAAACCGTGTAGACACCTTTCGTAATCCCAAATGTTCAGTCAAAATGCGATAAAATGATGTTTTGGAGATGTTCAATTCCATTTCCATGAATTTCAACGATGATTTCGGTTGATTTTTGAGGAATTCACGCACAGTTGCGATGGAATTTCCGGTGATCACTGATTTTGATTGGCCACATGTTTATTGTCATTAATGTCCTCACGACCCCTTTGAAAACGTTCCTGCACTCTGCTACGGAATAGGCAATCAACACCATAAACTTGTTTCATCCATTGAAATGTTTCGGTAAAAGTTTTACCAATTTAAAACAAAATTTAAGGTTGGCTCTTTGTTCGAAGCTCATTATCGCACAGATAACACAAACATACTGACACTTACAACGCAATAACTTCACTTCCAATCAATGAAATGTCATGAAATTCTCACTGGACTAGCAGATTCTAACGCCAGGGCCGCCAGATTCAGAAAGTCCTATTTACTTTGGAACGCAACTTGTAGATACCGATTATTTGCACCACAGTACCTATAGTTGACTTTTGGTCGAAAATATTGGCCAATGTCTGAGATATATAATTGAAAATCAGGGATAATTCTTCCCTGAAAATGGTATGTCTGTATGTTAAGAATGGGTTGAATCGGGCCAATACTTCTCTTAGCCTTCATATTCCTAATATATAGATTTTCGAAGTTCGGGGTAACTTTGTACCACATATATCGGCCAATATGTGAGTTATCCCAATGAAAATGAGAGAGGGTGTTTTACTCATAACAGTTCACCTTAGTGCCTAAACTAGATATCGGGATTTTCGAACAACCAGCTGAATTTATTCTATATGATTGACTTTTTAGTATGTGGTGTGTACATTATATGTGGTATTGGGAAAAATAGATAAAATCGAGTCGATACTACCCCAACTCCCATATACTACATATAATTATTTTCCTTTTCCAACAACATAACAATATAAGTATGCCATAATTTTGCTTGTATTTTACACCTTAAAGTATTTCACTGGCATTAATTCTTGCAAATTGCTAGAGTATAAAATGTTCGGTTCCACCCAACCTTAGCTCTTCCTTACTTGTTATTATTGTCTATTTTTCATAAATAGCTATTAATTCCTGGGGTATTTCCAAAGCATTTATCATCTGGGTTTTAGAGATATCGATCTGAAATTTTACACTCGTCTTTTTCTCGCAAAGTACACCTTTGTTTTGTTGGAATCTCTGATATCGAAGAACTATAGCATTTACCTGCTACACATATTGCCTGGTCAAACTCAAGTCCTTCTATAAAAAAACCCTTTAATTAGAAAAGTTTTTTCACGAAATTTAGCACAAATAATGATTATTCACGGTATCGCAACAATCTCCACAGAATTGACCGATCACATTTAACTCCTTGAATCGAAAACTTTTATATTTTTAACACCTTGTTTTCTTTAAAAAAAAATTGGCATTTTTGACAATTTCTGAACGTATTGCCTAGATCGGACAACTCTAGCATATAGCTGCCACTCAAACTGACTGAATAAAGTCGAGATAAAAGATATATTATGTTATAACATGTAAGGAAGGGCTAAGTCGGGTACATACTTCTATATGTACATTAAACCAATTATAAGTTTTTTTTTTTTTTGAACTCAGCTCATAGGTTCTTCTTGTCATTGTGATCCCCTTATATATTAATTTAGTGCTTAGTTATGGCACTTTACAGATTTTTGCTTAATGGCAATTTGAAGGTGTGGCAGTAGTCTGAGAACGGCCATTTACGAACTCTATTTTTTGCCCATAAACACATGTACTAAGTTTTTTTTGAACAAAGAGACGCATGGACAGACAGAGAGACATGCGTCTCGCCATTCTAATCGTTCACAGATATACATATATAATCTTATAACTAATATCTCGATTAGTTTTAGGAGACACAAACAACTGTCAGGTGAATAAAACTATTATAATCTGTAGTTAGATATTGCAAAAGTTTAAAATATGCATCTTCCGTGATGATCAAGACCGGCACGTTACTGTGAATGGAAATCGCTACCGCTCAATGATAACCGGGTATTTTTGACCCGAATTAGAGGATATGGACTTGGACAATATGCGGTTTCAACAGGACGGTGACACAAGCCACACAGCGAATGTCACAATCGATTTATTAAAAATCAAGTTTGGGGAACGTTTTATCTCGCGAAATAGCGCAGTCAATTGGACGCCTCGGTCGTGAGATTTGACGCCATAAGACTATTTCCTGTGGGGCTACGACAAGTTTATGCTCTGCTGTATCGGCTGATTTAAGCTTAAATCGTCGAAGATTGGGTTCAGCATTTGGACTTCTGTAAGCGTGCCCGTGGTGGCCATGCAAAAAAATGAATTCCAAAAAATGAGTTCCATACATAGTGGCATCCAATGCACTTTCACAGAAAAAATAACATTTGCAGCGCTCTTATTGAAAACCCTTCATACATATATACATATACTAGCTGACCCCGCAGCCGTTGCCCTGCGTGAATTTATGTGTTTTGAAATGAAAAGAAAGTTGAATTTATATTGTGTTGAAAATCATTTTTTTTTTTAATGTAGCGCAGCTTGATAAACAAATTTTTTTGTTTTCTGTTCTGGTGCGTAAATATACAGAGAAGATGGGTTTCCAATTCGTGAACACGATTTATGCCACACTTCTATCTATCTATCCTTTTGTCCTGTTGATTGCCATCACAAATGCAATTTTCTCTGGAAACGGAATATATTTGAAATGAAATTACTGTCCCCTTATATTCGGTAACTGCGTCACAATTATTGGGGTTCTTTACACAGTTTCGGTGAATAAATGAAGATTGTGAAACATACTAATGACAGATCTAACTTTGAGATGCAAATTATGCTGCGGCATACCAAGCCTATCCAAAGAATTTAGAAATTCTACTGGATTATTCACGGCTTTGTCTTCATTGTCAAGACGATCGATCGATTTTTATGAGCGCAAACCCTTCTGAATTTAACTTTGAATCTTCCAGTTTAAGTCATTAACATCTGTATTTTTGGCAACTAAAACTGCGCGGGCTCTCAAGCAATCGTAGTAATGACAATTTGCTATTGTTGGGATAAACGTGATCAGTTCTTCTTTCGTTGAAGTGAATTGACAATAGGCAGGAAAAATTTATATCAAACCAATGGAAGTATCAATCGAAATTTGCCCATTTCCAATCATTAGCGAATACAATGTAAAATGTCATTGACAATATCATTTTTTCGTATCCCTTAATTGACACGAATTTGAAGGATGATATGTCGAAATGATCTTCACGAAAAGTATGCGAACTTCAGTGGCATGCGGAGTAGCTATCGCATCGCCCATCATTTGATTCCAGTTATTATCATGTTCCAGTAATTGCACTTGCTGGCTTGCAAACACTCTACCATTCACAGCACGCAATGACTTAAATGAAGTTGAACCGCGAGGCGCACCATAGTCGGAAAACTTTCATTAAATGCAAAAGTAAATATCCTACAAACCGCTTTATTGCAGTTCACGTATCGACCCATTTGATACTTACTGATCTCATCTCATTCAAGGTCAATAATCGCACTGTTGCTTTATTTGGTGATGTATTTGCAAACGTATTTCAGTGATTTCACCAAACTGTAATACTCAAGTTTTGAATGTGAATTAGACAACATTGGCGAATATAGTACGATCCATATGTTGTCAACTTCGATATTCACTCCTCTAAATTGAATGCTAAATGTTCTGCCATTGTCGTCTGGTGACATTTCCAGTTTGCGTTTCCTAAAGAAATGCACCTGGATAGCGTTTCGTGCATTTATTGTCGGACATACAAACCGAAGAAGAATTGTGGTGTTCGCAATGCTCGTGAACCATATTGGTTTTTACCACTTCGTATAATTCTGGATCTATCTCTGGATCAGGAATTTCCGCAAAAATGATTGCATCAATTTAATCTAATGTAACCACCATCCACCATCCAAAAAAGAAGAAGCGGAAAACCTCTTCTTTGCCCCTCAACAGAGTACATCCAGCATCTAACAGCACGTTGATTCAAGATAAAGTCCATCAAACATCGTAACTGTTGATTGAAAAGTCGTGTTGTGACATCGTGACGATGGCTGAGTAGCTATCGCGGTCCATAATTCAGCAGGTACTATATGTCATCGCATCCTGGGAGTACTTCCTGCATTGCCTTGCCTTAGGCTGCCATAAATTGATGACAAACAGAACGCCGACCTCTTCGTGGCTTCGTAACAAATTTCAATCTGTAATTGATCTTTTTATGTGAAACACGTATAAAGTGTTCACTGAATAATTTTCAAAAATTTTTCTTTTGAATAGCTGGATTAAAAAAGCAAACGACCGAAATTGAACTATTCAAATAATTTACAAATCAAAATATTGAAAAACAAAACAAACAAAAATTGAAAAAAAATTATATGAAAGAAAGTTATTTTTTGGAATTATCCAATTTTCCGACCTTTCCTAATTAAAAGTGTAAGGTATTTTTATTTCTAAACCTTCCCCGATCCACAACGAACACATTAAAAAAACAATTATCAAATTTGGTTCAGTCGTATGAAAGTTATGAGCGTACATACATTTTGGCGATTCATTTTTATTTATATAGATATACGCTTCACTCAACTTTTAATGACTGGACGTACCATTCGCAACACCGTCACCCATATTGAGACCCAGCATTTATTATTGGATAATAATTGTCCGAATAGACCAGGTCCGGTACGCACTTAGAGAATTGTAACGATTTGTTCAATAAATCTTTTTAAATCTACTCGGTCCTATTACTTTCCGGATAAACCTTTTAAACACGCAAAATGCCGCATTTGGGACGAATAGTAATCTAAAGAGATACAAGAGCTGTCATTTCATCCAGAAAAAACTACGGTTTGGTGTGGTTTGTGGGCCGGTGGAAACATCGGTCGATATTTCTTTAAAAATTATGTCTTGTCTTCGCCAGTTGCCAGGCGAGATGCTCAAACGAGTCCTCGAAAATTGGACTAAATGGATGGACCATCTGAAGAACGTAGCCGCGGCCAACATTTAAAAGATATAATTTCAAAAATAAAGAATGTTCCTACGAGTGATAATAAATTATTTCCCAATTAAATTTGAAGTTTCTATGTTTTACCTTTCTTCACAAATGTGTCGAGAAACAACTACAAGATAGCTAATATGTATAAGTACATATATATACTCTTGACTTTGCATATTTTTAAATTAAAAAAGTAAAGAAGGGCTAAGTTCGGGTGCAAACGAATAGGTGACACTTTTGGAACATGCAAGAATCAAAGCCAGGGAAATACTTTACTAAAGTCAGCCGAATGTTCGAAAATATCGATATTAATTATATAGAGGCCAGGCTAAGTTTTTTGCTCAAATGTATCAAAGCTAGATTGTTACTAATTAAACACTATACTATATATATCACACAAAGACTGACATTTTCGATTAAAAGTCAGCTATAGGTACCGGGGTCTAAATATTCGGTACCTAGAGGCTTAAACAGTTTTATTGAATTTAAACAACTTTTAGTCATAAGATGGTACACACTAAAGACATTATTCGTGCAAAGTTCTATGCCATTATATTAATTGCTTCTTGATTTGTGTACTGGAAACTGGAAACGAATTAAGTGGAATTTTTGCCCACACGTGCTTCTTTCTACTGCGATCCTCCCTACCAAATTACAGCTTTATATCTTAATTTAGTGCTTAGTATGGCGCTTTATATTTTTCGGTTAATAGCGATTTGTGGGCGTGGCAGTGGTCCGATTACCCCTACTAATTCGAGTTTTTTTTGTACTAAGGAACCCACATAGCAAGTTTCATCGAGCTATCCCAGACATTTTTTTTACTAGGTTAGTACAACTGTCCGTAATTATGATGCCAAAAATTAGCGCAACCTGTTAAAAAGTAGGTTTATAGCAGCTGTTTATGTCAGTGGAATTCCCGATACTTTCTTGACTGGTTGTATACATAAATATGCTTATATCTATCTCGCTTAGCTTTAGAGGTTAGGTGGGTTTGAAAATTTAAAAAACAAAAAAATCGATTTTTTTTTGTCTTATTAAATATTCCAAAATGTTTAGAATATTCTCCTAAAATTTCAAATCGATCCGAGTAAAATTCTAGGAGATATATCCTTCGGAAGTTCCGCCCATTAGGCCACGTCAGCGCAGCGCTTCGCAGGTATACAGAATATATCTCAACACTCTATTTTTTAAGTCGGTGGATACGATTTCTTGAAAAGTTATAAACCGATTTGGCTCAAATTTTGCACACATCTTTGAAATAACATTATCTACTTAATGAACGATCATTTTTTTCATAATAAATAATTTTTTTGAGCCAAAATATGGCGAAAATTTAACCAAAAAATGTGTTATTTTTTTTTAAGTCTGTCAAAAATTCAAATTTCAATATTTTTTTCCCTTCGTTCAATAAAGATATTAATGCATGTACTAACGAAATATTTTTGGTTTTTTGATTTTAGATAATCCAATTCTGAGTTATGACGTCCACGGCAAGATCACTTTTTTTTGAGACGTCACGGGAGATGAGTTGTCAACGGCTGAGTTTTCAGAATTTTTACATGAAAATTTCACAAAATAGTCTTTAAATATGTACCTTCGAATGCTGAATTGTTTGAATGAAATATATGATTGTATGTATTAAAAAAAATGATGAAAATACGCTTATATTTAGCCTCTGAAACCCACGTAACCCCTCCCTTTAGGTGATACGTACAATCGTTAGGTGAACAAAACTATAAAACTCTGTAGCAACTGGTTGCAAGAGTATAAGTAATAAATTAAAGGGAATGTTTCTTTAGGGCTTAAATTACCACTTTGTAACTAGACTATTCATAAGCGTTAAAGCAAGTCTATTATCCAAAAATAATATAATATAATATAAAGATTATGTGCATTGCCCACTACATGCAATTATATATGAATGTGTATGTAATAAATAGAATTCTATAAGTTTAGCAATAGGGTTCGCAAATATCATTGTTTTTAGCGAAAAATGGAGTTATTCTGCAAAGTGGAACTGCCCTTAAGTTTCACGGGGTTCAATTGGATTATGCCTTGGAACATAATAGTGTTCTAAGGGTGTAGGATGCAAATTCGAAAAATATTTAAGCTACAAAAGTATGTTGTTATTTATGGAGAGCGATCAATTGCTCAAAATTATTATATTGATTAATCAAACGAAAACTACTTACCATAGGCGGATATGAAAGATATCTGTCACTATTCATATTATAATATGAACCATCAGGTGGCGGCGCTGGCGAAGGGGACGGAATGTACACGCCTTTGTTTATAAGGATTTGATCATCGTGTGCTCGGTGATCTAATATATTTGTGACATTACTGTGGTGCCGGGGATGTGGTAATGTTCGAGCATTGACTGTAAGTTGAAAAATTAAATATTAATTTTTTAAAAGGTCCTAAGTCTCGAATACTAGAAGTAGTAGTAAGTTTCAAGATCCAAATAAAATAGCGTACTTACCTATGTTACTTGGATAGACCATCGGCATAGTGCCATCTTTCTGATAACGAGGAGGTGGCATATCGCTGCTTTCTACCAAATATGTCGAAGCTGCCTTTTTTCGTGCCTCATCCTTGAAGAAAATATATATTTTTGTAGTGAAATCAATGATTTTAAAACAAAATTATCTATCTAAATATATGATCATTTGAAATATTAATCATTGGAGAATTCAGAATTTTTTTGTTTGGAAAGTGGGGAGAGTTAATTAACATTTACTTGAAACATGAAGATTATTATATTAAATATATCTTTATACAGTTTAAAATCATGGTGGAAAGATTTCAAATCGACCTTCTAATATCAAATCCTACAAAATTGAAAAAACAAAATTCGTAGACGTGCGGGTTACATACTTTATACTGTACTCAGTTCGTGTATTGAACAGAAAAATTGCACAAAACAAAACGATGCGGGCTAAGTTTTGAGAACTTCTTATGCAGTGACTTCAATGTCATGATGCGTGTCCAGCAACGCCAGGCCGATCAATCTATCTTGAAGTATGTTCATCGTCAGCCACGTTTTCATGCGGCGAAGTGTCGAAAAAGAGCGTTCAGAGCTCGCATTCGCAGGAAACTATGAATTATGGTGTATAGGTCTACATCCTAGTTCTTCAAAGTTTTCAATGCCGTAGTCGGTAACTTGTTGACTTTTACTTCTGCCCCCAATGACTCTGCCAGTGATCAAGTTTAACTTTGAACTTCAAACGTCGCACGACGTTGTCATTATCCTTTGAATTCATATATCCATATATCAAGCAGTCAATAAGATTTTCCATTTCTTTGGTTTTCAAAGCACATAATTTTTCTGGAAGCAGCAAGCTTAGTTGAAATCCATCTAATACTTCTCTAAAAAAGTGCGGCTTCAAATCTTCGCGGATTGTATCCAAAAGAGAAATGTACACTGAGACTATTATTATTGACAAATTCTCAAGCAAAAATTTTCGCGTTTTGTTTGTCGGCGCATGTTTTTGGGTTTTCTTCGCCAACTTTCAATTCCGCCCATTTCCTCCCACTGAATCCGCCACTTTATTAATATTTTGAGCAATTCAAGTAATATAGTTTTGGGTTTTATTTTGGAATCAAAAGTTATTTTATGTAAAAAAAATGTTTCGTATGAATTAAGCATTTCTTACTGTAAAATACATATTAAGGCACATATGATTGTTTAGAAACACTAACTACAAAAAAGTCACTACTCGAAAAATTACAAATTTTCATCGGGAGAGTTTATGTAAATAAAAATAAAATCACAATTATTTCATAAAAGTGGCACATTCCAAATAATACAGGTTATCACTCTTTTTAACCCTAGAATGGTAAACACCGCCTGTGAGGCGAAGAATTTTTTTTTTTTTTGCAATATTTCCTGATCGTTCACTCGTATTAAGACGTGCACTCGTGCCAACTCAGTTGAGTGTTGTACGAGCTTGGGCACAAACGTATTTTGTTTTGCTGCGTTGCGTTGGTTATATATAGATACGTGTGTCGCCTCTGAGGCGAAGTTTACCAATAAAGGTACTTTTTTTGTACATATTCGTTTGCGCATTTGTTTTGTTTTTTTTTTTTTGTTAAAATTTTGAGTTTTTGCATAATTTTTATAGTTTTTAGAGATGGCTCCTCCTGATGTGCAGTTACTCAAATGGCTGGAGGAGATATCGCTTGATGGAAGTGAACTTGATGACGATTTGGGTGTAGATATCGATTCAGATGACAGTGTGGCTGATCCCACTTACGTCGATGATTTCGACGATGACATGCAGTATATTAATGTATCTAATGAAAATGATGTCAGTATACAATCCACACCGACTCATATTCATGAAGCTGTAGACACGTCGCAAAATGGCGATCAATTGGCTTGTGAGAACTGCATAATTACGCCATCGGCATCGGTTATAAGGGGTAAGAACAAATATATATGGTCTTCCGAACCGTCTTCGACAACAAAAGTATCGAACAGAACTTCTTCGAGAAACATAGTTCATATTATGCCAGGACCAAAAGAAGGAGCCAAGGGATCCCTTGAAGTGTTTTGAACTGTTTTTTACTACAGAATTGAGGGATGAAGTACTCTTACGCACTAATGAATATATTGACCAAGCAGCTACCAAGTATACAATTCAGAATACCACCACATCACAGGTAACAATAGAAGAGCTTCGTGCTCTTATCGGTATATTTATCATGAGTGGTGCGTTAAAAAATAATCACCTGTCAACTGTTGAACTGTTTGACCTTACTATTTGTGGATCCCAAAATTTAGCTGCAATGAGCTGTAAACGATTTGAGTTCCTTGTCAAGTGAATACATTTCGATGATCGTAGCACAAGAGACGACAGAAAAAAAACAGATAAGTTTGCGCGTATCCGATATATTTGGGAAATTTTTATCAAGCAGTGTAGAGATCTATATCAGCCAGGATCGTACGTGACAATAGATGAACAACTTTTGGCGTTCAGAGGACGTTGTCCATATCGTATGTATATTCCTAATAAACCGGCAAAATACGGAATAAAGATTGTTTTAGTGTGTGATGTAAGATCAAAATATATGATTGATGCGTCACCGTATTTGGGAAAAAACGTCGGCACGATTATAAATGAACCATTGGTATCTTACTATTGTAAGCTGTTGACAAATACTATACATGGAACGAATCGTAATTTAACTGCCTGTTTAAATGAGTTAAGCATCCACCCCCTCTACTCGATAAAACTGGCGCATCCTAATGGTACAGTGTAATTCACCACAGCTGATACCACACAACACAACTCAACACACCACCACATCAATCAACGCACATAACAAAAAGGCTGGAAAAAAGGATTGCGGACACATTCGATCTATATAAGCCGCACATTTACATTCATTTTTTGAGACACTTTCCGGTTGTAACACTCATCCCGCGCGCAGCATCAACGTCCGAATCTATACTGCGCCGTGTCAAGACTACCTTTGGAGCTAATCGACATCGTTCCGCCCGCGCCGACATACAGCATTGGAAAACATTGGGCTGTACTTCGATACCAACACACTTTTATAATATATGTATATAATAATACGATAATTATAAATATACAAGTATTGTGCTTTTTATAAATACACTGATTTTTCTTTTTAAACACTCGCGCGAATGTGAGTGTAAGTGGAATAGTTTAAATTGAGTGGTTGGTATTTCCGAATAAATTATTAAGTTATCGCATAATTATTTATAGTCCTTCGAGCCTTAACGAAAGGCACCTATAACAGACAAATTAAAAACAATAATAACAATAATAAATAAATTTGGTGGCAATCGACATATATAATATATGCATAAAGTGCTGTGGAGAAAACCAAAATGCAAAGTGAAGTGACTAAAACAGAACAAAAAAAAAAAAAAACAAACAAACAAAATAAAATAAACAAAAAAAGAAACAAACGAAAGTGAGTGCAGTGCTCTTAAAATATATAAAAGGTGAACTAACAAGCACAAAAAATTACAAGAAAAATCAAAATATAAATACAGTTCCAACAAAAACAAAAGAAACCCAAAAACAACAGACAGAATATTAGGCGCGAAACCAAATAAAACATAAATTTGAGAGCAGCAAAAAGAGTAAACCAAAGTACAAAAAACAAAAACCAGAGCAGTTCAGTGTCACAATAAAAAAGAAAACAAAATAAACAACAATAGTGCATTTCTATGTATACACATATGTACATACATATATATCAAAACAATTTAAAAAGTACAGGAAATATGGACAAAATTCCTAATTAAACTAAAAATACATACATAAAAAAAAAAAAAAAAACACTGGGCGCGAAACCCAGCAGGAGAACATACATACTTACATATCAACAAATTAAACGCGCGCGAAACCTAAATGTAAAATATAAACTAACAAATTAAGCGAGCGCGAACAATT
Organism: Bactrocera zonata; assembly: GCA_037783105.1. NCBI lineage: Eukaryota > Metazoa > Arthropoda > Insecta > Diptera > Tephritidae > Bactrocera > Bactrocera zonata. Next base: position 105,258 of record JBAWJQ010005153.1, on the reverse strand, counting down.
AAAACAAATATTCAAGATAACAACAGCAAAGAGGAAGCCAGCTGGAACATAGAACGGGGAACGTAGAAGGCAGGCAACATATGCGCAGACATACACCCTACAAAATATAGTACCATTCCAAATACCAAGTGAGCGTATTATGTTCATCTTAATTTAATATGTGCAAATATGTATGACCAATATTACAGTTTTATCCGATATAAAATTTGTAATAAAAAATATGCTTGATAAAATAAATACTCAAGAATTTACTTGCACTGGTATCCGGCAATACCTCTTATACTTTATCAAGTAATAAGCAGGATTTCTTAAAACTTGTAAGCGAAGGCAAACTATAATATCATTATAAAAAAGTAACACATAAAATAAATTTAAGACACAGATACATACATATTCGCATATTTACCCAATGGAAATATATTTCTCCGCTATACATATTTTTTATATATTTTCATACTATGTATATACATATGTAAATGTTCATATCAGCAACATAAACTAAGTGGATAATAAACAGAAATCTAACTTCTTACAAATTAACAAACAACATACAAAGCGCATACGGGAGCATACCTGTACGTTACCCAATTCGCTTTCGCGCTCTCGTTCTAGTGCGAACTTACATACATAGTATATACAATCATACGGCATAGAATCTATCTGTAATTTTATACCCTACACTGGGTACCACAAGCTAAATTATTAAAAATATAATTTTAATAAAATTTTCAAAGATAGGGTTTATCTTAATTTTCCGTAAAAAACTAAACGGTAAGGCAAAGTAAAATTGACTTTTACAAAATACATTTATTGGAACGATTATCGAATATCGATTATCGAAATATATGTATAGTACATCAAATTATAAATTTGAACAACATTCCAACATACGTACATATAGAGATGTGCATTTAAACATACACATCTTAGCATCTATTCTGCAATACCACTTGTTCTTTGTCAAACAAAAACAAGCAGGATTGCATGCAAAAAAGCGAATTGATCTCTCGAACGAGCTCTCAATTGCTTAAGAATATAAGAAAAAGCATAATCATAAGCACACAAACAATTCGTGCATACTTATGTAAATAACGCATTGATCTCTTCAACGAGCTCTCAATCGCACAAAGCATAAGTACATACATACATACATATGCATATACAAGTCCGAGTATTAGGGTGGACCTAAATACAAAATTTCGGACATCAAATATTTTAATATATAAAAAAGGTGGTTTAAAAGCAATTAACATTTCAAAATAAAATATAAATAATAATAGTATTGCAATAACACTGCAAATAAATAAAAAACGATTTATTTAAAAATACGTTTTTTACAGATATAATCTAAAAACAAAAAAAAAAAAACTCTTCAAAAGAGTATTCAATTTATTATACTTTATAGCTTCCATTACAATACCATTAATCAGTTTACACTTAGAAAATCTTTAACAGTATTTTAATATACAAATATACAATTTAATAAAAATGGTTAATTACGAAAAAAATCAAAATACACCTGCAGGAGCTATACGCTCAAAACCGGCTATTAAATTCATTTCAGAAAGTGACAGTTTAACAAGATACTGCACTAGATTTGCCTCTTCACCGATTCACGAAAACTCGGAATCGTTACTAGAAATCAAAATTATAAATCTTAATAATTTTTGGACACGACTCCAAGCGGCTCATGACGCCTCTACTATGGCGTGACGATTCAGAACTACCTCAAAATTTTAAATCATCGGCTTACGATATTTACGAAAACTGCTTGGAACAATATGAAGAAACGAAAGCTATGATCTCCGATCAATTAAAGCTCATTAAAGCAATTGCACCTACTCCCCACAGTAGAGTAGAGCTGCCACAAATAGACAATCAAGAGGCAAGTTCAGGCATCCAACTCGAGGTGCCTGCATGTGATACAGAAACCTTTTACGGAGATTATGAAGAATAGCCGTCCTTCCGGGACATGTTCACAGCCGTTTACATCAACAATCCACAACTATCAAAGGCACAAAAACTGTATCACCTTCAACACAAAACAAAAGGTCAAGCAGGCAAAATAGTTAAACAGTTCGCTTTAAATGACGATAATTTCAATTTGGCTTGGGAAGCTCTAAAAGCTAGATACGAAACACTATTAAACATGCCTAAAATCAAGAAAGAAACAAGTGAAGAATTTGTAACACTACAATCCACTGTTTCAAGTTGTTTGTCGATTCTATCGACACTAAATATTCCCACAGACGCCTGGGACCCAATTCTGGTAAATGTTTGCACCGCCGCATTACCAGAAAATCGTTACTTCTATGGGAGCAATCGCTCTCATCACGAAAAAAGTGCCCAACGTGGCACCAAATGAAAGATTTTCTCACCACCCAATATGAAATTGCGGAAAGGTTAGAAGAAAAACTAGTCAGAAATAAGAACATTAAACACGACCAAAATAGAAGCTTAAATGGACCCCAAGCTAGAAGCAAAACCAAATTAAACAGAATTTCTAACAAAACACAATCGTCACATCCGAACAAAGAACACATACGTCATGCGAACTATGCACAAGAGGGCATAAGCTTAAAACTTGCGAAAAGTTTAAAAAATTAAACCTTAACGAAAGGAACAACTTTGTCAGATCAAAAAGACTCTGTACAAACTGCTTGTCCAATACACATAATCTTAAAAATTGCAGAAGCAAATTTAACTGCTTATATTGTCATAAAAGACACAATACAATGCTTCATTACAGCAGATATCCGATCTCTCTCCAAAGAAGCGCTTTTACAAAATTAACCACCGGCTCAATTGCAAAAGCAAATCACGAACGCCAAAATACTAAAAATTGCCAAGAGACACCATGTTGCTCAAAGGCACAAAAAGTTCAAACGCTGCACAGCGAAACACAAAGTGGACTAGTTACCGAACCAGTTACAACCATACCAACTCAAGTTGAGTACAATTCAAATAAATATCTTAATTCACAATTAAGGAAATTTCAAACTCTAGAAGATCAGTATTGTGAAGACTTCTCTGAAGCTACAACTACTCGATCAAATAATGGCCGGTACGTCGTACGACAACCACTAGAGCCACAATATTCCAATACCTCACATATTGGTAGAAAAAACAAAGTAAGATTTCGGACTAACAATATTAAAAACTCAAATATATGTTACTTTTCGACCCCGCAGGATGGCTTTCGCCAATAATGGAAACAACAAAATCCTGAATAAATCATTGAGCGGTAGATACTAAAACCCAAATTAGTGCATACGCACTTAAACACAGTATAATAATAATAAACAACCGGTATACCACACCGATGAAATATAAAATTTAAATAACCGCTAGCAAATTAATACAAGCAAACAACTTAATTGCTAGAATAATACAGTATATAGCACCAATACTTACACAAAATACAATTTCCTATTAAAACCATTACATATTACATGTCTCAAATATTAAATATAAAACTAGGCAAAATATTCGCCTAGGGGGCCCAGGATGTTTAAATGAGTTAAGCATCCACCCCCTCTACTCGGTAAAACTGGCGCATCCTAATGGTACAGCGCAATTCACCACAGCTGATACCACACAACACAACTCAACACACCTCCACATCAATCAACGCATATAACAAAAAGGCTGGAAAAAAGGATTGCGGACACATTCGATCTATATAAGCCGCACATTTACATTCATTTTTTGAGACACTTTCCGGTTGTAACACCCACCCCGCGCGCAGCATCAACGTCCGAATCTATACTGCGCCGTGTCAAGACTACCTTTGGAGCTAATCGACATCGTTCCGCCCACGCCGACATACAGCATTGGAAAACATTGGGCTGTTCTTCGATACCAACACACTTTTATAATATATGTGTATAATAATACGATAATTATAAATATACAAGTATTGTTCTTTTTATAAGTACACTGATTTTTCTTTTTAAACACTCGCGCGAATGTGAGTGTAAGTGGAATAGTTTAAGTTGAGTGGTTGGTATTTCCGAATAAATTAATAAGTTATTGCATAATTATTCACTGCCGATAACTGGTTTACTTCCACTCCGTTAGCTGAGCAGTTGCTTCAACCACCATACAACCTTACTTTTATTGGAAGCAAGAAATTCCTGCGGAGTTCAAACATAGTTCATCACGTAAAGTTGGGACATCTCTTTTTGGATTCCGCGAAAAGCTCACTCCTCAAAAAACTGTTCTTTTGCTCTCTACGATGCACGACAAGCCTTCCGTTGACTCCGCTTCGGGTAAGCCAGTAATAATTCAATCTTATAATGAAACAAAAGGTGCTGTGGATACTTTTGATCAAATGTGTGGCCACTCAAGCTGTAGCCGTAAAACCAAGCGTTGGCCACTTTGTCTTGCAGAATTTATTTTAAGTTTTAAGATTTATATTATTTTTTAATATGTTAATTAGATATAAGGTCTACAAGCTCACTTGTAGACACTGAAGTTTATTTTTTGATCTCAAACTGTTTTTTAATTTTTTATATCTTTTTTGTAAAAGATCTATTCATACTACTGATAAAATATGTGATCTATAAATGTTGCCAATAATATATTTAAGATATTCAAAAAATGAATTGTTTTTTGTTTATTTTTATTACCAAGCATGTAATATATACGTTTTTGTTTTTGTTTTAATAAATTTTTGTTTTGTTAAGGGTAAAATGTGGGTTTTTTATAAAAGTCGCCTCACAGGCGAAGATTACCATTAAAGAGCAAAAAAATATGTTTACCATTCTAGGGTTAAATTAGAGACACAACTTCGCAGAATACATCAGAAAAATTAACTTACTTCTGCAATAGCGACACAACTACAAATAGTACTCTTTAGTTGGTAATGCGCGAGCGAGGTAAACGACGTAATATCACAAAAGTGGAGTGAAAACAATGACATTTCTGGGGTATTACGAATCGGAATTTCAGAAAAATTGATTCTTGATTTGTGACTCTTTTGTAGATGGTATATATATTTACAAAAAATTAATGAATATATACGAAAAATAAAATTTACTGTTTAGCGAATTATTCACTATTCTCCCTAGGTTGTCAGTTTGAGAAGTATCGGCTCTAAGATAAAGTTCGATTTAACACTTTTCGATTTATTTACTTTTCGAATTCACTTCAGTGACTTTTGTTTAAATTTTTTGTAACAGTCAAACAAATAAAATGTATTACATACTTGTATGTTTTGTCAATATTTTTAATAATTTACACTTACTGTATATTCAATTTGACTGCCATCATTTGAGTATGATTCACTCTTTTCGGAAACACTTGATAATGTTTCACCGGTAACTGTATCGTTATAGGAACTTGGCGCATACATTTCAATTGTTGCTGTTTTGCCTGGTTGGTTATCATTCTCAGCTGTTTGTATAAAAATAATGACATTTTGAATACAAAAAGTAGTAAATACAGAGTTGTTGAAAAAATCCCATTATCTGAGATAGTTCACCAAATCTGGTTAGGATGAGTTATATTTATGTATTTGTTATAAAAAATATAACTAATTTTTTTAAATTTTTTTTACATAATGGGATTTTAATTCTTGCATGCCTAATAATTCATTATACTCTCGCAACAGTCGTTAATGCAGTTATGTTCACCTAATACTTATTGAGTTGAATTCCAAGTGTCTGTCGGTCGATTCGTCCTTCCGCGCAAGCAATAATTTGAGGTCAAAGTGCGATGTATGGTCCTTGGAATCAGACTATGGTTACGCCCACATAATGCCGTTATATGAAAACATATAAACGGCTTTAACTGAGCTCCAAATAAAAATACAAAATGGTTAATTGATCTGAAATTTGTTGTAAGTGGGCGTGACCCCGATATTGTTGCACATTCGTCTGTTACGTTGTAGAACATTGCGAAATTGGACCATATCTATGCCAAATTTCCATACATAAAATTAAAAATTTCATTCGAATATTCCAGTTACGTAATATAAATCAAGTAACAATAAAAAAAATCAAGTAACCGAAAAATTATCGGTCCCTAGCTACAGCATGTGAACTGCAGAGCATACTATATAACTGACTTTATACAAAAGTAATAGAAAGAGTCTGAGGCGTATTATTGAAATTCAGAAAGAATATTTTTCAGACAATAGTGCGTCTATGAGTCAAAAGAGGGTAAATCAATACTTAAATTAACTTCCGGTTGACTTAATACCGATATACCAGTCAACATCTGAGATATCTTAAGGAAACCAAAAGAGCGTCTCTCCTATTAACATTTTTTGTGCATAAAATTAGTAAAATCGGGTGAATACTACTCTGAGCACACATACATATATATGTAAATCTCATATACGAATTTCAAACTTGTATAAACTTATTCATACCCAATATACGAATTTCAAAACTCATATTGAATTAATATCGTATACCATATGTCGGTCAAGACGTATACATATGTAAGATGTGCTTTAAGAAAAAAAAAAGCATTCCTAAAAATTAAGTGAACGCATAATATTGAATATATGAATATGTGAAACTAGTCTATGTACGAATAACCCCAAGCTTCATATTCTTTATACATATAATGATTTTCGTTATTCTAGCAGACTTTATGTTGAATGTACTGGTACCACCGTGTGAGTTATCTTTATAAAATTGCTGGAAACTTGTTCTTAATTTTAACTCTTCACATGATTTTATACCGTTTATACGTATGTTGGTATGGGATAATGTATTTGATTTTGGGCTTCTTCGGATAACACATGTTGAATTATAACGCAACATTTTTTAAAACAAAATTTTGTAACATCTATATGTTGCCCGCTTTTGACATTTGCAAATTGCGAGAGTATAAATTGCTCGGTTGCACCCGAACTTAGCTCTTCCTTGCGATTAAATGAAATATATGTATTTTAATTATAAATCAGTAGCTTCAAAAATAAAAAGTAAGGCACTCAATTTATATTTTAATATGGTCTACCACAAACTCAAGTTTTTAGTTGTACTACATTTCTTACAGACTAATTGATCTTCGAAAGAGCGCTGGCAACTTCTTGTTTAAAAATTAATAATTAAAAATTTATCAAATAAAAAAACAAATAGATAAACAGATAAACGAACCTTTCTTGCGTCGATTGTGAACAAAGAACCAAGCGACTAAAGCAGCATTGATTATCAAAAATCCAAACGCTGACATTGATATTCCCAATATAACAAGACTGGGAGTATTTGAATTTTCAGTTAATTCTTCAGTTGATATTTCCAATCCTTCTTAAATCGCATAAAAATTAAAGCCAAAAACAAATCAAGGAGTAAACGCGGTTACGAATACATAAAAAGAAAACAATTATAATAAAAAAGAATTAATGGTATTAAGAATTAAGAAATTCGGAAATTAAATAATTAACTACGAGTATCTCACGCTCGAATGGAAATAATTACAATAATAAATAAAAAAAATTATAAGATAAGTGTTCCTTAAACAAGTCTCTCTAAAATTGAATGTTTGGTAACTTGACTAATCACATTTACTTAATATATGTATGTATATTTAACTTACTGAAAAATTGGGAATTTGAGAGTTTATTTATAAAATGTGGGACACTTTACAATTAAAAATTGTACTTGTACAAGTTTTCTGGTACTGTATAGACTTATTTACAATAAAAACGAACGTTCGACGAATCTCTACTAAAGGCATGGTGGTTTAAGGCATGATATTTTATTTAACTACACTTATACATAATTCACCGTTTCTTTTTGGACAATACCCCGACGATATTCAAAATAAAAATAAATATTCCATCAGTGATAAAATACCTCGCTTAAGTCGTTTTTGGTTTCGTTTGTGCAGGCAACATCCGATAATGAAAACATTTAATAAAACTACCGTGACACCTGAAACGACGCCTACTAAAAGAAGTAAACCAGAAGTTCCTCCCAATGGTGTTGAAGTAGTCGTCGGTGGACCTCCTAATGATGAGGCTGGTTGCGAAGGTGGTGGAGCTTCTATTTGATTATTGTTCGTTTCAAGTGATCACATTTTTATAGGTATTGTTGTGATTGTAGTAAAAATCCAAAAGCAGCATTAACATTTTTAAGATGATTAATAAGGGAAATATTTTAAAAGGTCGTTTATATATTTCCTTCGCTAAATTTTTTAATACGTTAATTATACTTTATCTTTTATCAAAAAATAAAATTACAAGTAAAGTTTGTTTAAGAACAAATCTATGTAATTGACATTTACATTTATTCAATATATTCATCATAATCACATGACTTTTTTCCGCAATGTTAAAACAAATCAGAATTTAAATGTTTATAGGTACGTATCTTACCTTTGGTTTGTGCACGTTGTAAATCGGGTAAATATTTACTGTTACCCAAATCATTGAATGCCATCACCGAAAATAAGTACAGTGTGTTGGTTTTTAAACCACTGATGGTCAACTTGTGGCTATTTGGTAAGCTGTCGATATATTTGTATTGTTCTCGGTTCGCCTCTCTGAATAAGGCAGAATGCAAATAAATAAGAAGAATTATCATTACTTATCGAAGCATGTTACATTAAATAAAAAAGTAAAAGTCTTAAGAAAAGAAAAATCATTGAGTATATAAAGAGTTATTCCCACTTTTATTATAAGTATATTATGAATTGCTATCGGCTACTTATCACAGACGTCCTTTTCTACAGTATAAATAAATGTCAGAATCAGAGATCATATCAAGACCACTTGTCTTCAGTATTTAGCGAGTCTTAAAGTTTGAATATGCCTTATTTTTTATTTAGTCATTCATATTTATTATTATTTCAATTGAATAATTTTTCCAAAATTGATCTCCAAGAAGTCGTGTTCTTTAAGTACTTTCTGAATTATTCAAATAATACTTTTTTGTTATCAAAAATTTTGATGAATATGTTTTATTGGAATCATAATAAAAATAAGAAGTGCAAAATTTGCCAAACTTAATCAATTTGAAAAACCGAAGCATTTAATGCACATGAATCTAATAATTGCACGACTAACGTACTAACTATTTGATATCTATTATTCATAACCACTTTAAATTTCGATGAAAGTCATTGTTTTCCCCTTGTTTTACCAAAGGTGAGAAATGTTGTAAAAGATTTTAAACAGTGCTTCTTAAAAATGTCAACTTATACCGACCGACACCTAATCACAAGATTTGGGCTGTTGAATAGATTATCTCACTAATCTACTGTATTTTGCAACCTTCCGCCATACAATAATGATACTTTTTAACCACCGACGGGATTTGAAATTAAACTACCCGAAATCTAGCCACTCTGTTTGTCAGAAGGGAATTTTATTGTTCTCTTTTAGTAAATATTAAACGATGAGATGAGTCATCGAGTCCCAACAGCTGTTGCATACATCACCAACGACAATGAGGACAGCCTAGGTAGATTAGTGAATAAATTAGATGTAATATAATATAATATCTTCAAAACTTTTGTCGGAACATGATGTAAAGGTTTTAATCAGCATTTCAAGTAATATGGCTTCAGTTAAACTGATTTTATAGTAATCAGCGCAAATAGACATAACAGTAATTCAGGAGCCTCACACAATTATATGTATGAATTATTATGGAGTACAAATCGAAGAAAATGTCGTTAATAACAATATTAAATTCTAAAATTGTGATTATAACTTTAAATAAATTTCGCATGCTCAACAAAAAGATACGTTACAGGGGATTATGTAGTTCCTCCATTTTTAAACAAATCGGCTATGTGTGCGAAAAAAATATTAAAACACACAGCCATGTATACCTATCATGAATATTGTGGCTGGGCATATAATAAAACTAATATGGTATAAACTTACTTAGTTTAATTGTAACACTAAAAGCAGGTATTTAAATAGGTAATACCGAATTATTGGAAGCAAAATATGTATAATTTAGAATGAATATAATCTTCTTAGTGTATCTGGTATTTCCTGAATACTATCATTTACTATATACTATTGAATTAACTTGTGGTTATGGCGACAATTACTGATTGCTTTATTTGTAGCTTCGCTTGAAAAGGGTTTTGTATTGTAGCTCTGTACCTGTATCGAACTCTATAGGAAGCTTTCAATCCTCCGTCAAATCCCGGTGTCCATGCTAAAGAAACACTGTCATGTGTGATATTCAAAATGTTCAAACTAAGTGGCGTATCTGGCTGCGAGGTGATATCCAGTCGAATTAATTCCGTAGTTTGGCCTAGTTCATTCGTTGCGACACATTCATAAGCTCCATAATCCGCTGGAGCGACTTTTTCAATTATCAACGTAGATTCATAGGTTAGGGAATCGATTTTCTTTTCATCAACTTCATACTTATATGTACGATTCATTTGCAAATCCTTTCCTTCCTGACGCCAGGTGAATTTTGGTTTTGGAGCAGCTTGGGCTCGACAAGGCAAACGTCCACGTTCTCCAGTCCCACTTGCTGCACGTAATAATGTTGGCGATTTATCGATTTCCGGTGGAACTGCAATCACATCATTGGGCACAATAATAGAATGAAAGTATGTTCGGAATTTACAATGGAGACTACTATAGGATACTTACATTTGACAATTAGAAGAACATCACGATTTGTGGGATTAGCAACACGATTGTCTGCAATACAGCGAAAGTTACCAACATCCTCCCGGCGTGCGTCTTTTATATGAAGGTATGAAGTATTATTCACAAACGAAGTCGTAGTTTTCACTGTCATATCATAAGCAACTCTCTCCCATTTAATGTGCTCTTCAGTTAATGGTTTCCCTTCTACTGTACATGATAGCATCGCATCTTCGCCAGGATTTACTACAATATTTTCTGATATAGCTTTAATAGTAGTACCATCTGAAATGCAAATAAAAAATTATAGTTCTTTACAATTTTAAATTTTACAAAATTAAAAGTTAAACATTCAGTTTTTCACTACCAGGGTTTGTATACATAATATAAATAATGTAATATAATAAAAAAATATTTATATATATATGTATATTAGGGCGTTCCAAATTTTAAATGCAATAATGTTAATGTAATATTAGATTTACAATTACAGATTTTTAAAACTTTCTTTCAGGTATTGCAAAACTCTATATTAAACAAATAAAGGAATAAGGAAGGGCTAAGTTCGAGCGTAACCGCGCATTTTATCCTCTTGCACGGATTAACATTAATCGTGAATGAATTACAATCAAATTTCGCAAGTTATGTTATAGGATGTTATTAAATCATCTTTAAATAAAATATATGTGATATAAACTCAACCCATGTGTAGAAGTTCACGCAAGTGAAGTGAAGTTCTCTGATCGCCATTCACTTGGGAGTGGCCAGAAACGATTCTTTTACATATGACTCAAGCAGCTCACGACTTCCGGTCTTTGACCAAGTATCCTCTGGGTAGCCTAAGAACATCCGTTTGAAGGCGAGCTAAAGTGAGATGGCGAAATATCCCCTCCGCAGGGTTGTGCGCTGGGTTTGGGACCCGCCACGTAAAAAAAAAGCACACCAATGAAAAGGAACAACTAGCCTCGGATGAGTGACACCCTTTTGATGACGACCATGGCAAACGAAATAAGGACTACGAATTAAGGGCATGCACCTGGGATGCCCGGTCCCTTAATTGGGAAGGTGCCGCTGCCCAGCTGGTTGATGTCCTCGTGAAAATAAAAGCTTACATCACTGCCGTCCAAGAAATGTGATGGACGGGACAAGGACAGAGACGAGTAGGTCCTTGTGGCATTTACTACAGTGGCCATATAAAGAAGCCCAAGTTTGGTGCGGGATTTATGGTGGAAGGGAGACTCCGTCGCCGAGTACTATCATTCACTCCGGTGAATGAACGTCTAGCCACAATCCCCATCAAAACGAAAAAGGACGATGTGACCAAAGATGCCTTCTATGAGCGCTTGGGGCGCACCTATGAGTGGTGCCCCCACTACGATGGAAAATCGTACTTGGCGACTTTAACGCCAGGGTATTTTTGGCACTACAAAGAATTCCCAAATGGGTTGAGGCTGATCGACTTCGACGGTGCCCGAAATATGGTTATCTGTGGTACGAGATTCCTGCACAAGAAAATACATTAAGCTACCTAGCTGCCTCCGGATCGAAAAGCCACCAACCAGATCTATCATGTTGTGATAGATGGAAGACACGTCTCCAGTGTTCAACACGTGCATACGCTCCGAGGTTCTAATATCGACTCGGACCACTATCTTGTTGCAGCCAAGATTCGCACCCGCCTCTGTGCAGCAAAAAACGCACGCCAACAAACACAAGGAAGGTTCAACGTCGAGAAGTTGCAATCACAACAGACAGCTGAACGATTTTATACTCGGCTTGCACTCCTGCTCTCTAAAGCACTCGTCAACAACTCGGTATAAGGGAACTGTGGCATTTCAAAACTTCCAACTTCTTACGTATAGCTGCAACCGAAACCATTGGTTTTCGGAAAATGCAAAAGCACAGCTGGTACGACGAGGAATGTCGTGTCGCAGCGGAGAGAAAACAGACTGTCTACCACGCAACGTTGTAAACTGACGTTGAGCAGCACCAAAAGCTCCATCAGGATCGGGAAGGACCTCTCCGAGCCGTTCGATACCAAACGAGGTTTCAGACAAGGCGACTCCCTATCGAGCGACTTCTTCAATCTGCTGCTGGAGAAAGTAGTTCGAGCTGCAGAACTTAATCGAGCAGGTACAATCTTTAATAAGAGTGTACAGCTGCTGGCGTATGCCGATGACATTGATATCATCGGCCTCAACACCTGCGCCGTTAGTTCTGCTTTCTCCAGGCTGGACAAGGAAGCGAAGCAAATGGGTCTGCCAGTGAACGAGGGCAAGACGAAATATCTCCTGTCATCAAACAAACAGTCGTCACACTCCCGACTTGGCTCCCACGTCACTGTTGACAGTCATAACTTTGAAGTTGTAGATAATTTCGTCTATTTAGGAAACAGCATTAACACCACCAACAATGTCAGCCCGGAAATCCAACGCAGGATTACTCTTGCCAACAGCTGCTACTTCAGACTGAGTAGGCAATTGAAAATTAAAGTCCTCTTTCGACGAACAAAAGCCAAACTCTACAAGTCGCTCATAATTCCCGTCGTGCTATATGGTGCAGAGGCTTGGACGATGACAAGAACCGATGAGTCGATGTTACGAGTTTTCGAGAGAAAGGTTCTGCGGAAAATTAATGGTCCTTTGCGGATCGGCAACGGCGAATATCGCCTTCGATGGAACGATGAGCTGTATGGGACATACGACGACATTGACATAGTTCAGCGAATTAAAAGACAGCGGCTACGCTGGCTAAGTCATGTTGTCCGGATGGACGAAAACACTCCAGCTCTTTAAGTATTCGACACATTACCCTCCGAGGTAAGCAGAGGAAGAGGAAGACCTCCACTCCGTTGGAAGAACTGGCGCGCTGTTGTTAACTCGGCCATATCCGCGTAAGCGGTGTCTACGCCAGTAAAGAAGAAGAAACTCAATCCAGCAGAACGTCAACCAGAAGATAGGAATTGATGATATTAGGGGCGTGAGACTAAGACCAATCTAGATCAACTCCATTCACGCTCATATATTTTATTAGGCGTGTTTCATTTGATCGCTATAAACTAATAGCTATGTCCATGACAAATAAAACACACTTAGATTATTTTTATTAGCGTTGGCAATGCGGACACGGACAGTCAGCTGACATTGTGTTTATTTAAAAATGTCTGACTCGGAGAAAAGGTTAATTTGAATTTTTAAATTTGATATATACTGTGCCCAAAAAATAAGGTGACATTGTATTTATTTTGAAAATTCTTTATTTATTCTTCCAAATAAATTTCTTCCCCTTCAAAGTAATCCCCTTCCGATGCAATGCACTTATGCCAACGGATTGTCCAATCTTCGAAAAACTGGTTGTAGGCACTTTCCGGGATGTCCTTCAGTTCCGTCTTCGCTGCGGCTTGAATATCCTCTATCGTATAAAAACGGTGTCACCGGAGCGGTCTTTTGAGCTTGGTGAACAGCCAGAAGTCGCCAGATCAGGTGAATGTGGTGGTTGCGATATGGGTTGAGTTTTTGGCAAAATGATCACGAATTACGAGGGCAGTATGGGAGTGTGCATTATCGTGATGTAAAAACCAAGAATTGTCTTTTCACAATTCCGGCCTTTTTAGGCGGATAGCGTTACGCAAACGGCGCATAACGTTCAAATAATATTCCTTGTTGACTGACCGGTTGGAAGGAATTCATAACGCACAACACCACGATAATCGAAGAAAACAGTCAACATGACCTTGATTTTTGAGCGACTTTGGCGCGATTTTTTTGGTCTCGGCTCTCTTTTGGCACGATATTCGCTCGATTGATCGGTTATTTCGGAGTGGTAAGTATAGATCCAAGTCTCATCGCCAGTTATAATGCATTTCATGACACCCTGGTAGTCGGAAAGCATCGTTTCACACACTTTAACGCGACGCCTTTTTTCCAAAAAATTCAATGTTTTCGGTACCAATCGAGATTGGACGCGCTTGAGACCCAAAGCATCCTTCAAAATGGTACTGGTTGAGCCTTTCGATATGCCAACTTCATCAGTAAGGTCTCTAATTGCTAATCGAGGGTTTTTCAATACCCAATCTTTGATTTGTTGAACGTGAGCTTCGTCGGTTGAGGTTGATGGTCGCCCTGGACGCTCTTCGTCTTTCGTCTTCGACACGTTCACGGTCGGCTTGGAGCTCACTATACCACTTGTAAAAATTTTTCTTAGACATAGCCTTATCACCAAAGGCTTTCTGCACTATCCTCAACGTATCCGCAGCAGAAAATTGATCCCGTAAACAAAATTTAATGCAAATTATGTGCTCAACAAATTTCGACATCGCAAAAAACGAAAAACTCACTTTTAGCAGCTCACAAAACGACACGTATCTCAAACACTAATGAATATTTTGACATGAAATTTGACATAAATGTGACTGAGAGTACTACCAACCTAAAAAAAAAATAATTCTCCAAATCCTTCGACGCGCGCAGTTTAAATTCAAATGTCACCTTTTTTGAGCACAGATTACATATATTTTTTTTTTTCATTTAAGGTCTAATATACAATGTAACCTAACACAACTATTCAAAAATGTGCAATTTTGATGTGTTTACATTTTCATTCGTCAATTCAAACTAAATTAAATGTCCCTAGTTCAATATCGAAGCTAAGATAGGTTATGATAAGCCAATATAAAGGCCGTTCTCACAATGCCTGGTTAAGCGTTCAAACATAACTTTATGGGACATGCTAAAAAGTGGTTTTCTCAATACCCTGCAAGGCGGAAGTAATAGATTGCACAAATACATTGAAACACCTTCAGCTGTTCAAATAAAGTGTTACATTTTCTGAAAATTTCAATTGAATGGGAAAAGCGTAAGTAAGAGAGAGAAAATCTATCGAGATTCAAGCTTATCAAAGTATTAATATGTTACAGAGAAAAGGTGATACATAATTTTTCAAGAAAAAGAATTAATAATAGAAGCTTGGAAAACGCAAATTTTTGGTTAATTTTGGCGTTTCAATAATTAAGCTTTTATTTGATAAATATTTCAATTACGAATAATTATTTTAAATACTCCTATAAAAAGATCAATGCAAATTTTTTTTTTACTAAAACTTTCCGACTTGCAGATTAAAAAGCCTAAAAATACTCTTAAATGTGTACATTGATAATTTCTTTGGAGATTTCACCGTTGCCTGCGAATATAGTCCATCTTAAATTTTATGAAAATATCTTGTAAGACAAACAAGATTTCTATGCAAGAAATAGATTTTGATCAGCCATGGAACAGTGGTCGATTCCATAGACCAAAAATAAAAAAATAGAAGTTTGAAATTTACCACTGTACATATGTCTCAAAGCTATTCCTTAAAACACCAAGAAAGCTAACGGTAAATATATTTTTGCTCCATCACATTCATACGCGCTACGAATCGAGAGGAAAGTCAAACAATAGAAACGACTGTACAGTGAAAACAGCTTAAAATTTAACTTATATAATAAATTAAATTGCAATATAAAATCATGTTTAATCAAAATAAATCGAAATGAATATTGAGAAGCAATGTATATTTTATATAACAATGTGGGTTTTATGTAATAATATGTTGTTTTATTGTGTTACAAGTGACCTTTTGAGTGGTATATTTTTCTTTACATATCGATTTAAATTATACAAAAAGTCAAAATCATACAATCAGTCAAGTTTGTTTTTAATAGTTCATGTTTTCTAAGTCTATACTTTTGATTTCAGCTTCCACCTTTTGTCCCTCTCTTTGTTATTCATGTTATTCTACCAGGCATGCGATTTTTTGTGTGTTATTTTTCATAATTTTTTGTATTTACGAGTGTGTATGTATATTAGACTGGTCTTTTTTTGTATGGGAAATTTTTTTTTTTGCAAAAAGAGTGTACCGCCCCCTCAAATTTTTCCTTTTTATGCCAATAACGAAATTCCAAAATCTTACACTGATTGCCCTAGGTAAAGGCGTGGCACATGCCCACTAAAGTGGCTAAAACCGGTTTATATGGACTTTTCAAGAGACAAGGCACGAAAATATAAGTAAAATGTTTCATATATGTCTTTAGTATACTATTATATTGAAATTAACTTACGTTTAATGATTAATATTCTTCATAATCATTTAAACTTAAGCGCAAAGGTCTGATTTATTAATGCTACCGTATTTTTTCCTATATTCAGTTACTGTTTGCATAAAAGTTTTAAAACAGAAGCCTTTAAAAAAAATCGCAAAAAGGCAACTCTGTAAATATATATTTAAATCGTAAAATAAAATGTTGGCAACATCAGAGGAAAGTCAACATCTGGTCAATACCGTTAGTTTTGAGCCACGCACAGTGGCACCGCTCCATACTTTTCTTGGAAAAAAATAGTCCTTCTGGTCGTACAACAATGAAACTTTGCAGAAACACTTCTCTGGACTAAATTAAGAGATTTTGAAAAAATCTTGGAAAACCGCCCACTGCCACACCCACCTCCCATATAACTGCAATTGCCAAAATTTTTATTTTTGGACCTAGGAACTTGAAATTCGGGACACTTTTTAATTGAGTTCTCCTGATAAAAAAAAAATTTAACTTAAACGCAAAGTGACGTTATTTATACCTTTACCTTGATAAAAATCCAATATAATATGCAATGAATATGTAACAGGAGAAAAATTGTGTTAGTTTTTATTTGTAATATTATGCAAGCACCATATCTTTAACAATGGGATCTAGTTCTAAGGAAATTTTGTTCGAATGACGCCTTAAGCTACTTATGTAAGGATCCGAAGTTATAAGAATTCTGTTGAAGACATCAAATCATCAAAGATTAAAATCGATGTTACTAAAAGGGACGGTAATTAGCGGTTGTTTTTTTTTTTTAATTGAAAGTACAGACTCGGAACTTTCATTTTTTTATAGTGAGAGGGCTAAGCAAGGCAAAGCACATAAAGTTTTTTTCCATCAAAAAATGAAAAGTTGATATTTTTTAGTATAATTTTTGAAAAATTATAAAAATTAACTTACTTTGCCAGTTTCAAAAAATTTTTTTTTTTTTTTTTATAAACAAGTAGGTGCTATATTTTCACTAAAAAATAAAAGAAAATCCAAAATTTTAATCAGATTTTATTGAATAACTTTCCGTCGAATTCTGTTAGTTTTTTTAACTATAAAATTTCACTTTTTATAAAAAACCTTGTTGAATTTTTCTTATCCAAAACAAAATCATTAAAGTTTTGAAATTGGAAAGTGGAAAAATCCTATTTTTTCCGCCGAAATGCCACTGTGCCACGTGGCAATTAAAAGTGTGTAAAAAGTGAAGTGTATTTATTTTGAGCTTTGAATCATAGAAACATTATTGCTTTAAAGAGAATTGATATTGATTGTATTTGCAAAATGGACACAGGAGCTAGTGAAAAAATTTATTTATTAGAAAATGACGAAAGCCAAATTGTTGGATCTAAGCTGCCTTCCAATGGGCAAGTTTTGAAAGTGTTGTTTTATAACATGCGTAAAGTGAAATTGGATTTTCGTTCAAGTGCGTATCTGGTTATCAAAGAGGCCGAAATTCTTTGGAATAAAGCCCGTATTCCAGTGCGCCAAATTGATAGAAGTGTTCAAAAAGTTGAAGCTTTATATAAAGAATGGGAAAATCTGCAAAAAACTTGCAAACGCAGCACACCACTTCAAAAAATGCAATAAGATCAGTTTATTAAAAATATGAATAACTTATTTGACATTGCGCACGGAAATGCGTTAGATTTAATTAAAATAGAAGAAGATAAAGAGTTTTTGAAGAATCAACGTAAAGAAGGTAGACCTGGTGCAATGGTGGGATGCGATCGTTCATTATTTGAAAAAGAAAAGCGAAGAAATACTCGTATTGAGAAAGAGGTAATCCGAAAAGGAAAGCAGGGTGAAGAACAATTCCAAGTATTCCTAACAGCGAATGAATTGAGTGACAATACTGAAGAACTAATTGATGTATACGACAGTGATGATAATACTTATAAAACTGCTAACTGTAGCTTTCAACAAAAAAACAGAAAACGAGGAATGAAACATTTTATCACTTCAAAGCTTGTTGCGACCTTAGACAAGTGCAAAGTCAGTGATAGGGACGCAGTACGTATTCTGATAGCTGCGGTTGAAGCATTGGAACATGATATCAGTACATTGGTAATCAGCAAGACATCGATTCGGCTTTGCCGTAAACAAATTCGTTCGGAAACTGCTGCAAAATTGATGACGGATTTTAAAAACAGCAATATAAATCAAATTACGGTACATTGGAAAGGAAAAATTTTACCGTCAATCACAGGAAACGCAAAAGTGGACAGATTACCAGTTGTGATAACAACAGATGGTATTGAACATCTACTTGGAGTACCTGCCCTGTCAGCTGGTACTGGCAAAGAACAGACAGACGCCATAATCGAACTATTAAAGGAATGGAATCTAACAGAAAAGGTATTTAAAACTAATTTCTTATAATAGTAAATATTAACAACATTCTTTCCAAACAAGGTAGACGCTTTATGTTTTGATACTACCGCGACAAATACAGGTAGATTACAAGGTACTTGCATTTTATTAGAACAACACCTCAATAGAGAATTGTTATATATCCCTTGCCGTCATCACATATATGAGCTCTTGCTGAAAAGTGCTTTCGCGAAATATGATTTAAAATTAAGTGGTCCATCATTAGATATTTTCCATCGTTTTAAAAAAATTGGCCCAAAATCAATCAGCAAAAATTTGCAAGTGGAATGGTGGATAAAAAAATAAATCTTGCGCTAAACAAAGCTGAACAAGACCAATTAGCTCAATTTGCCCATAACTATGTATATCACTAAACAACATCCCAGGGCAGACTACAAGGAGTTATTGGAATTGAGCCTTATATTTCTTGGTCGAAATACAGAGCCTGTAAGGTTTAAATCACCTGGAGCGATGCATCCTGCCCGATGGATGGCTAAAGCGATATATACAATAAAGATTTTTCTTTTCCGCCACCAATTCTTAATGTCGTCAGATGAGGCAAATGCTATACAAGATATTAGTGTGTTCATTTTGAAAATATATTTGAGACCGTGGATTGAAGCGCCAATTGCCGCGAAAGCACCCTTAAATGATTTAAATTTTATTAAAAATATTATTAAATTCAATGAAATGAATGAAATAATAAGCAATGAAGTAACGCTCAAGTTTTCGAATCACTTGTGGTACCGGACACCAGATGCAGCAGGTCTTTCATTTTTTGATAAGACCTTGGAGAAAAGAGAAAAATGATTGAAAATCTCAAAAAAAAAAAACAAAATAATGAGAATAAAAGAAGAGTAACAAACATGAATGAATTAAACCAAAACAATATTTCAGATTTTGTTAACAAAAAAACAGTG
The DNA here is from genome assembly GCA_037783105.1 of Bactrocera zonata. Taxonomy (NCBI): domain Eukaryota; kingdom Metazoa; phylum Arthropoda; class Insecta; order Diptera; family Tephritidae; genus Bactrocera; species Bactrocera zonata. The sequence continues at coordinate 85,289 of JBAWJQ010005153.1, read as the reverse complement.
AGCTTTTTCGAAAGATTTAATACTCAAACTAACTTTCTAAAACTTGACCCATCCAAGTGGCACAATGAATCCGAATTTCAAAAAGGAATGAATATTGTGAAAAACTTAAATGTTGTTAATGATACCGCAGAGCGTTTTGTAAAACTAATGGAAGAATATAATGCAGCTCTAACAAAAAACGAAGAAAAGAAACAATATATCTTGCAAACAGTAACTGAACATAGGAAACAATACGGTAGCATTAATAAATCAGACCTTTGCGCTTAAGTTTAAATGATTATGAAGAATATTAATCATTAAACGTAAGTTAATTTCAATATAATAGTATACTAAAGACATATATGAAACATTTTACTTATATTTTTGTGCCTTGTCTCTTGAAAAGTCCATATAACCGGTTTTAGCCACTTTAGTGGGCATGTGCCACGCCTCAACCTAGGGCAATCAGTGTAAGATTTTGGAATTTCGTTATTGGCATAAAAAGGAAAAACTTGAGGGGGCGGTACGCCCTTTCTGCAAAAAAAAAATTAAGTCCAGTCTAATGTATATGTATATAAGTATATTATTATTTTTTATGTTTTCTTTTTTCATTTTCTCACTTTTATCAAATGTTTGTTTTATACGTGCTTTTATTCAGGCACATAATATTAATGTAAACTCTCTATATATTTTTGAATTGTGGTGTTTAGAAAAAGTGTGAAGTAATATCACTGTTTAATCCAAACAAATACTCCTCTGCATTACTCCCACAAATTACATAAAGTAATAGAGGCGCAATGCAGAGGAATATCAACCGCCCCAACCTCACGCAACAGGTGAAAAAGGAGAAAAAAAAGAAGACGATTTTCCCGCGCTTTTTACCCAAAGGTATTAATATCCCGCCAACAGCAAGTGAAAATATCTAAAGTGAATAATTATTATACGATATTGGTAGTGCAAACACCAGTGATACATTCCCTTTCAACTGGACAAACACAGGAAGGTCATCAAAGCAGCATTTCGATCAACAACAAGAACACAGGATAAAGGAATCATAATCCACCAACGCACAATATTAAACCAGCATTTTATAACGTTCACGCTTAAATTAACGTCGACATACCCCGACATTTTTGATCCTTCGAGCCGGATGCTTAAAAGAAAAAGTCTTCGTGGGAATTTTACCAACAACAACATCGTTGGAGTTCCAGAACCAAACCCAAAAGTTCAAAGAGTGCACCCAACAAACAAAAAGCTTAACGCTGAATCAACAAATACCCCAACAAGTAATTAAAAACAAAAACAACCCGAAATTAATAAAAACCGGAAAAAAGCTGTAAGTGCGACCCATATTTTTTCTACAAAATAATATAAAGTGCAAATCATATTTGTTAAAGAGTACCCAATTGTCAAATTGTGTCCTTAAGAAGACTTAAGCATAATTTATTTGTTTTATTGGGTTGACAAAAATTTGATTTGCACTATTTAATTATATGTATATACACACATATTTACATATATTTACCTAAGAGAAGAGGTGCAATAATAAAATATATGCATATATTTTGCCGTCGGCTATTGCATTCTTCTCGTTGAACCAAAATTACAATAAATAAATATACACCCGCTATTACCTACGAATAGCGCACCGATTCGCATTATATTAGGTTGTCAAAAAAGTCTTGCGGTATTTTCACTAGTTGGCGCTGAAAGCGCGTAGTTCTAGTTTTGTTCGTCGCATCGGGTCATGATATACCTTTTTGAAAAGCTCATTTCACGCGCTAACACGTGTTTGATTGATTGTCGTTTCTTTTAAGTCTTTCGTGAGTTATAGCGTCGCAAACATGGAGCATGATATACCTTTTTGAAAAGCTCATTTCACGCGCTAACATGTGTTTGATTGATTGTCGTTTCTTTTAAGTCTTTCGTGAGTTATAGCGTCGCAAACATGGAGCAACATATAAAGGCGAAAATGTATCTCAAGCCGCCAATAAAATTTTTGCAGTTTATGGACCCGATACAGTTTCCATTTCCACCGCACAACGATGGTTTCAACGTTTTCGTTCTGGTGTAGAGGTGGTCGAAGATGCGCCACGCTCCGGAAGGCCTGTTGTCGAAGATTGCGATAAAATCGCTGAATTGGTCGAAAGAGACCGGCATAGTAGTCATCAAACCATTATAAACCATTTGAAGAAGCTTGGAGCCACTAAGAAGCTCGATGTATGGGTGCCACACGAATTGATTCAATAAAAATACCGCAAGAAAAATACCAAAAAAGTTATCGAATGTACCTCTTTTGCTTAGCTTCCATCAACGAAGATGTAGATACGCGTAAAACACAGGTGTCAACCTAACCCATTAAGGAAAGGACTTCAGAAGCCACAATGATGGATTTCGCTCCTGTAGTTCACCTTCCACCATGCGACTCCGACATCTTTCCCGGAGATTATACAACTTGGCCCACCTTTCGTGATATGTTTACAGCCCTGTATATTCGTAACCCAAGGATTAGTAATGTTGAAAGACTCTTTCACCTTACTCAGAAGACCCGAGGAGAAGCAAGAGAGGTTATTCAAAACGCACCCTTAACAAATGATGGTTTCATACTTGCCTGGAAAAATTTAGTCGACCAATACGAAAGTAAGAGATTGTAAGTAAACACCCAATTAAAAACCCTTTTTAACCCACCTCAAGTAACTTAGGAAACAGGTTGTGCTATAAATAGCTTACAACGTTCGGTTAATAACGTTTTAACTAATTTAAACTGTTGAAAGTACTTGCATAAACAACATAAACAACCTTGAGATTGACACACAAAGCTGGGATCCGATATTAATATATCTTTGTAGTTCAAAACTACCTAAACAAACTCTCGAAACGTTTGAATATACCCTAGCAGATAATTCAGATATACAGACGTGGTCAAATTTTGACATTTTTTAACCAACAAATAAAAAACCGTTGAATATGTCGGAAATTTCGAAGCGTCAGTAGAAAAATTACCCCTATTCCATACCGGTGCAGTTAAAAGAACAGATGAAAAGAAATATAACACTTTTCATGCAAACGTGGCTGACACGCCAATTGCTAGACCCTCTAATACTCAAAGGAATACTAATTTCAACTGTACTCAACATCATATAGAAACAGAAAGCTGTATGCTCTGCAAAAAGCAGCGCCAACGCTTCAAGTACCGCACTACCCACCCAAATAACAAATACAAATCGGCAATCCTACACAACAACTATACAGTCCACTAAATCATCAAACCAAAACCCACCCAACCCAAGTAGGAAGCAGATATTACTCGGTACTGCAATGGTTCAAATAAAACATAACGGCCAGCGATATTCCGCGAGAGTTTTTATTGATTCAGGATCGGAAGCCACATTTATATCTCGAAGACTTCAGAGAAGTTTGGATATACCCACCCCCTCTGTATCAGCCCAAGTGACCGGACTAAACAATGCAGTTTCAGCAACATCAACGAATATTTGTGAAATCACGCTTTGCTCACCCTTAAACACAAATTATAAGCTATCAGCACAGGCATTTATACTAAATAGCCTAACGGATAATTTACCCTCATACCCCACAGATCCAAAGCAGTGTCTTAAAAATCTTGGATTCACTTTAGCCGACACCCAATTTCACAAACCCAGACCCGTGGATATACTAATCGGCAGTGATATCTATCCAAGTATTTTACTTAATGGAGTAAAGAGAAACATACTAGGTTCACTCTTAGCTCTAGAGACCGAATTGATATTGTCCGGACCCATAACCCAACCCTCCCAAAATTCCGCCATAGTATCATTTCATAATAAAGTGAGCCCCGAGAATCTACTCACACGTTTTTTGGCGGTGTAGGAAATCCCAAAGGAATTCTTAGTTTCCAAATCAGATCAAATTTGTGAGGAAATTTTCCAAAAAACTACCCGTCGTAATTCAGACGGGCGCTATATAGTACCCTACTCTCCAAAGAATCCGACAATATTTATATCGGATACTCTAGACACATAGTGTTGGCCCAATTCCTCAGAAATGAACGAGCTTTATTTAAAAAACCCGAGGTGAAAGCTGAATATGGCAAAGCAATTATGGAATATTTGGAACTCGGACAAATGAAAAAAGTAGAATATGACCCTTCTGGTAAAGCGACCCAATATTACTTACCACACCTCGCAGTCATTAAACCCGATCGTATAACCACAAAATTGCGTGTGGTATTTAATGCATCTTTCCCCACGTCAAATAACAAAAGCTTAAATGACGTCTTACATATCGGGCCTACTTTACAGAAAGACCTTGTCATTCTGATCACAAATTGGCGACTCTTCCAATTCGTTTTTAATGCGGATATTCAGAAAATGTACTGGCAAATACTCGTAGACCCTAATCATACTCGGTTCCAAAGGATACTATTTAGGAAGTACCCGGAAGTTACAATAAAAGACTTCGAATTGCAAACAGTCACGTTCGGCATAAATTGTGCGCCGTATCTAGCAATCCGTACCCTCATGAAGCTAGCCGATTATGTAAAAGAAATCCACCCATTAGCAGCCAAAATACTTCGACAGGAAATGTATGTAGACGATGTTTTAGCTGGAACTCATGACCTGACCACGGCAAAGTCAGCACGAGATGAACTCATTTCTGCTCTGAAGTCCCCAGGATTCTCTCTGATCCAATGACCCACACATTCTGAAAGGACTTCCACAGGATCATCTTTTAGAGACGGAATCACTCAACCTTTCGGAACCCGAAAACACCAAAACTCTGGGCATTCGATGGAACTCCAAAAAGGATTCATTTTTCTTCCTCGTCAACCCAATGGAGAAAAACCCTGCACACACCAAACGTGAAGTTTTATCAGCCATAGCAAAATTGTTTGACCCAGCCGGTGGGCTTAGTCCAATAATAATTACATCAAAAATAATTATACAACAAATATGGCTAAATAAAACTGACTGGGATGAAAGCCTGAAGCCCCTCACCCTTCATCGATGGAACAGCTTCGTAAAAGATTATGAAAACATAAATAAAATTGAAATACCCAGATGGTCTCATTTTAACCCAACAACCATAATCGAATTCCACGGTTTCTCTGATGCTTCAGAAAAAGTATATGCCGCGACACTTTACATAAGGGTTTTAGTTGGACATAAAATATAGACAACTCTCTTAGTGTCAAAAACAAGAGTTGCTCCCATTAAAACCGTACCTCTACCCAGATTGGAACTCTGCGGAGCGGTTCTACTGGCTAACATTGTTAACTCTACCCTATCCCAACTACACCTAACCCAATATAAAAATTATTTTTAGACTGACTCAACCGTAGTTTTCGCTTGGCTAAACAAACCACTCTGTTCATGAACCACTTTCGTTTCTCACCGAGTAGCTGCAATCACCGAGAAAGTAGGAGTCGATAATTGGAACCATGTGGAAAGCCAAGACAATCCCGCAGACTTGGCAAGCCGAGGATGTACACCCACCGATCTATTGAATTGCAACTTCTGGTGGCATGGACCCCAATGGCTACAACATAAAAAGGAGCATTTTCCAGCATCGGAGAAAACTTACAACAAACCCGTTAAGACGTTTGCGATAACCACCCAAGAGGATATATAATACTAGAAAGGTTTTCCTCATTCCCCGGAGCTATTCGCTTTATCGCTTACCTATTCAGGTTTTGCGCAAATGCCTCACCAAGGAGGCGAGAAACTGATTACTCAAACCACGAAATAACCCCGGTAGAGTTTAAAACAGCCCGAATGAAGTTAATTATTCACACCCAGAAAACACATTTCCGAGAAGAATATGATGCATTGACCCGTAAAACCCAAATACACAAGAAAAGTTCATTATTGACTTTAAATCCGTTCATTGACCCTAAAGGAGTTATGCGAAGTGACAGAAGATTAACCAACTCCGCAGCACTATCATATAATGAGCGTCATCCTATCTTATTACCCTATAATAGTCGTATATCAAAATTACTAACTCAATTCACCCATTTAGCAACGTTACACGGCGGAAATCAGCTAGTTCTTCGACTCCTAAGGACAGAATTCTGGATACCCAAGGCAAAGATGCTGATTAAAACAATAATTAATCAATGCGAAACGTGCATCATACATAACAAGGCTCAACAAACCCAAATAATGGCAGCTCTTAAAAATGAAAGAACTGTCCTAACCCGTCCGTTTGCTGCCACTGGTATCGACTTTGCTGGATCCTATGACATCAAAAACTACACTGGGAACATGTCTAATTACCAAAGGATATATTTGTGTATTTGTATGCTTCTCAACTAAAGCAATACATCTCGAATCCGTTAGCGATCTCACTACGCAAGCCTTTCTAGCAGCATTGTCCCGTTTCTTCTCGAGGCGTGGATGTCCCGCCAATCTTTATTCTAACAACGGAACAAACTTTATAGGAGCTTCACAGCTGCTAATTAAAGATCGGTGTGAATTCCTACAGACACTTCAAACTCAGACTACATCTCTCCATAGTCATCAAAATATCTCATGGCACTTCAACCCACCAGGAGCTCCACATATGGGTGGATTATGGGAAGCAGGCGTAAAAAGTTTAAAAACTCATCTCAAAAAGATAGCAAAATTACAAAAATTCACTTTTGAAGAATTTGCTACCTTATTAATCCGCATTGAAAGTTGTTTAAACTCTCGACCGATAAGCCCCATAAGCGATGACTTAACAAACTTGGAACCTCTAACTCCAGGACACTTCCTTATAGGTAACCCATTGCTAACCCCTGCCGAACCCAATTTAGAGGATGCAAACTTAAGCATCGTTAACAGATGGCAGAAACTAAAAATACTCCACCAAAACATTTGTAAGAGATGGAAGGAAGAGTACCTTAAGAACCTACACAAACGATATAAATGGAAATACCCACAACGTAATGTTGAAGTTAACGACTTAGTCGTTATAAGAAACGAAAATATTTCACCCAACGAATAAAAGCTCGGTCGAATCCAAAAGGTCTTCTCCGGCTTAGACAATAAAACACGAGTGGTTGAAATCCGAACTGCTCAAGGCACAGTAACCCGCCCCATCACAAAAATTGTGATATTATATACAGAATAAACTAAAAGTTTTCTCTTCTTTTTTTAGTGAAATGGCCCCAACAATCACCAACTCACCCAACCCTCGTCGTATGAGTTCAACCATTACCATCCGGTCCCGTAGCGCAACCCGTAACATTACACCAATTTCGAAAGACGAAACAATGTCACGACGCATTCGGCGTTTCAAGTCGACCACTATTCGTGAAGAAAAGGAATGTGATGATCACATAACCCTAAAAACGATCTCACATCGTAGAAAACATACGCCATTCCGTCATGTCGCTTGCGGAATATGCAAAAAAGACCACCGTCTTTTGACTTGCGCTACGTACTCGGCACATAATATAAGCAAAAAATACGAAGTAGTAGTAAAACACCACTATTGCGTTAATTGCTTAGCCAGACCGCACAAGACAGAAGGATGCACAAGCAAAAATCGATGTTCCATTTGTCATTGGAAACATGATTCATCCCTACACGGACATCCGAAGCTATACCCGGCCAACGATGCGAATATTGTTGAGAAACATCCAAATGCGATAGAGACCCGACTACCATCCTTACTGGCTAAGCAGACCCTATTACCCACACTGAAGATCCGTTTAAGATGCGATGGTAAATAGTATAAAGTTCGAGCCATTTTGAACCCTACTCTTAAAATTACAAATATAGCGGCCGAACTCGTCAAAAAATTCAAACTGCCAATTACATACCTCAACACTTATCGTATTTGTAGCATCAAAATTAGCTCAAATAATGATACAAAGTTTTGTTTGGAATGTAACGCAGTTATAACACACAAGTTACCCAAAAAACCATATGAGCGAGACTTAAGTGACGATGTACAAATGCGCTTCGAACACTTAGTTCTCGCTGACCCTCAATTCCACAGCAACAAAGAGCTAATGTTGGAGATTGGAGCGGATATCTACCCACAAATTATCCGAAGTGGACTCTTTAAACCAGACAATGGTACAGTGGTAGCGCAGAATACAGCATTTGGCTGGACCGTTACTGGCACCATCTAACCCTAAGTATACTGCTGATAAATACTCAAAAAATTTCAATTTTCAATACCCAATCAATTACCCTATTAATACTTAAATTATTTCGCAGATTCTGCAAGGTGGCCGGGATGTTCAATCCAAACAAATACTCCTCTGCATTACTCCCACAAATTACATAAAGTAATAGAGGCGTAATGCAGAGGAATATCAACCGCCCCAACCTCACGCAACAGGCGAAAAAGGAGACAAAAAAGAAAACGATTTTCCCGCGCTTTTTATCCAAAGGTATTATTATCCCGCCAACAAGTGAAAATATCTAAAGTGAATAATTATTATACGATATTGGTAGTGCAAACACCAGTGATACATTCCCTTTCAAGTGGACAAACAAAGGAAAGTCATCAAAGCAGCATTTCGATCAAACACAACAACACAAGATAAAGGAATCACAATCCACATCAGGTTACAACATTTGAGTTAATTAATCTAGAATTACATATGTTTACAGATTAATACAATTAACCAACACACATACCCATTTATTTATGTATATATACACACAATTGAATATTAAACCAGAATTTTATAACGTCCACGCTTAAATTAATTATCTTTTAATTATTCGATATCGGCCCCATACGTCGACATACCCCGACTATCACTTATCACCGAAGCCAATATAATAAAGCATCAGCATCTACTTATTAGAAGCTTCGTAAACAAAAAACTCCTGAACAAATAAAGGTCTCAGAATCTGATGTTGAAGTTGAGCTAAGAAAATTATTGGACCACACTGCGTCACGAATTTTAGGAAAGCGATCTAATTAATGAATGCAATGAATGAGTCCTCTAAAGCCTAGTATTAACCCTTCGTTGCATAGCATTGTGTATACATTTGCAATGTCAATTCCTCGTTGATCTGGCAGCTACACCATTTTTTAATTTACAATTATTTTTTTGCTAAATGAAATTTGTACGTTATCACTATTCTTCTTTGGTCGAGTTTCGCAAATATTGCTGAATATTTGTGAATATTCTCAAGTAAACTTCTTTCTAATATATTGAAAACGCAGTGCTAAATTTTCATCATTTTTGGAATTATTGAAAATGTATAATAAAATGTAAGTATTTCCTATTTATTTAGAGAGTTTCTTGAACAAATAACAAATTCGGTCTTCACACGAATTATTTTTGCAAGAGTCATAATGTATCATTGCACATTTGCAATACCATGCATTAAATCTTAGACTTTTACTTGTAGACCGCTTGCTGATAATGATAACGATATACATGATAACAGATATACGAGTATATGATAACAAATAACAGAAAACTGTGATAAAAGAAAAGGTGATGATCATAAAGCAAATTTGAATTAGATATACTACGAGTATTTGTACATACATATATCGACACAAGTATAATCAGAAAGAAGCAACCGCGTCAATACATAATTTTCAAGAAATTGGTAGGCGCAGAAGTTGCCAAGTTCTTAAAAGAAAAATATGAAAGAACTATTTGGAAACTAAAACAGTATGACGGCTTTTATACTGATTTTAAAGGTAACGAACAGCTATCTCCAGATTTTTTAAAATTTGCAGCCCCTTGCAGCTACTTTTTATATTGCAGAAGCTTGAAAGAAATTGTTTCAAAAAAATTCATATCGAGTAAAGTTAAATTTATTGTAAAAGTAATGAATTTACTTCTGTCCACTTTTATTCAATAAAATAAAGAGCATATCCGCCCAGTAAGTTCCTTGTAAATTTATTAGATTTTCTGCATGATATTGAATATGTATATGCAATGTTACATAACTTTGTTGCTAGAAACACGGCAACCATAAAATTTAAAATTTGCTATCTTTTAATAGCCCACATTAAGGATATGATTCGAAAAAAATGTTATTCTCGCGGAAATTAAATGATGCAACGAATGGTAAATAAGAAAATATAGCTTTGATGGCAGTTCTGAGCTGAGCGAATATAAGCGAAATTTTAAAATAATAATTTGAAGACAATAATGTATTTGTCACGACATATGTTCCTCTGCAACTAATAATAAAATCGCAAAATGTTGATGAGCACAAACAAATTTGGAAAAACTTCAGACATTCGTCCACCCGCTTTTGCCATCCTATTCGAATTCAATTTCAAAAGGAGTCAGTTCAATCAACCCTAAATGCACTAGATTTGCGCTAGATCCTGTAGAGGAATTAACTTCAAAATATTCCTGGTATTATCTTTCTTCGTCAGTCCATACAATTTTAATTCATGCACCCGATATTATCCGATATGCACCAGTTTCGAATGGCTTGAATGGTTTGAGAGATACAGTCGAATCTCAATAATTCATCAACCAACACAACCTCAATACTTCATAAAAGAAAAAAGTTCGTTAATTCGTAAAAGTTCTATACATTTGCGTATGGTTCGTATTTCGTTCGTATTTTTTCACAACGCAAACACTGATAACCTCTTATACATTTGAATTTTGTTTCGTGACCTCTTATAACTCGTAATGCGTGCTTTCTTGTAGTTAAGTCACAGTTAGATTTTGCAGTCTGTCATGGCGCCATTATGCCGCTGCCCATTTGAGTTTTGCGTTGGGTGAGTTATTTTTTTTTTTGCTAAAGGTGTGAACATAACTGACTTTAAAACAAGCATCAGTTGGCTAGATCGCTTTAAACATCGGCACAATATCACATTTAAAAAAAAAAATGTTCGTCTGTTAATGAACGCATATATTCTCAATGAAAGGAAAAGTTAAGTGATCTGACAAAGAATTACGAATCAAAGAATACATATTCATACATATTCAATGCAGACGAAAGTGAGTTATTCTACAAGTGTTTGCAGATCGAACCTATTACCGCAAGAATAAAAAATGTTACGGGGGCAAACACAGTAAAAAAAAGTGACCCCATTATTTGCTGGCACCTAAAAACATAAACCTCTGCTAATCGGAAAGTCAGCAAAACCAAGATGCTTCAAAAACATTTGTAGCTTTCCAGTGCATTATCGACATAATAAGAAAGCGTGGATGACAACAACTATATTTAACGAATGGCTGCAAATACTAAATGATCCCTCGGCAAGTAATAATGAAATAATATTGTTACTCATAGAAAATTGTTCGGTGCATAATAGTTACCCTCATCTTAACCACGTGAAATTTGATCCACCCAGCACGACTTCCAAGCTGCCGCCCCTTGACATGGGTATTATACGTATAAAAAAATTTAAATCATTATACCACAAGGAAATGATTATTAATTTTGTTAAGAGCATTGATGAAAACACAAGTTTAATTGCATATTATTAACAGTTATACAAATTACTTCCGTGTTTGCGATTTCATTAAAATATTAAAGGATGATTTATTGGAGGATACTCCATTTAACATAGATTATTTTTGGGCAACTATTTCTGAGAACTCTTTAATTCTCGTACTTTTGAGGAATACGTAGACGTGACAATGAAGTTGTTGTATCTGGTATGCTGATAGATACCGACATATTCACATATACTTGTAAATAACGAAGACGATGAGGATGATGATGACGACGAAGGGATACAATTTGAACCAAGATACCAGAGTGTTAATTCCTCCATTAAAACTTTTTTTCAACACATAGTATATATTTTTTATTATATTTGTAAAACGTACAAATGAGTATATATGTTAATTAATTTGTAATTTCGAAGGAAGTTAAAAATGTTAACAGGAAAGAAATATAAAAGCCTCATTTATTCGAATTTTTCATTGTTGACCTTCGACAAATGGAAATAAATAAAAATGAAATAAATGTAGCAGGACCACAATCACTTTTTAAAATACTTCAAACATTCAATAGATGCATCTCATTATTGCGATGGATTTGGACCGATTATCTCCTTCTACAAACCCTTTTTCCGATTCAACCAAGGAACATTAATGATTACGAGTATACCTCAATTATACTCTGTAGCAACAAGCTGTAAGTGTATAAAAATGTTCTGAAGGAATTCAACAGTTTGAGGAAATGGTAAACGGATTGCAATAAAATTTGTTTCTTATAAACTTATATTGAAGGTAATGGACTAAATTAATTTTATAACTTTTACTTTCTATGTTTTACTTTTCGTCAGCGCAAATTATACAAAAATCATCCTCAAAAAAGACGGTTTAAAGGCCAATGGGAAGTCATTATACTTGTACATATATAGGGTAAATTTGGAAGCAAAAAAGGTCCTGGCTGATTACCCAAATTTTTTGACATTAATCAGGTATTCTCGAAAACATATTTTCAAGCAATTTTATAAATATATACACTCACCGAGATATTCGCATAAGGTTTGTTAGATTAAGGTATATATGTAGGATATGGGAGTTTTGCTAGTTCTTAGTAAATCGTATATTCAATATTAAACGTTCCATAAATTTTAATAAGATATTTTATATATTGACCGAAAGTTTGAAAATCTTTTATTAGGTATATGGGAAATAGGAGTAGTATTGACTCAAATTATCTATTTTTTCGGAAGTTACAAGAAAACCGACTGTTAATCTAAATATGGTTGCAGTAACGACTTTGCAAAAACTCTATTAACATGCAAATGACAATAAGATATGTTCACGTTTTATTACATTAATGGTAAGTGGATATATGTACATATGTAAAAGTTAAAAGATATTTAAAAATTTGCAAAAATTGCCTCAATTTACAGCATACATAAACAGACAGAATTATGAGCCGACAACTCTTGATTTTTGCACCACGATATTCCAGCGTCGCATACTCTATATATTCTTCGTGAGGTTTTCGACCAACATCGTGCCGCAACCTGTTAACTCCGTGTGACTTCTGGCTATTCAGCAAATTCAAGCAACCTCTCCGGAGAAACCTTTTTGAGTCTATTACTAGTCTTACTATTTTTTGTTCATCGATTACTTTTAGGTGATACAAACAACCATTAGGTGAACAAAACTATTATACTCTGTAGAAAGAGTACTTAAATTTTGGGTAATAATTCAGCATGCATTATTTCAAGAAACCGAATGAGATACAAGTATATATAATAGTATGTGAGGAGGACTGGACTGATAGCATTAACTTCTGGCATAATGCAAGAATACTCGATAACCTGTTTCCACGCAATTTTATATATTCGGCATACTAGAATTACGTAATACAATATATGTAACACAATGAAGTTCGAAGACTGATTTCACACCTTTTCAGCGTAAAATATTGCATAACTTTATCATAATATTATATGTATATTAATAATGTTTACTTAATTTTGACCATTTTTAGCATTGCGACATACCGTTTTCAGAATAAGAAGCCCTCTGAGTTTTGTCAACCAGATATTTGAAAAAACTTGTATTAGGCATAGGGGAAGTATTCACCAAACTGTATCCGTTTTAAGATGAGAAATAGATAAATGACATATAAACTAGTAAATAAGAAATAAATTCAACCGGAAGTTCGAAAATCAATATATTAGGTATATGGGGGATAGGAAAAGTACAGAGACAAACCAATTTCCGAATTCCAATGCAGGACCTCACAGATTGACGAATACTTTCCGTTAAAACTCTAATCATTTGAATCTTAAAACGGTGTTGTCCAATTTTACAATTTTTGGACGAGAGAAAGGATACCTTTAAGGCAATATTTGTGCTAAGTCTTATTTTGTTAACGTTATTGAGTATTTTATTTATACTGGAAACTTAAAGAATCAAATTGAATTTAAATTTTTGTATTTGAAAAGTAAGCGTTTGTATTATAGTTATATTTTTCTCATTTTCAAAGTAAACAGTGTGGCGCACGAATCGGTGATACAAAAACAAACGGTAATAACTTGTTTTCTGTGTGAGAAATCGATTTAATTTTTTTTATTTGGCAGAATGTTATTTAAGTGCTTCAAAATGAATGCATGGGATACCGAAAAAAGGGTTAGGATAGTGCAGCGGTAGTATGTTTTGCATTTCGTCGATTCCGTCCAAAAGAATTTAGAGAGGATTTTGGTGGCACTCCCCCAAGTGGATGGACCATTATGATTATTGGTAAACATGTTTATCGAGTCTGGAAGTATCGCAAGGAGACAGTACCATCGAGATCGTGTCCAAGAAACAATGACAGGTGTTGCATCGGGTTGGGTTTAGTATCGCGCCGGTTAATTTTGGCTCACTGTACCTAAACGAGGGAACCAAATTGAAAATTTTAAACACGCATGTATGCTTAAATTATCGAACTTTATTTTAAAACATATTTTATAAAAATCGGTTCACAAATTTTTGCACAAATTCACTTTAAAAATTGCCATTTTTTGCAAATTTCTAAATATATGCTAGTGTATTTTCATCTATTGTGCATTGTACCAAACCAATTATGAATACATTTTCACGCACATATATTACTTATGAATTATAAAAACCACTAGTAATGCTTTTAATTACTTTTGATTGTTAATTTCTTTGTAAATCTTTAAATAAAATACACCTTTTTCTGCATTGAGTTCAATAATGCGAAAAACCAAAATGACTGCCTAATTTGAACTGTCAAATCACCGAGAAAGCACGAACAAAAGGGAATAAATTAAACCCACTTAGCAATAAATGTATGAAGTGAACACGAAAAGGTGTTCAATGCTAAAATACTGTGGATGGCGTAGCCGGTGTTGGACCGGCCAGGGTTATTTTTTTAAAGCGCGGCCGAAGGCCGCCCACGCAAAAAGGAGTTCTATGCGAAAAAAATCTGATACACCCCGGTGTTGGACCGACCAGGGTTATTTTTTTGAAGCGCGGCCGAAGGCCGCCCACGCAAAAAGGAGTTCTATGCGAAAAAAATTTGATACACCCCGGTGTTGATTTCTTGTCCATACAAAAATGTTGGCTGGGTTGCATTGGTTTCAGTTTGTATGGAAAAATGAGCAAAAACACTGATTTTTGGTCATTTTCAAAGGGCTCCCTACAGGTCTATAGGGGCTCTAGGGGGTCGAGGGGGGGTTTATTAAAAAGTTCAATCTTTCCTCTTTCCAATAAGGGAGCGTTAGGGGAGGTAGCCTCGCCCCCTTTTTCACCATAAACGATACTAAACCGGCGCGATACTAAACATTCCCCGTTGCATTGTCAATTCATTCAAATCCAAGAGTTTCGAATTGCAACTTATTGGCGCAACTTGGAGTTAGCAGATGGTCAATACAGCGAATAATTCATGACGACTTTAACCTGTTTTCGTATAAAGTTAAATAACAAGCCAGTTAAGCCCTCTATATTTGCGTATTTACATATGTCTAATGAGGCCCACTTTCATCTAAACGGAAATGTAAACAAGCATAATTGGAGTAAATCAAATCCAAAAACAATCCACGGGCCATACTTTTTTGAAGAAAACGGTGTAAAAGAAACTGTCAATGAGCACCGCTGAAGATGTATCTCTTTCAATAGCGTTTGGTTCCAGCAATATGGAGCAACTGCACACATAACATATCGGTTATAGGAAGTTTGGAGCATTGAGGCAGCCCTTTAGTGGCTAATTCCGGTAATCCTGACTTCAACCCTTCAGGCCGCAATCAATAATTTTCTAATTACGTGTCACATCTATGTGGCTGAGCAAAGTCCATAATTTTTATAAAATAAAATTAGCTAAACTATAAAAAAATAAATAAATAAGTGTAATGAATTGATTAAAAAAAGTTATTGCGTTTTGTTTTTTTAGCACATTTCGTGCGCCACCCCTTAGGATAACAATGTTGTAATGCATCAAATTCGATTGCATTTTGTTTTTTATATAATGGCTTGATTTTGGCATTTTATAGGTTTGTGCTTAACGGCATTTTGTGAACGCAGTCTGATTCTGGCCATTTACAATCCGAAATAATTATTTTTTGAACGCTTGAAAAAAACTTTTCACATTAAATAGAAAGAAACAAAATTTAAAAAATTGTCAATAGTGCTTAAACAAAAACGTGCCGTGATTATTTCAATAATTGTGTCGACTTTAAAATATCTAATATCTTTTAAATAATGTTAAATATACGTAAATTCTAATTTAAGTAATTGTAAATTTTCACAGCCAAGTACATCAATTTCAAAGGTGTTATTACTCATCTAAATAAAGAAACGCTTTTGGTTTATCAAAACAAGGATTATAAAAACTTTATACAATATTCAGAAATATTACGATTCTTTGGGCGCCGCGACTTGATGATATGGATGGATAGAAGATGTCTCCCCAGACTCATAGTTTTCGAGATATTTCTATTTAAAGTTAAAAAATTTATAAAAGTAATGCTCGTTATTTCACTATGTTTAACCCACTTTTCACACATTTTTCGATTAATATATTAATTAATTAATGTATATTTAATTAATTGAATGTGTACAGTATTCAAATATATCCAAAATTTACACTAATTGTGAATTTTTTAAGAAAATAAATATACTTTAAAAACTACTTTGCACATTCAAACTTTCAAGAGATTTGTGTGTTTACATTTGTGACAAATATCAGTGTTGCCATACTTTGTGTCCTGAAAAAATAATCAAAAAAATTTCTGTTTCATCTTTAGAGATATAAATGATTCAAAATGAACTATTGTTTCATATATGTATATGGATTATATGTCACATATTATTTAAAAAATAGAGACACATATTATTATACAATACTTAGTAAATACCGGTTTTATATTACCAATGGAAACTCCAATATTTTTAGCTTTTTTACTATTTGGCAATTCCCAAAGTCCGAATATGAAATACATATTTCAAGAAAAATTTCCGTTACATTTTCCTACTCCGTTGGAATTTCTCAACGGTAATTCATCTAATTTTTTTTTAAGAAAAGTGGAGCGAAGTAAGTAAGTTGTGATTTCTTGAGTTTTTTCCGATTTTTGCGTTAATATTAATTTAAAATGCCTCATCCGGATTCAAATTCAAAGTTGGCGAATTTTCCCATTTTTTCATCATTTGGAAGGCTTGTTGAAAACAATAAGCAATCGTTGCAGTTTTTTTTGAGGAAGTGGGATTAATTCCAACAAGGGATTTCACACCTCCTTTCTGCGACAAATGAGGACAGAAGATGCTACCAGAGGAAAATAAAAGATCAAAATATGGATGGATTTGGAGATGTAATTCAAAGCCAGCGAAAAAAAAGGAGCAAAGCAATGTAGGCAGAGCATAAGTCCAGCTCTAGGTACATTTTTCGATGGATGTCAGTGTCATTGCGCTCCGAAGGAAATTTTAGCAATAATTTGCTGTTTGGTTATCAATGTGAACGTGACGACTGTGCATGCCTAACTAACCAACTGTGCAAAACTGTTGCGGATTACTATAGCTACCTCAGGGAAATTGCTGAGTTAATATGTTCCAGCGCAGAGTTTTGTCTCTGGGGAGAGGGCAAAACATTCCGAATTGATGAACATTTTCTAACGAAACGTAAATATAATAGAGGACGCGTTGCTGGACAAATGACAAGGACGATAAAATCCGCGTAATCGGCCTTTTATTAAAAAGTTTGTACATCCCGGTACATCCCGAATTTGTACTGATGGTGGTAAACAATACCATGGCTCGTCGATGACCTTGGCTCGCAGATAATAAAACTTCTATTGGATGGTTTTATATTTTTTATTGTTTATCCTCGCTAAGTAGAAGGAAATCTTCAGGAAGGAATTATAATTGTGCAGAAAGTAGTTCGACACAAAAGAACTATGAACACCCCGGTGTTGGACCGACCAGGGTTATTTTTTTATCTTTATTTATCAAATAACATAAGATACAAAACCATTTGTACAATTGTCTCTATATATGTTAAACAGAAAATTTTTTGATAATTTTTTCAAAACACAATATGTGGCAACACTGCTATGTCACGACATGTAAATAAACATACTATGGGAGTGAGTTGCATATAAAATTGTGCAACTTTAAATACTAATATCTCGAAAACTATAAATCTGAGGAGGGTATATATCTGCATATTTTTTAATCCTGAGGACCTCCTCTCTCCATTTATACCCTCAAATCGTAATCGGGCCCAATATTCAAACTCGATATATGAATATAAAATGGTTTTCAGTCTTCACAGTATCAAATATAAATTATATACCAATCTTAATTACTTTTTTACTAGATAATTGTCACTATATATATCCTAAAATGTATATTTTATTTATTATATAATATATTATGTATATTTTAACATTATGTACATTTATATATGGGGTATTCCATACCAAATCGACCACTTTAGATTTTGCTGAAACTTATCCATCCTTTTATACCCTTTGAAAAACATTTTTGAGAATTTTTTCAAAATTTGTTGTCCAACTTCAAAAAAGTTATGAAATTTTCAAAAAAAATGTTTTTTTATTTTCAAATAGCCATAACTTTTGTAGAAATTGACTTTTGGGGACCTTTTTTTTAAATATTTGTTTTTGAATGAACTTTTCGAAAAAACACACAAAAAAAATTTAACACGATCAGTTATGTAAAATAATCGGTTTTTTAAAGTAAAATCGTCATTTTGTGGAAGTTCGCCATTTTTTTTTCTTCAAACGAAACTTCATTTAATTTGACAACTATCCCTGCTAATCCCGAAATGGGACGATTTTTTTTTATTTTTTTTTATTTATTTGAAATCTATTTGAAAATAAAAAAAAACATTTTTTTGAAAAATTCGTAACTTTTTTGAAGTTGGACAAAAAATTTTGAAGAAATTCTCAAAAATGTTTTTCATAGGGTAGAAAAGGATGGATAAGTTTCAGCAAAATCTAAAGGGGTCGGATTCAAAAGTGGTCGATTTGGTATGGAATACCCCATATATACTAAGTGAAAAATTCAATATGCCTTAAGTCAGGGATGGGCATATTAGCCCTCAGTGGCATTTTGCCCGTGCGGGCACGAGTGCACATTTTGCGGGCTAGGTGAGGGGATCATCGCGGGCAAACATGAAGAGGGAAGTGAGAACAACGTATTTTACCACTCCATATTTACAAATGAGAGCGCACGCATATATGGGAAGTTGCACTGTGGGTAATAACTGTAAAATTGCCTAACAATTTTAAGTTTCTTTGTAACTATTATAAATTTATAAAATGTAAGACAAATAACAAAAAGTATAATAAATATTTTATTTTAGTAATAATTTTTTGATATGTCTTTATAACAGCATTTAATTTGGTTTATTTGCCATAATAAATTCTATGTTTGGTTTAATCTCATTAGCTGTAGCTATGCGCATTATTGTATCAAAATTTAAATCAGATAACCTACTTCTTATTTTAGATATAATTTTCGAAGCAAAAAGTTTCAAACCAGGTTATTTCTTTAAATTTCCTTATAAAAAGTAATTTCAATAATAACTTCAAATTATGAACCACTGTTTCTTCAAACACATATGACCAAATGAATCTTATGAGAGCGCAATGTAAATAATTACCCAACAACCCTTCTACCACCCGTCAATCGTAGAATTTCCAACGACTCGGGTTTTCCGCAGGGTTGCCAGGCTCGATATACTGTAGTAATTATAAAAATTGTCTTCAATATATTTGAAATTTTCTTAAAATAACTCAAATTCAGAATCGAATGCTATTATTTACAAATATATAAACTAGTTTAAATAGTTTGATTTCAGTTTTGATATTTTATATTATGAAAAATTATAATTGAAAACTTAGAGGTGTACAAAACTACATATGCGTATTGAGTAATGGCAACATTTTTCGAATAAAAACGAGAACAAAACGCTTGCCGCTCGTAGCGAAGTGAGAAGATGTTTCTGCCATTAGCGTTTGTATTCTATTTGTGTGCTTAGCCACTCTCAATCAATAATGCCATACCGCGCAAATATATTTTTATTTGATGATTTCTTATATTTTTGAAAATATGTGTTCCCTTTCTATAGCGCATATTATTATTTTAATATATTTCCAGAGGCAACTTAAATTTTAAAAATTTAACAAAACAATTATAGAAAAAAACCTCAATTCTTTGAATATTTTGATAAAACAACCAAACTGAAAATATCACAAATCATATATTTATATAAGCATTTTTATTAAATGGAACTGCAATATGTTGAAACACAATATATATAATGGTAACAAGTATCTTTTCTTTTTTTATTTATGCAGATATGCATATGTACGTATAAAAGCCCACAACTTAAGATAAGTTTTCCCAATTGTAACTAAAATGAATTATTACAATTGGCATTACCACCATTAACTGATCTATCACACGTACAGTGGTGTGAACAAAATAGGAACAATCATAAGGTGTTGGGAAGTTTTAAAATGTGCTGTTTTCTTATTAAGTAAAATTGTTTTTAGATACAATATAACTTACATATTTTTTCCTAACAGTGATTAGAATTTCCCACCATGCAAAGGTAAATAAAAACAAATTTTAATGCGAAACTCTAAACCCTGCAAATTATGTTTACCTCTTTTTGTTCACACAACTGTACAATTCCGATATGAAGTAAACTTCCGCTCTTTAATTTGTGTGCAATGTCAGTATTGCCGCAACCACTCTGCGATGAACATTAAGTTACGGAGGAGTGTAATTGATTTTTTTCGCAACTTTTCGCAACTTGTTATGCCCTTCTCTCCGTAAACTGATATTCCCCTCATCTAGCCCCCGTGCGCACTTTGCTAACTTTGCGGGCTAAAAATGTGCCCATCCCTGCCTTAAGTAGTTTGAATTTAAAGTAACTGTAAATCAAATAGTCACTGACATTTTGGCGACTTTGTACAATGTTACTTATCGCAGAATGCCCCTGATCTGCATGTTCACATAATTTTGATTGCAACTGTATGTAATACTGTCAAGGGCTGTCCCACTACCCTGTGATATGCTCGTTGGTTTAAATCCGTCAGAAAATGGTTTGCTAGTTCTTTCATGCTCCTTTTCTCTAGATTGAGATAAACGACCCTTTAGTCGAATTAAAGTTATTAATAAGGAAAAAGATATTTAATGAAGATATTTATTTTGATTTTGATAAATCAGCTTGAATGACAGCTTTTTAGTGGTCCGATTATTATTTATATAATTTATCGGATTCCCGGCTTTCTTTTAAGTATTAAAAATATCATGGCAAACTTAATATACCATGTATCGCAACTTAAGTTCTCTAGATTCGTACTGTGCCATTTGAATACTACTACCTGGACCGAAAAGCCTTGAACGTAATTTTGATTTCAATCTTTAATTAATCCAATAACTCATACTAGTTTGTTAGCAAATCCTTTGCCTTCAATTAACTATTTTTATATTAAAAGTTTTCAGTTGTGTACTCACATTCTACTACAATAGTAATATTGAGCTTTGCAGAGCCTTCTGAATTACTGGCTTCACATACATAAATTCCAGCGTCATTTCGATTCAGTTTTGTGAAGTTAAGATTAGCTCCGTCCGCGTATATACGATGCTCTGCACGACCATTGCTAAAAGAAGTTGAAGGTACTGGTAATCCATCCTTTGTCCAACTATACAAAACTGTCGCTGGATTAGCTGTAGCGCTAAGGGAGACTTGTAAAGATTCTCCTTCCACTCCTACAGCAGTTGATGATGGTGGTGGTAGAAACACTGGTGGATCTATGATGACGAAGTAAATTTAAATAACAATACAACATCCTAATTGATTAGAACTTACATAATATGTTTAACTTAACTGCTTCATGTACACTGCGTTGCAGTGCTTCGTTGGCACTCTGACATGTATAAACCACACCATTCATTTCCTGAGAAACATTCACTTTGAATTCTAGAGTCGAGACCGTGCCTCCCCATAATCCTGGTTTGGACGAATTATTTATGCCTTAAATAATAAATAAATTAATAAATTTATATTTACTAGAAACAAATATTTCAATATGTATATGTATATTACATTAAATGCATCAAGATTTTATTATATAAAAACAATATAATAAAAATTGGAATAAATAAATTATCGCACCGCGAAATTTAAATATAACAAATGTCGTATTGTCAAAAGCCGGCGTTTTGATTCTAATATAAATTGTTCAGACATTCCAACGAATAAAATAAAAGTGAAAAATTACACAAAATCATCAAAAAGTAAACAAGAAATTCAAAAGGAAAACAGAAAAAAGTTAACATTAGAGATTAAAAAAATTGTTTGTAAAAAGTAAGCTCTCTAGCAACACAACCTAACATAATTGAGCATGTAACAAAAGAGAGGTTCTAAAATTGTAGAAAACGGTAATTCTATATGCATAGCATGAATGTACATAGCTTTTATACGAATAATTAAAAACACAGAAAACGTATCCAACCATTTTTAATAAAAAACGAAAAATGTATCAAATTTTGTGTAGTTTTCAAAGAATGTATTTTAAATTTTTATACACCTTAAACTTACCATCGATTGGAATACCATCCTTCCACCAAGTGAGTTTTGCTGGCGGATTGCTTGAACTCGAATCACAAATTATAGCAACCTCCATACCAGGTTTTAGAACTTCAGGTTCAACGCGAATTTTTACAATTTCTGGCGCAACTGTAAATTATATTAATTAAACATTATGATAATTTGTATTATATTTATCTTTTCTTTATTCGTTGACATTTGAAATTAAAAATTGTAATTAATATTAATACCGATTATTATTTTACTGATCATTTGTCATTGTAATACTTTTATCACAACCTATGACCTATGAATGAAATAATATCATAACTCACAGCAAAAAGTCTTAACACATAAAATCAAATGTTACATTGGACATTAGAATAACAAAAATTATTGAGTTAAAAAGCCAAACTAACCAAAGCTAACCGTAGGGCAATACTTTTTGTCTTGACTTATGCACATTCCAAGTTATTACCAATTGATTAAAAAATGTACATATGTATATAAAACCAATAAATTTCATATACATATATAAATTAATACTTAGCAATATTCTCTCTCAGATTAAGTTGGCTCAATATTTTAAAAATATACCATATACTATATTATTATGCTCTCCAAAACGAAGCGATCAAATTTTTTAGTACACTTTTAATTGGATATACTTACAATGAACGCTTAAAATAGTGCTTTCGAAAAGGGGAATCTCAGTAGCACTATTGGATGCCTCGCAGCGATATTGCGCTTGGTTATCAGTTACATTCGCTAAAATCGTTATTTCAGCAGAGACAGACTTATCAGCTGTGCGTATCACGGAATTAACCTATAAGTATAATATCACCAATATTTGTTTTTAGTATCCTCATTTGCAATATCTTGTAACAATAAAATTATACACATAAACATAAGGTAAAAATAAAGAATATCGACTAAATCTCTAATAGGTAAAAATAATAAATATTACTATTTCAATGCCCATTATTTATTAGTTTTTCCCGAAAAAAAATTAACATTTACTTGTAACATGAAGATTATTATTTTAAATATATCTTTATACAGTTTAATACCATGGTGGAATATTTTCAAATCGACCTTCTAATATAAAATCATAATAAATAGAAAGAACACATTATAAATCGTAGACATTCGTCACAGAAAGTGTGCAGAATATGCCAAGAAAACTATGAATTTCGCTTCTCCTACCATTGGCACTGCCAGTAGCAAGACAATCGTCGCACAATGGGGCAGCAGACCAGAAAAATTGGCAAAAACTAATTTTTTCATAATAGCCGGTAGCACTTTTCGTTTATTGCTTTGGATTTATGAATATACTAGCAACAATAAACCAACGGTTTTTCAATGTCAATTTCACCACCTCTCTTTTCAGAGCCTTACAAACACAGAGCTTATTTTCGCAATAAGTGCAGTTTGATTTTTGTGCATTTTCTATTCACAGTTTGAATATATATTTTCCAGTCGCTGACTATAATTTAGCAACTTTAATTATGGAACCATCAACATCGGGTATTTATAAAGATTCATTTATATTCACTTTGTGCGTAATTGTGATTTTCACATTTTGGTCGTTTTTTTCGGAAACCTACCTTAATAAGTTTATTTTCCTACAGTTTATGTTTTAAAAATTGGAAAAGTTAGTGAGCCCGGCATGATCGGCCGGAAATTTTTTAATTATCCTGTAATATGTATATTTATGTACTTAATTGGAAAAAAAAATTGTGCGGATTTTTTACATTTTGGCATTTGCTCGCATTTATGTATGTGCCTATGTACTACCTTTTGTTGTAGTTTAGTTCGAAGCTTTTTTTACTTTGTTTTGATTATTTGTTTGTCAAACGTCAACTACAAGTACAAATGTGAACTGCATTGATCTTTATTATTTTAGTTGTACATCGTAAAATAGAATCCAGTATTGCCATACTATCTTAATTTTATAATATTTTAGTGGTTGATTTAACTTTTCATTTCAGGTGTTAGTTCAAAAACAATTTTTGTCAATCGTAGGGAGCTCATTCAAATAATATTTTGTTGTAAAAAAATCACAACTGATGAAAAGTTTATTTTTTAAAAAAATGAATTGGAAAAACAAACAAAATTTCAGCAAGTGTCTAAAGAAGAATTGAATAAAACATTGAACCGCCTGAAGTCTGAATTTAAACTTCGTTGGAACAAATCGTACCGAAAAATAGACGTTTTTAATGAAATTAATAAAACATGGCTGGATTGCTCAATCTGTTTTATGAAAAATTCAAGCCAAAAAGGTGGTCAGTCTGAGAGATCTTTTGAAGAAAGCTCAGAGCGTACCAAACGAATGAAAACAAAAGATTTGAGGGAATCTACGCCAGTTGATGTCCTGAGTTATGCTATTCAAATGAAATTAAGGAAATCGGGTAAAGTGAAGGCATCAAAACTTTTGATGAAAAGCTTATCTCAGA
Source organism: Bactrocera zonata (assembly GCA_037783105.1). NCBI lineage: Eukaryota > Metazoa > Arthropoda > Insecta > Diptera > Tephritidae > Bactrocera > Bactrocera zonata. The sequence goes on along the minus strand of JBAWJQ010005153.1, from coordinate 60,379 downwards.
ATTATGATAGCGCAAATATGTGTTCAAAAACTTCATCAGGCCATTACGAAAGTACTTGTTTGTCAGGAAGATGCTTTGGCTGTCGTGGTAGATGCCAAGTTGACAACGAATCAGTACAATATAATAAAATTGTCTGCTCGGGATAAATTTCCTTCCTATAAAGTAATACAGGAAAAAAAAAAAGAAATGCTATCCTTCCAAAGAACACATCAAGGCAACTAATATGCTTGTCTGTGCTACTTTACAATCCTTACTGGACCACACAATATGTCGTCTGATTATTGCACAGAGGACTGTAATAGATTCCATTCCCGCAAAGGATTTACACAAATTGCGTATGTACACAAAGTGGGGATTCGATGGTAGCTCAGGTCATAGCTCATATAAGCAAGTATTTCATGGTATTGAAGCTTCTGATTCTGCTGTTTTCTTAACTATTATTGTGCCTATTCGTATTGTGTTGAGCGAAAAAGTTGTTTGGCAAAATCCTGCTCCATCTTCGACGCGCTGTTGCAGGCCTTTGAAAATTCAATTTATTAAGGAATCCTCTGAAGTTTCAATAGCGGAGAAAAACAGGGTTACTGAAGAGATTGGAAATCTTAAAAAATCTAAAACGATATGTGATGGAAAATCTATTGAAGTTGAGCACGCTTTACTTTTTGCTATGGTGGATGGGAAAGTTTGTAATGCGATAACCCAGACGACATCCACTGAAAAGTGCTACATTTGTAGTGCAACATCAAAAGATTTTAACAATATTGACAAAATGGTGAAACGTGAAATACATACAGATAACTTAAGCTTTGGACTATCAATATTGCACGGATGGATAAGATTCTTTGAGTGTCTTTTGCATCTGTCTTATAAACTGCCAGTAGAAAAATGGCAAGTTCGAAATGACTTGGAAAAAAATATTGTTGCTGAAAATAAAAAAAGAATACAAAACGAATTTAAAAAACGCTGCGGTTTGATTGTTGTTGTTCCAAAGCCAGGGTTTGGAAATTCTAATGATGGCAACACATCGCGACGATTCTTTAGGGAGGCAGAGGTTTCGGCCGAAATTACAAAATTGGATTTAACTTTGATTGAAAGATTGCACAATATATTAATAACTGTAGCCAGCGGACATGAAATAAATGTTGAAAAGTTCACGAAGTATTGCCTGGACACTGCTAGGTACTTTGTGGATAAATACCCTTGGTCTCGCATGCCTCCAACAATGCATAAGTTTTTAATACATGGCCCTGAAATAATTTCTCACGCTTTACTACCAATCGGCCAATTATCGGAAGAAGCACAAGAGGCTTGCAACAAGGATTTTAAAAGATATCGCGAACACCATTCAAGAAAATGCGGAAGTGTGGAAACTAATATTGACATATTCCATTCATTTATGCTAAGGTCTGATCCGGTAATAAGTTCAAAGAGAAAATTCAAAAGAACTAATAATCAAAAGTTACCAACTGAAGTATTGGAATTATTGATATGTCCACTTATTTTTAATAACGATGAAGAATATGATGATATTTACGATGATGACGATCAAAAAAACGAAAATTGGTCTAGTGATGAAAGTAGCAATATAAATATATATATAAAATAAAGCAGTCGCCGCCAATCACTATATGAATGGTTCGGGTAAATCTGATACAGTCTAAAAACTTCGGTTATAAGCGCAATATTCTGAAATTTGGTCCACATACTTACTTTAGTAAGAGGAATCAGGGTACCAATTTCCAACTTCCTAGCTTAAGCCGTTTAGTTTATGCCAACTTTTAGGTCATTCTGCCCCACTGTGCGTCGCATGACGTAGTCATTATCCAAAAGGCCTTTGAATCAATAATATTTTCCATTTCTTTGCTTTTCAAAGTAATATATTTTCTGGAAGCAGCCAACTCAGTTGAAACCCAATCAACAAAGGATTGTACACTGAGACCCTGTAGTATTCGACGCAAATTCTCACGCAAAAATTTGCGTGTTTTGTTTATCGCCCGCAGATCCTTGCTTTTTCTTCATTATTTTCAGAAATAAACATCAGTTCTTTTCAGAACTAAATCCATTTTTTTTAATTTTCAGTAATAATGTATTGTAACTTTTGATATCCAAACAACTTTCCGACTTAAGTAGTTTTTATAATTATTATTTTAATCTTGCAACCAGTTACTACAGAGTATTATAGTTTTGTTCACCTAACGCTTGTACGTATCACCTAAAACTAATCGAGATAGATATAGGGTTTTACGTATATAAATGATCAGAGGGCGAAAACAATTGGAATCCGGTTGACGGTCTGTCTGTCCATCCGTGCAAGCTATTACTTGAGTAAAAATTGAGATGAAAAATGGTAAACAGGGTCCTTAGTACAAAAAAAATCGATTTCGTAGATGGGCGTAATCGGACCACTGCCACGCCCACAAATCGCCATTAACCGCCACGCCCACAAATCGTCATAACTAAGGACTATATTAAGATATAAAACCTTAATTTGGCATAGGGGATCGCAGTAGCAAGAGGTGCCTGTGGATAAAAATTTTTGAAAAAGTGGGTGTGGCCCCGCCCTTTAATATATTTAATGTGCATATCTCCTAAACAACTATAGCTACAACGACCAAATTCACACAGCACAAATGTTACGAAATCCTACCGATAGTATAAAAATCGTCGAAATCGGCTGAGAACCCCCACACATCCCAAATAACGATACTGTTCAAATCTACTAAAAGCGCAATAACTAAATGTGCCACAGACATTACATTTTACCACCGAGATGGTAAAAGAGAGCTTTATGAGAGCCGGTGTGAAAATTGGACGATGGGCGTGGCACCGCCCACTTTTTGATGAAATCCCTCGGGACCCTACCAACCGATTTGGTACGTGGCATTCTTTACATATTCCTATTACACGTTGTGAAAATGTGTGAAATCGAACAACAACCACGCCTACTTCCCATATAACACAATTTTAAATTCCACTTGATTCGTTCAATCACTACGTATAATCATTTTGGTTTTTCTAACAAATCTTATGCTTAATATATATGTAGGTCAGTGGCAGTGAAGTGAATATGTTTCACCCTCGTTTTTAAGAAAAGTTGGTACTATTTAAGCCGCGACATACACTAATTCAATGGCATCTGAATATATGTATGCATTCTCCGCAAAATAATTATCAACAAATATAAAAATTTGAATATGTATAACTAAACCAGTAGATTTAGCCTCATAAGAGGGGAGCCTGATTTAGAAGCTTCAAAAATCGATTTTTTTTTTTTGCTTAAATCTCTTTAAAAATAATCTAAGAATACGTCCTCATTTGGAAATATTTTCGAAGCTAAAAGGAAAATAGTGACCGAGCGTCTAGCAGATATATGAGCGATTGGGCAGAAAGCGAAAACTTTGACGCGCGATTTCTCTGTTTTTCATTTTTACCATTTTTCTTAATTGGCGGGCAGGAATTGGGAAAAAGTTTATTATCTTTGGCATTAAATTATCTTCTATTTAAACTGTAACAAACTAAAGAAAGTTAAGTTCGAACATATTTTTAAACAACATAAAGTAAAAACTTTTGGTCAAAAACCACTTTTTTCAATTTTAAAAAAATTTCTAAAATTTTCACCTTTTTGGAATTTTTTCAGTTTAACTAAAAGATAAATTGTTAAAAAATATGAATCTCTTTGAATTTTTTGTTTCCGATAGAAATTGCGACTTGCATCGTGCCAGCCGTCCGACAAATGCACATGCGAGATGCATCGGGCAATTGCTTCCCAAAGGCAGAATATCACAGATTTTTGTGAATGATGTTTAAATATATAGTTATAAACCCTAGAAATTTTACTTTAATCATTTATTTCTTTCCTTCCCAAAAAAATCCTCAAAAAAATCGATTTGAAGCCTCTAAACCAGGCTCCTACCTTAAATACAAAAAAAATAATACTTGTTATTAGTAGAAAAGTAAAAAGTTTAAGAGAGGATTCCAGCTTATTAGAAAGAGAGGGTCTAATTCGTATTAATAAATTTGGAAACAGTATGAGTAGTTATGTGAATCACTCTTTTACAAATAACAATAACAAATATGAAATTCCAGTAGACAACAACAATTAAGTACAAATAATCAAAATTTCCAACAAACAACAGTTTTAGTCAAAATAACAATTTTACATAAAGTAACAATCATTCCCTTAAAATTCAAATCTCTTATAGCGGAACAAATAAATTTAGAAATAATTACTGAGCTACCAAAAGAAATTCGTAAACATGCTATAATGTTGTGGAAATTGACTAATTTTAATGCAAATATTGGTCAAAATACTCACTAAAGCTATTATAATATCCCTATAAAGTAGACGAAATTCACCAATTAAATAGATCAATTTGGATGAAACATTTACAAAGCATTTATATGAAAACTTAAATTATGAGGAAAGGAATCAGTTAAGTTACATGAATACCAAGATTTATTTTATACTGAGGGTCAACACTTAAGAAATACAAACATAATGCAGCATGAAATAAATTTATTTAAAAATATATAAGTAACAAATAAATGAACCAAAAGTAAATAAACAAATACAAAATGTGCATGGACAATTATTTAATTATTCCGTCACGGAGAAAGAGCTCTTAGCCATCGTTTAGGCCAGTGGTTCCCAAATTTATTTTGTCTACCGCCCACTTTGAGAATAAATATTTTTTTAGCGCCCTCATTTTTCACCTATTTTAAAACCACTATGTATAACATCAAATTAAATTAATTAATTATTGTGACCTATATATGTATATTAACGGGGAATTCTAAACGAAACTTTTACTATAACCCGCAACTTGAAACCTGAGCGCAGTAGGTAGCATACAACGGCGCTTAGGTCTCAAGTTAACTCTTACGCGCTCCACCTGCCAATAAGAATGATTATTGAAACACAACTTTATAGTATTAAAACAGAGAATCGTTTATTAAAAATAAAACTAAAATGATCGATCCATATATAAAAACTAATGTGAAGGATGAATCTGATGCTGTTTAATAAGTTTGTTAACATCAGGTTCCAATTTACTCAAGAACAGTCGCAAGTCGCCACGTTCGGTAACAAGCAAACGATTTATATTTTTAGTAAGCAGTGTTGTAACAGTACTAAATCCACGTTCACACAAATATGACGATGGGAATGCTATTAAGAATCGTTGAACGATTGACCACAATCCAGGGTACAATTGCGAGATCGGTTTTTGTAGCCAAAATTCTTGGTAACCATTTTTGAACTTGATTTTTATTTCCTCGTTTGTTGTCAATTCTATAAGTTCTTCTTCCAGCTGAGGTGACATTGCTGGGTTGACATTTGAAAACGGATCCAACACCCAGTCTGGTATTTCCAAGTTCAAAATGTCCTGGGAGCGTTCGGTGAAGTCAATGTGGAGGTTTTCCGAATGTTGGCAGTAGGCAAACAATTCGTCGTTACTGCATGATACTGATAAATTCGGAAAATTGTGAAACTCACATCTGCCAAGATTCTTTTTGTGTAGAAGCAGTTTGGCTGCGAAAGCAGCAACAACGTTTTTTGTTTTAATTAAATTTAGTTTATCGCCTTACAGTTGGAGATTCATGTCGTTGAACAATTTATACAGGTCTGTCATGTAAGCTATATAATTTTTTGTCCTGCAATTATGTATCTTTAGTTTCCAAGAACTCTATAACAGAGTCAAACATGTTGTAAAATCGAGTCAGACAATTTCCTCTTGATAGCCAACGAACTTCAGTATGAAACAACAAACGGTTGAAATCCTCGTCATTAGTAACACAAAGCTGATGAAATAATCTATTATTCAAAGAGCTGTTGCGGATGTTATTGACTGCTTTGATTATATATTGCAGAGATTGAAATAGTTTTTCAGTTAAGTTTCTAGCAACTAAATGTTGTGTATGAATAACGCAATGTACACCAAGGACATCTGGAATTTTATTTTTTAAGTACGCTATGAAGCTTTTATGGCACCCTATCATAGCCGGAGCGCCATCCGTAGCAACTGAAATAATATTTTTCAAAGGAATCTCTTTTTCATCGCAAATTTTTTCCAATATATTGAATATGGTTTCGCCTTTTGTATCGGTATCTAAATTTCTAGCAATCAATTGTTCTTCGCATATTTTCTCATCTTTAATAAACCTCACGTAAGACAAAAACAATGCTTCATTAGTTGGTAAAGTGGGCTCATCGAGCTGAATTGAGAATTGGCTTGTCCTCAGGTGATCGCACAATGATTCTTCAATGTTTTCAGCCATTTCATCTATTCGTCTTTGCACAGAATTATTACTCAAAGGAATTTTTCGGATAATATCTGCGGCCGGTTTATGAAGCACGGTAGTTATTACTTCATTTATTGGTGGCAATATTAACTCTTCTCCGATGTTATGTGGTTTGCCTTTTTGAGCAATTAACAAAGAGATATTGTAAGAAGCTCGAAGTCCGTCGTCATCTTGCTTAGCAGCCGCCGAAAATAGATTTGCTACACTTGGCTGAGTATTATGCTTCTTCTCTAGGCCTTGAAAATATGCTACATTCTTGTCTCTCTTATCTGGATGCATTTTATTCAAATGATCTTGCAGTCTTGAAGGCTTCATTGCTTCATTCGAAAATGTGTTTAGACATAGAAGACACAAAGGCGAGGAGGGGTTTGCGGGATTTTCAATGAATCCGAATTTAATGTATTCCGCACAGTATTGCCGTCTCTTCTTTTTTACTTCCGACATTGTTTTGCTTTGATGAATATAAAATAAATATTAGATTGTTTATATAGGAATGCTTAAGCACAATTATTATACAGTAGTCCCAAAAATATGACTTCTTATTTTTCCCAGAAATACATTTGTCAAAAAAGGATCTTTCTCCTTTTCTTAATTTATATTAGTTGATGTTCACAAGTTGTTGTTGAGAGTCGAAAGCTCATGTAGTCGTTGTCTAAGAGGCCTGCTAGCTAAATAAAATTACAAATAACCCCCAGGCCTCTACACAACGCCCCCATTTACTTTCTGGGTCTCTTACTGCCCCCCTTGACACCTGCAGCGCCCACAAGGGGGCGTTATCGCCCACTTTGGGAAACACTGGTTTAGGCTGTTAGCTATTTTCGGTCATATTTGCACTGAGTTAAGTTTACCATTTCTTCTGATCATCAGCCACTCAAGTGGCTGTACACAAAAACGGAGGGAAAAGACACAAGTCCAATATTTTACCGGTGATTGATTAAATTAAACGACTATAGTGTAGCAGACTTCTTAAGCAGAATAAGTTCTGTTCCCACGAAATAAATTTAGGTAGTTTCGGTAGCCCAAATTCTCTATATAATAAAATAAATGGCCATGCAATGACAATTCATTCCCACAAGAACACTTAAATGATAATAAAGTTATAGAATATGAACCAATGTGAAGTTTTTTTCAGTGTTCTTACATCATAAAAGATATGAATTCTGAAGATCAAACATTTAAGAAAAATTACCCACACAGGAATGAGACAGGACATGCTGGTATAATGAAAATTATTAAGGACTGAGAAAATATATATAATACACATATTTTAAAACTTTAATTCAAATATATGGGATAATACCGAGAGCTGAAGAGGAAAGCGGGACGCATTTGCAGACAGAAAAAGAAAGAGGCCGAAAGCGCGGATAAACTGGAAAATTCTCCGGAAAATTTTGGCGGCTAACAGAAGGTTTCGATACCGGAGCATACTATTGTAGAACCCAAGGGGGTGACCTAGTAATCGATGCTCAGAGCATATTTAAATTATGGAGGGAACACTTCTCTAGCCTGCTGAATGGCAGTAAATGCAAAAAGCCAAGAGAAGGCGAACCCGATTCCCCAATCGATAACTATAGAGCAGACGTTCCATTGCTCGACCATGAAGAAGTTCGAATAGCAATTACTCGTCTGAAGAACAACAAAGCAGCGGGGGCCGACGGATTGCCGGTCGAGCTATTCAAACACGGCAGCGAAGAGCTGATAAGGAGCACGTATCAACTTCTTTGTAAAATATGGTCGGATGAAAGCATGTCCAACGATTGGAATTTAAGTGTGCTTTGCCCAAGCCACAAAAAGGGAGACCCCACAATCTGCGCCAACTACCGTGGGATAAGTCTCAACATCGCGTATGAGGTTCTATCGAGCGTATTATGTGAAAGATTAAAGCCCACCGTGAACAAACTGATTGGACCCCCACTGGATTGGAGCCACACTGATAAGGCTACAGACCTGGCAAATCAACAACCGACCAGATATTCACTATGCGCCAAATCTTGGAAAAGACCCGTGAAAGGAGAATCGACACACATCACCTCTTCGTCGATTTCAAAGCTGCTTTCGACAGCACGAAAAGGAACTGCCTTTATGCCGCGATGTCTGAATTTGGTATCCCCGCAAAACTAATATGGCTGTGTAAACTGACGTAGAGCAACACCCAAAGCTCCGTCAGGATCGGGAAGGACCTCTCCGAGCCGTTCGATACCAACGAGAGATTTCAGACACGACGACTCTCTTCGTGTGACTTCTTCAACCTTCTTCTAGAGAAAATAATTCGAGCTGCAGAACTAAACCGAGAAGGTACAATCTTATATAAGAGTGTACAGCTGGTGGTCTATGCTGATGATATTGACATCATTGGCCTTAACAACCCCGCCGTTAGTTCTGCTTTCTCCAGAATAGATAAGGCAGCGAAACATCTGGTTGTGAACGAGGGCAAGACGAAATATCACCTGTCATCAAACAAACAATCGTCGCACTCGCGACTAGGCACCCACGTCACTTTTGACAGTCTTAACTTTGAAGTTGTAGATAATTTCGTCTATTTAGGAACCAGCATCAACACCAACAACAACGACAGCCTCGAAATGCAACGCAGAATATCTCCTGCCAATAGGTGCTATTTCGGACTAAGTAGGCAATTGAGAGCTAACCTCTCTCGACAAACAAAACCAAACTCTATAAGTCACTCATTATTCCTGTCCTGCTATATGGTGCAGAGGTATGGACGATGACAACAACTGATGAGCCGACGTTACGGGTTTCCGAGAGAAAGGTTCTGCGGAAAATGTATGGTTAAGGTTCTGCGGAAAATGTATGGTTCTTTGCGGATCGGCAACGGCGAATATCGCATTCGATGGAACGATGAGCTGTATGAGATATACGACGACATTGGCATAGTTCTTCGAATTAAGAGACAGCTGCTTGGCTGGCTAGGTCATGTCGTCCGAATGGACGAAAACACTCCAGCTCTGAAAGTATTCGACGCAGAACCCGCCGAGGGAAGCAGAGGAAGAGGAAGACCTCCACTCCGTTGGAAGGACCAGGTGGAGAAGGAACTGACTTCCCTTGGAATCTTCAATTGTCGCCACCTTGCAAAAAGAAGAAACGACTGACGTGCTGTTGTTAACTCGGCTATAACCGCGTAATCGGTTTCCACGCCAGTAAAGAAGAAGAAGTTATCATTCTATTACAAAAGAAAAACTAATTAACGTAGAATCAGGAAATTGCAATAAGTTAAATATACATATAAATATAATAAACGAAAAAAGGTATATAAATAAAAGGAATTTGCTTTGAGAGTATAATAAGGAATACAGGATAGGTTACATTAAAAATTATAAAAATCTACATCACAAAGAACAAGCAAAATTTATAAAAGGTCAAATTGGATAATGTACATGTTACAAATATCAAAAGGCAAAATAAATATGCAGACAAATTTAATATTCAAGAAATTAGTTAAGCTATAAATAAGACAATGAAATATGAATTTTAGGCTTTCAGGCTAATGTATAAATATATATTTATGTATATAATTATATAAATTTATAATAAATAGTGACTAGTTTTAGTATAAGTATGTAAAGAATTCCAGTTTCTTTTCTCTCGGTGTCCGTCAAATTTAATGATAGGGAAGTTACATATATGTATATTTATTTAAATATATGTATATTTAACAATTTTTCGTTTCTTTAAATTTGCCAATGTAACAACAATATAATGACTATCTATACTCTCGCTACACTTTTTTGAATCATCAAAACGTTATTGAATATTTGCATATATTTTAAGGTTTCTTAGAGTTAAGTTAATTTTGTGTTATTTAGTCTTAACATCACCTTGAAAATAAAAGGAGATAAAGGTACTTAAAACGTATATTTAATTGCATATCTCGCGCGCGGGTATCGAGTATCGAACGTTCACAGCGGGTTACTGAACAAAATTTTAGAACCTCCCAAGCATGTTAACTCGCAAAAGTCTTGGACGACTTCAGAGCTATTCTACAGCTGGTTCCATTACCTGTTTATTAAGCAGGTAAATTTATTTTTTTCTTTCTTTTAAAATTTTAATGTATGCCAAAATATTTTTCAGGGTCGCAATTTTTCTGCTGAAAATAATTTACCAGCAAGGGTATTATTGCTGTTTGATAACTGTACTGCACAAGTTACAGTCAGATGATGGAAACATTACGGCAATGCTTTTATCACCTAACGTGGCAGCTGTTTTGCCGTTCATGAATCAAAATCCCATATGATTGCTTAAATTAGGATACCGGGCGAAACTGTTATGGAACATTGTAGCACAAGAAAACGTTCCGGTTTTGAAAAATATTCAATTCGTAATGCCATTTGGGTTCTTAAATCATCAAGGGGTGAATTACCAAGAGCTGTGCTTGGAAAAGTATAAAACAGTGGCAATACGACAGTGAAGAAGAAATTCCACTGCTTCCATTGATTAAATCAAATAGTTCTCACGATAATACTCTTCGAAAGATACAATCGTTATTGTCCAAGGTAGATGGTGTTGACGTCAGCAGTGAAGACATCGAGAATTAGAATACGATCGAAGATAATGAAGGTTTGGAAGTGTCTGACAATGAAGTTAAGGAATCAGTTATCGAGGAAGATATGTAGTAATAGAAAGTGAGTTTTTCGGAAACATTTGAATGCATCAATATCTTAGTAGAGTGGTATGAAAACAATAATGATACAAATCAGATATCACATCTTATTAGTATGCGGACGAAAATTATCAGGAGCTATTACAAAGAAGAAAAAAAAACAAACAAGTACGACCCCTTCTTTAAATCAGCTCTTACAAATTAATATATACATATGCATGTATAGTGTAAAAAGAAAAAGCTTAATCTAAGTTTCTGGTTTGTTACGAGTGGAAGTGAGTCATGCATATAAGTTAAACGTATTATATCACCGAAATTAATATTATTTCCGTTTTTTTTTTTGGAACATTTTGGTTAACTTTTTCCCGATTCTACTGTGTGTAGTAATGGTCATGTTACAAAAATTAAAAAAAAATAAACGGAGCCGGAACTTCAACTCACTAAGGTTTGTCATCTCCGCAGCATTCCTCCAAATTACCTCAGAGATTTTTTCTGCTGCTTCAAAAACAACAACATCTTGTAAGATATTCGGTGCGTTATTAAGCACGGCCCTAATTGCTGCAAAAATTGGGCCTACTGATTGGAATTTATTCGAGCCAGCCTAAGAGGTATTGCCTCTATCTTTATTATTAAGGTAAATTATTGCCCCTAACATTAAATTTTATCTTCATATCTAAAAAACACCCTGTATTAGAAAAAAATCTCTATATTATATGGTAGCAGTAAAATACAGATCGATATATCATATGTATACGTATAAGTTAATTTTTACTTACTCTCTTATCGTTCTTATACCAAGTGAGGGTAGCTAAGGGGTTTCCACCTGAAGAGACACAAAGTAGTTTTTGCACAGAACCGGCCGGTATAATTTGTCCCTCCATATAGCCAGAAATTATGGGAGAAGAAGGGGGATCTGTAAAAAAGCAAAAACGGTCGAAAAATCGCACCAAACCAGAAAATCAAAAATCAATATGTTAAGGGCATTAGATCAAAGAAAAGACCGATTTCCCTCGTAAACGGTTAAAAGTTAGTTGATTGTATTAACTTTTGCATGAACCTATCTCACATACTGACTGATAAATTCGATATGTAAAATATGGGAGCAGGGGTAATGGGGCCAAGGTAAAATTTCACACATTAGACTTTATTAAATAAAATTGTATAAGTTCGCTAAATTTAACTAAACTGTTTTACATGTTTACAGACTTATGCGCCATTAAGTTAACTTTTATATTAGCTACATGAGTATAGTACATTATTACCAGAAAAAGATTTTTTGTGAGTTTCGTTGCACATCACTGATTAACCGATATAATGTTATAATTATTTTTTTAGATCCAAAATCAAAGTTTAAACACACATCATCTCCATGTTACCTACCGAACACCTTTTCGAAAATGATTATTGATTAACCCTAATAGCAATTCATTTGGAACATGGTTAGCAATAACAATTATAACATTTTGTAAACTAATACAATTATGGTATGGTATGTTTAAATGAACTGAACAAAAGCAGCTAAGTATCTCAAAGAAAAACGCTGAAATTTTCAATTTGCGTTTGTACTTGTACTGAATGTATGAATCAAAAGGTCGACGCATTCAATTAATTAAGGAGGTCAAAAATATTGACATTAGCATTTACACAAATTTGGATGAGCTGTAATTAACTAACAGCATTTTTAATTAAATTTTCAGTTTTGTAGATTGTTTGTCATTGCCAATTGAAAATAACAACAGTCTTCTTGAAAAGTTCAATATGTGTACAAAATGTAAGAATCTTAATCGAAATTCTCCAAATCTAGCCAATATTTTCATCTCTAGAGTGTTGTCCTACAAACATTCTACCCGAACATAATTGAATTCTCATAACAACGATTTTTGTAGGAGAGAAAAAACATTGTGTAACTATATTCAGCATAATGCAAGGGCACTCACTCTAGTTTGAAAAGTAAACATACATATTTATGTACAAATGGATATCCAACTTGCTTCTTGTTTCAACGGATACAGTTGAGTTATTTATAAATATAAAATATCGAACTTGACTAACACCCGCCGTCATTTTTGCCTGCCGTTAAAAAAGAATTAGTACGGTTATTTCGAGTTACTGTTAAGAACAACAAAAAGGTCCATTATCAACAATGTTAATAACACAATATACATATGTATGTATATGTATATAATACTCACACAAAATATTTACTGTATGTGTTGAGACAACGTTCTCTGTTAGCTGCATGTTGAGTCCATGACAAATTACTACAAGAGATCTTTTATTGGGTTCAACAATTGTAGTTATGTTGGAAACAGTAACCCATCCACCTGAAAATGTGGTATAGAAATCAATGCAAATGCACATACATACATATATACGTACATATGTACACTGGTAAGTTATATCATAGAATTTTTAAAACAATAACATTAATAACAATTTTGACTTTCATATACCTTCAGAGCTGACGTTTGTCTTTGAAGTGGCATTTCGAATTTGACGCCCGCCGACCATCCATTTTATTTCCGCTGGTGGATTGGACGGTGCAGTTGTACATGTTAGTGATACCACGTCTCCCACACGCGCTTCAGTAGGTCCCGCAATGGACACATGTGTCGGAGCAACTTGAGATGAAATGTAATGTGAGATGTGGATTATTTAATGAAAATAATTAGGAAGTGCATATGTGCATATATACAAGTATGTACATACGTACTTATGTATATGGCTTATAAATATATTTCTTTAATCTATTATCATTCTTTTGTATGGAAAAATGTAAACGTATTATTCGGAGTCATTTATTATTACATACATATGTATGTACGTGTTTGTCCGAACTACTTCACTTACTTACTAAATAACTAAATAACCTAAAAATATAACAATTTGAATATTCAAGTTATATGGTATACCATAAGTTGAGGTTTCATATTAATTTCGACATTAGAGTGTGGTCCAGTGCGTTGCTATGATGGAACGCTATATACTAAATTTTACTTTGCTTATTCAAAAAATAACTTATCTCCCGTACATACCAACGAACCGAGAACATGGAATTTTATACATAAATATGTACATCCGAAGGCTTTATGCCTGATTTGGCAAATAATATTTTACACAAAAGTCGGTTGTATGGTGATATACGAGGTATGACAATTAAGTAATGAGACTGATTCCATAAAATCTGTATATTTAAAAATTATTATACAACTCTACCATCCCCTTCAAAGTAGTCCCCTTGGGCAGCTATACAGAGATTCCAGCGCGTTTTCCATGCTTCGTAACTTTTCTGGAACGCTTCGACTGGGATATCCGCGAGTACCCTCGTCACGGCGGCCTGGATGTCCATAATCGACTCAAGATGGGTTCCTTTGACCACCGATTTTGTTTTAGGAAACAAAAAAAGTCACAGGGTGACATGTCGGAGACAACCATTGTGAGCCTTAGCGTTTGGTTTCCAACTAAGAGTACTATCACCATACACTCTTACAATTTTAGCGTACGTTTCCGAAGCTGTTTCGCGTTGCTCTTGATTTTGTTTTTCCATTTTCGTGACGAGCACTACAAACACATGTCTACTCAACTTGACGCAGCAGGCGAACTAAACAAGCTAGAGTAATGGTACATACATCAATGAAAAGGGGAGGGATACCGAAAAAAGAGAAAGGGAATTTTAAGGTCACAAGTTTACCACAAGCGCGGCAATAAAATCAGTCTCATTACTTAATTGACAAACCTCGTAAGAACAGAGTATATATTTTTGAATGATAGTCTTGGGGCAAATTGAAAATCCGCTCCGACTAAATAGAATAGACGTTACAGAGAAAAGGCGTGACCATCAACCACGATGCGATTGGAATTGATACCATATCATAACAAGCAAGTAAGTACTAGGTTCGGGTGCAACCGAACATTTTATACTCTTCCAACTTCCAAAGATTGAAGCCAAGGAAGTACTTTCGGGTACATAATGCTTGTTATTTTTCACCCCATTTTATTCATTCTAAGCACAAGTATACCCCGCTATAAGAAAAACACACACCCTCTATTTTATGAACATAACTCACATATTGGCCCATATGTGCAGTATAAAGTTCGAAAATCTTTATATTAGATAAGTATATGGGGTTTCAACGAATTTGTAACAAACAGACATACTACTATCAGGAAAGGATTTTCTCTGAATTTCAATTATATGTCACACTTGTGAACCAATATTTTCTGTAAAAAGTCGACTATAGGTATTAAGTAAATATGTTCAGTATCTAGTACTTTAACAGTTTTAGCTGGATTTGGACAATTTTTGGTCATAAGGTGGTATACTGTAAAATCATTATCCCGTTATATTATTTGCTTCTTGAATTGTACACTGGGAAGGAAAGAATCAGATGGAATTTAAAATTGTGTTATATGGGGACGTCTGCTCCCAATTTCTTTGTTTAAGAAAATTCAGAGAAGTAAAAAATGCAGACAGGCCGTCAAGTGCGTTTAAGAGGTCAGTAGGGTAATCTGTTTTCAATCTTTTTTTTGCATTTTCTGTTCCCTTATTATAGAAACATCAATGTAGAAACCCACTTTACCATGGGAAGGTTTCGAAAAAGGTCCAAAAATAATAATACCGCTCGACATTCGGAGTGCGTTTTTCCCAGAACACACGTTTTTAAACTGGCGGACATGATACCGGTGGAACTACTCAACCAATTCGTTTAATTTTTTTTTTAAATGTTCACAAACCCCTGGCTATCGTCCCTACTAGAATAAAATTTTTTTATAATTTATTGACAATGTTTTGTCAACATTTATGTAAAAATGTAAAAAACAAGGGGAAAAATTAAAAATTAAACGTTAATTACATTTTTATTTATCAACATTTTTTCTTGATTCTTGTAGGGACGATAACCATTCACGTACTTTTTAAGAATAAATTGGCTTTTTGTGTTTCAGATGATCCAAACATATGAAATCGTGTCCGCCAATGAAAACACGCATCTCATTCACCCAGCCATTTCTCCGACAAATGTCATCAACAAATTCCGAAAATTTTTGTTTATACACTCCACGATATACCTTATGATATGTGAAAAAAGTTCTATTGTAGAAAAAAAATTTCTATAAAAAAAAATTTCAAAAAAAAACAGGCCAGATTACCCTACTGACCCCTTAAATGTAAATAATTCAAGTACTAGTGCACTAGATGATCTTAAGTCTTTCCATAGGCCCAAAAAAGTAAACACATGCTTCCCACATTGAAACATATCCAAATATGTGCAAACATATGAGCAATTGGTGTTTGAATGTAATAACTTATCTACTTTTTTGTATACAAGGCGAACGAATTAAATAACATACATAGCATACGCATACATTTATGTAAATTTATATACTCATTGCATTTACTAGTACAAATTCACAAACATTTGTACGTACTTATATTTGTATATAAGTATGTAGATGAACACTGCTACGAATATGAAGTATGAGTGCGCTTGACAACACTTGGCATATTAAACAGAAACAACGCCTTGGGAAAACAACAGCTGCCACAGCCTCATCAACTGTTGAGTTTCAGCTCCCCCGCCAAGTACTGGATGCATAGTCATACTCTTAGGGGTGCGTGGTCGTGATGAAAGCGCAATACTTAAAATTTGGATTTTATGCGCTCAATATAGGATTGTGTGAACCAGAGAAAAATGCGATTAACGTCTAGATATGCAACTGTATGCATGTTAAAAAAAAGAGGTAAATGTGTACATCGGGTAGTTTGAAATGCTTTAAGGAGACGCATTATGTTTTGTGTGCACACATATGTACTTATATGTGTGACTGTGTGAAGAAATTCACAACTCGAACGAATGTCTGAAATACAAACGTAAAAATTTACTGAAAAACAGTAGACTTTTACAAAAAATTTAGCATTTTTCTAATGAGTTAGTTTATTAGGTCTGTGATTTTACTCTATAATCAGCACGAATTTGTTCCCTTTTAAGGAACCACGATTTTAAGAAAGTTGTTGATGATTGGTAAGTTTTATACAACATTTCAAAATGAAATATAGTATACTTCATAATAATGATTTTAACTAAGTTAGGACGAATTTAACAATTACAGTAAGACCTTTAGAGTTAAACACCCTTATAACTTGGACATTCGCTGAAATTGAACAAAAAGTTCTGTACCAAAATAACATAGTACAAAATATCCATATATTCACTGCTTAATTTGGACACTGTCTATCTTGGAAGTTGGACAAAATTTGTCTCAATTTTTAAACAGCAAGCATTAAAATCCCTTTATATCTTGGACAATACATTTAATATGTATGCATATTTGTATGCTATTTACTTATGTACTATACCTACGTATATTACAAACAAATGTACATATTTGTATTTCGGCATCAATGAAATTTCTAAATGTTGCAATACCGTTATTTTTGCGAAATTATGTATGCATCAAATTTCATGGATTAGCTATGACGCAATTATGCATATTTGATCAGTTGTTGCAATCATGTCAAAAAGAAAACACCCAGTGAAAATTAAAACTGAGATATTGAATGAACCGGCTGATAAAAGCCTATCTATAAGGAAATTGGCAGAAAAATATGGAGTTTCCAAATCAACAATCGCTAATATTAAAAATAAAAAGAAAGAGACTGAAATCATTTTTTGAAAAATGCAGGTCTAAGAATATTTCGATCAGTGCCCCAATAATTCAAGAAAAGGCTAAGCTATTGGCTTCTGAGTTACAAATAGAGAACTTTAGAGCAAGCAATGGGTGGTTAGAATCTTTCCACTTGAAACATAACATTCAATTTAAAGTGAAGGACCGAATGTAGATATTAAAGCTGCCTCAGATTGGAAAGAAAAACTACCAACACTTTTAAAAAATTATTTACCTGAGAATCAGTTTAATGCGGATGAAACTAGATTGTTTTATCGTCAATTACCTACTCGAAGTCTCGCTACAAAAGGCGCAGTTTGTAAAGGAGGTAAACTGGCAAAAGGAAGACTGAGCGTATTATTTTGCTGCAGCAGTACAAGAGAAAAGTTAATGCCATTGGTTATAGGTAACGCTGCGAAGCCGCGAGCTTTTCACCGAAATAAAATCGACACTCAAAATTTTATTGTGCAATGGGTTCACAATAAAAAGGCTTTGATGACAAGTCTAATTTTCCAGCATTGGCTTAGTTCTATCAATGACCAAATGAAGAAGCAAAATAAAAAAATTATTTTGTTCATTGACAACGCTACAAGCCACAGTTTAATAAATGAATATTCAAATGTGTTTGTAAAATTACTGCCACCAAACCTAACGGCAGAAATACAACCTCTCGACCAAAGAATTATTCAAAATGTAAAAACAAAATATAGATCAAAAATGATGCTTTCTCTGATAACACACCTTGACTAATGCAACAATGCAAGTGAATTGTCGAAAAGAATTTCTGTTTTGGATGTTATTCAAAGGCTGGTTTCTTCCTGGGACGAATTAGCCCCTCTCGTGATAAGAAAATGCTTTCATCATGCTGGATTTCCTTGCCACGATTTACTGGAATGTCCACCGCAAGAAAATCTGAATTATGGAAGTTTGATAATTCACAACTATCCTGAACAAATTCGAAATGAATTAGTATCGCCCATAGTAGTGGAAAATATGGAAAAATCGATAGATATACATAAACAGGTGGGTGATTCCCATGAAACTATTTTTAAAAACGTGGTAGAGGATTTAAAGCACATCTCCCAAGGAACTGCTTCAAGTGAAAGTGAAGATGAGTGCACTGAAAACTATAATCTTCCCACTGCAAAAGAAGTTTTATCAAACATGAACGAAGTCATTCTTTATGTATCAGCACATCAATCAACTTTGCTGCCGGAGTTTTTAAAGTTAAAAACGAAATTGGAACAAAATATAAGCTTATCAAAATTAAAACAAACTGAAATAGATGCATATTTTTCTAAAGCATAAGTTGTATTCTAAAATGTGTTAATTTTTGTTTTTCTATTATACACTTATATATTGAATTCAATGTTCGTTTTTTTTAACTAGTTTTTAAAATAAAGTCAATAAAATAAGAAAAGAATCATTTTTTTATAACATGGACACTTGCGTATGTTGGACAAAAAGTGATGAACCGCAGGAGTCCAACTTAGACAGGTTTTACTTGTACTTTGAATTTCCCTCAAGAAACAATTGTTGATTTGATGTTTCTAAAAATTAGTACTAGATTACTTTAGAGCTGCATACTAGCACAAGTTTATCGCAGGAAAGTTTCTTGACTGTTTCTTAAGCGTTTTTTTATATGAAGTTTTTACATTTCTTGAGAGCTGGATACTAAGCTTAAGCTAACCACAATTTGGTGAAAACGGTTCTGATAACTAAAGTAATAATCGAATTCAACTACCAGCGTTTAAGGAAAATATTAACCGGTTATTGAGAAAACGGTCCTAAATTGTACAAAACAATTTTGATAATCGAAACAGTTAGCACGTTTTCTCTTCATGCTAACGTAACGTTTTGATTTTTACTTCAATTGTTGTTATCTAATTGAAACGCCCATAAAATCTGTTATAAGTATATAATCTTTTTAAAACTACAACTGAATTATAAACATTGCTGCATTTATACAGATATTTTAACAAAACCACTATAAAAAGGGAAAGAAGCAGAGTTGCTAAAAATACATAAAAATAATAATTGAATTAATAGACAAATTAATTTGCAAATTCGAGATTTAAACAAATTTATTCCATATGCGGATTAAATATAAATTTTTGAGTTGCACATAAATTTACTTACATATGTCTATATTAGCTAGATACATACATATAAGAACGTAATTTTAATACGTATACTTACAAAGTACAGTTATGTCTATTTCTGCTTTCAAAGGATTCTGTGACATTACGTTACTGGCTTCGCAACGAAAACGTGCATTATTATCGCTCGCTTCTGCTGTAAAGGTGTAGATATTTTCAGATAATCGTCCGGCAGTCCTTTAAAAATATAATATAGTTTCAATTAATTAATTTTTATACTCTAGAAATATGTTGTACAAGGTATAATAGTTATTATAATTTGTATACCCTATCATAATCTGGATGATAATTTTATCATTGGTTCCTGGATGACCATTTCATATCTCGGCAAACATTTTCAAGAAAATGTGAAAATAATATTTTTTTGACATCCTTATGTTAGAGTCTACATACATATACATATTTCCCAATTAAATGAGACACTTTCACAATAGATGAATGTATCCCTAATGAAGATATCGAAATAGAGCAGCATATATCGAAATACAATAGGGGTATTCTCTTGCTCTTACAAAACCCTTGCACGGTGCACGAATTGCAGATTTTCCACCTAATACAACGGCACAACCACAAACATACGCAGAAAAATATTTGCAAGGGCTGTAAAATATGTCAGACTAAAACCCACGTTTATTTTCGTGCAATGACACGTAAAAAAATAATTGCAACACTGTGCTAGCTGTCATATTACTTAAATGCATATTATGACGTAAAATTGTTGAGGAAGGTAAATTTTAAATATATTTTATGATTTCTGTTTAAATTATAAAGATTTGTTACAGTTTTTTTTTTTGTTAAGAATGAATGCAGAAGGTGCGCCAATTCACAATAGCCATGCACAATAGTCATTTACAATAATCACTAGATTCTGCAATGGGTATATTTCGGTGTAGGATTTTTGCAACCTGCAATCTTGCAAGAACAAGAGAATCCCCCTAATATGACTAAACGAGTCTAAGCCTCCACCTAGTGCTACAATCTCCACACAATGTCACACAATACAAGACCACACCACATTTGTTTATAACCAACCAACAAAAGGGCAATAAAGACAGCAATATTTCATACATGAATTTGATCGACATAACCTACTCGTTATCCTTGATTCGTTCAGACATTTCCGTATTTCGCTTGTCGGCGCTTCATTTTTATTAAACGGAACGTTATTCACGTTATAATACTAAATTATTTCATGACAGTCATTTTTATCTAACCTATCTTATTAATCGCCAGTGTGAGTGCCACGGTAAGATTTAAATTTAAATGGTGCCCAATAAAACGGGTATATCGTACAATTATTCAAAATAGAACTACAAGTAGTGCCTTTCCATTCTAGCATCACACTACTCAATAAATATGAAGGAAAAAGTTGGGACTGATGCGCTAAGGAATCTGTGGGGTATTTGACGTGTGCTGATTATGAATTTGAGTTAAACAATTTTCCATCAAATTATTACAGACAACTGCAGTTTAGCATCAAATATGAACGACAAATGAAAACAGACATTGTACATCTAATATGTACAACTGTTCATGGCCGTTAAACCTCGTTCGCGGATATAAATATGCTATTCAGTTGACTAATACAAGAAACTGTTGCTCACTTTACTCACCTGTAAGCCATCCGGATTTGAGAACCATTCTTATACCAAATTAATTGCGCTGGTGGATTTCCGCCTCTACTCCGACACACCAACTCTACTGTTTGACCCCTTCGCAAAATCTCGCCTTGAGTATAACCCTCGATATATGGAGGGCCTGGTGGATCTAAAATGTGAGCAATAACAAAGGAATACATACATATATATTATTAGTACGGTCGTTTACCAAACATTTTTAGTGTATACTTTGAAGAAGGTATGGTAAAATGTTTTAAGATGTAATATGTACATAAGTAAGTATGTATAAATATATATTTTTACAACTCCCGGTATTATGATAGATCACTCACTCACTCACCGGATTTCTATTTTAGACCCCAAAAGATAGGTCCAAATATCAACAATTTTTAGATAAGAAATACTTGAAAATTTTACTCCGAAAACTTAATTGTTTTGGTTGGTTGTTTCATATAATGAAAAGTGAAGAAAAAACAGATGGAAAAGATGATTGTATTCCGATTCGTTTATTTTCATTGCTAATGTTATAGAAAGTGTACAGTTATGCCCATTAGCGTGGACAAAAAATAAAATTGTTTTCCTTAGATATAAAGAAAATATATTTAGAAATGGCGAAACAATTTTGGTGAAGTTTGAGATCTTAATATTAAATTAACAGGTGGCTCACTGTGATTTTTGATTTTCCATACAAATAGCAGGAATATTGTATTTTTTTATTGCGATGTTCAATACAATGCAACCGACATAAGCTTGATGCCGAATAAGTTTTGAGTGAGTTGACTTAAAAAAAATCATTTTTGGTAGATCGTTAAATTTCCTATAACAGGAAGAAATTACTAGACCAGTTTCAACCCAATTTGGTGCTTGACAACATTATCAATATGTAAGATGTCTTAGCAAAATTAAGTAAACCTATAATATTGAATATGCAACTGCTTCATTTCGAAAATGTGTAAAAGGTCCGACTATTATGTATAACACAGCTCTACAAAAAAAAATAATAATTTTTTCTTGTTCACTAGATATCTTAGCAAATTTAGATGTTTTCAAGTGTCCTAATTACGAATTTATTCATTTAAGTATTTATTGTGCTTTATGATTATGCATATCTTATATTTTGATCAATTCGAGGCTCTATGAGTAATAAAATTTATTTTTTCATTATTCAAAAATTGTGAGATGGTGCCAAATTCCCAGAATCGGTTAATTATACTAAAGGAAGTGAATGCAAGAGTGAAAATCTGTCCCAAAGTTGTTTTCTTAAAATTATCTCTGTAATATTATTTTAATTACAGTTATAGAAAATACCCGATGTCATCACATACGGCAATTAATGTAGATACAGATTTTATCTCGATTATGATTGTACCAGAAATTGAAGCTTGGAACAATTTGATAATAATAGCCAAAAATTTCCTAAGTAACTTAATACCAAATTATTAAAAAATTGTTCAAAATATGTCAATACAATTTTCAGTCTCCAGAAGTGTACAAAAGTATTTTTTCGGAAAATTTAGGAAATCAGTGTGAGGCAAAAGGAGAAGAAATAAATTTATTATCATAATGCAGAAAAATATCAGCTCCAAAAAACTAAATATTAAAAATATTATACATATTATACATATTTAATATTACTATTGTGTGCATCTATTGGTTCAGAGGGAGATATCAATCAAACTTTGTTTTAATTGACGAACAGGTGAACATGCATACATACAATTGAAGCTTATTTACCAGCGTGGTTAGTGGTACAATTATGGTATCATCTGTCTATTGAGCGTAATTGCTTTTCTGATACTTATCAATTTCCTTATTTGCTTGTATTTAAAGCAACTACCACGCGGAAACGTGCAACTCCAGATTTTTCTTAATAGACCCATACGTTCTAGATTTATTTGTAACATCGCAATCGCCGATTCCGATTAACCAGTACAATTTTTATAAAAAATATTAAATTTTTGGGCGGTTACCTCAGATTTATCCCAAAAAATTAAAATAATATAGTTACAATACGAGTACTTAGGCATGCAAATATGTTCATAGATTGGTAATATTGAATAGATTTAATCATATAATGGTTGATTTTTATTTCGCAACAACATTCATCGAAAGCAAAAAAGATGGGGGCGTTTTTGACGATGACGTCTTTATCTCAACTTGTTTGTGCGTATTAGGAATAATATAAATATGTATGTACTCGTATGTATATTGTTTTATCGAATACTTGTAAATGAAGTTGATATAAAATATACATAGCTGAAATAATGCTGATTGTATCACATACATACTTATAACCTGCTAATACTTCATTATACTTAAAAGGAAACAATCATATACATATGTATAATAAATTATTGCACTATTTTAGCCATTAATCCGTATGTATACATGTGTATATGTGTGGTAGTAATATGAGTATGTATGTTTATATCGAAATACGCTTTAAATTATATAAGTAGCATACAAAATACAAAAATTTAATTTAAAGCTGATCAACAAATTATAATTGGCCAATATTTTTTGCAATCCATATTAACTAACTAATTTTTAACTTGAGCGATAGAAATGGCAGAACTATGAACCTTAAAATGTTATAATGAAGAAGGCATTGGGTATACTCATGGCACATTCAAAGTTTAGGGTTATCGAATACTTCAATCCCTTGCAACTTGGGAAATTACCATCATGTGTTCGAAATAATTCAACATTCCTTGTTTGACGAAATCGTAAATGATTGTGAATAATCATCATTCATTATATTAGGAATGTGAAGGTTGGACCAACGTCACTTACCAACATCCTTGGTATATGATTTGTTAGAAAAACAAGAATCATTTCAGCATTAAACTATTTTATTCATCTCTCAATTTTAGTAAGCCGGAAATGGGAGCTAAGTATCTGATTCAACCCATTTTTGTCATACAGACATACTTTATCAGGAAAGGATTTTCTTCCAATAATAGATATAGATTTACCACTGTTTTAGATGAAAAGTTCGCAGTAAGAACTAGAATACATATTCGGTATACTTATAAGAGTTGAACAGTTTTAGTACGATTTGAACAATTATTGGTCATATGGTGGCACATCTCATAGACACTATTCGTGCAAAGTTTTATCCGGATACAATAATTGGTTCTTGAATGTGAAGGAATCACCTTGAATTTAAACTTTAATATAGGAATATCAAAATAATAAATATTACCAACCGAATTTGGTTGAAATTGGCTATTGTAGCTAAATTTTTTCAAATTTTTGCTACTATAATTGTCTGTGCCAATTAACACTTTTGTATCTTTATTTTGTGCTTAGATATGGCACTTTATACGTGTTTGATTAATGGCATTTTGTGGAGGTGGCAGTGGCCTGATTACGCCCATCTACTAATTTTTATTCAATGTATCGCTGGCACGGGCTTTTATATATATATGTATATATTTAGACCGTTAGGTTGCAAGAGCATGAAACCATTTCATATGAATCACCAATTCAAGTAATATAAATATATTTATACATAAGGGTTTACAGATACGTTAATAGGCTAAAATCATATTGTAAATATTTTTCTTTCATTTCAAACTACTATTTACTTACAGAGAACGGAAAGCTGAACGGTTGACCGCAACGGCATATCCGGAGGCAACGCCTTATGCTTCGCTTGACAGGTATATTCCATAAAATCATCATCGGCACTTGGTTTTATATTTAATGTCGATTTTGTAGTGTACCGTTTTGAGGAAGTCTCTTCAATTTTATCAACGCGACCTAAAAATATGGAATGGAACAGATCTTAGAAATCTTTTTCTAATCAGCCCTATCACGCAATCCAACGTAGCAAAGCTAAGAATACAAATGTCCGCTACGAATACGCATAATATGCTATCACTGAATGCTTGTAAATTCGAAATTTTTGCTTCCAGACTGCTTAAGTCTCTTTAAAAAATTATCTAAGAATATGTCCCCAAAGCTATAGATGGAAATACGAAATATTGTTGAAGCTAGAGGGGAAATAGTGGCCAAGCCTCTAACAGGTATATGAGCGCTTGGGCAGAAAGCGAAAACTTTGACTCGGTTTTTTTGTATAAAAAAAATTACGAATGATGTTTAAATATATAACTATAAACACTAGAAATTTGGCTTTAATAAATTATTTTTTCCCCCTCCAAAAAATCTTCGAAAAAATCGATTTTTTGAAGGCACTTAATTCTGAATTTAGACTTTTCAAATTATGAAGGGTAGAAAAAATATTTAAATTTTGATAAATAAAACTGAAATTTATTCAAATTGAATTTACGAACAAAAATAATAGCTTACGTTCCGAATTGTTCGATTTGTATGATAGCTTACCCGAAAAAACAGTATACGATGGATTGCGTGACAGGGCTGAAAGTAATATGATTTTTAAAGAATAAATATATTTAATACTATCGGTTCGGACCGACATTGAAAACATTTTGAAAACACATTTGTATGTTGTGGAATTTAAGTCGTTCGGACCGACAATGTGTGTTTTCAATGAGTTTTCACTGACAACTATCAATACGGGGATTCTCTTGCTCTTGCAAGATGACACAAAATGCAAAAATTCTATACCGAAATATACAAGAGAATCCCCTTAACAGTGAGCAGCTGTATTTGTATATGGAATGTGAACGAATATCAAGTGACAATTTAGGGCCGGCAAAATATGTCTTCCAAAAAAATCAATTAAACTAGAACAGGCACCGATTATAATGAGTGGGATGTAAGTTTTCAAGTAGTTCTCAGCGAAAACTGTGTTTTCGTTTGACAGATTTTACATGGACGAAAACACCAGTTTTTCCCACGAAAACATGTTTTCAATGTCGGTCCGAACATAGTATAAATGAGTATTCAAAGCATAATTGCAATAATTGTTTTTCGACATTTAAGAAAATTAGGTATATATTGAACGTATTAGTTATAACATTCTAAAATAGTATTATAAAATATGTTAAAATACCTGCAAGTTCAGGGTATACGTGTTCAAAACAGGGCTAAAGGGCTAAGTTCATGTTTAAAACACCTCATATTTTATATGACACAGAAGTTTATTCTAGACACCAAAATTGTGAAGTTATGCATATTATATACAAGGTGCGTTCCACAGTAAGGAGGATTTAAAAAAACAGATCAAATGGTTTTTTTTTCGGCAAAATCAATTTATTTTATTCAAAATAGTCTCCTTTTCCTTCAATACAGCTTTTCGCACGGCCCAAAAGCAAGTCGAACGAGTGTTTTAGCTCGTTGCCCGGTATGGCCGGCAGTATGCCGGTGCAATCCTTTTGAATGGCCGCTACGTCTGCATAACGCTTTCCTTTCATGGGCAAAGCGCATTTTTCCGAAAAGGAAGAAGTGGCACGGTGCCATATCAGGTGAATAAATGTGATTTTTCGTCAGTCAGTTTGGACGGAACAAACCATGCACACACCTTTTGTAAGCCCAAATGTTCGGTCAAAATGCGATAAATCGGTGTTTAGGAGATGTTTAATTCCATTTCCATGAATTTCAATGATGATTTCGGTTGATTTTTGAGGAATTGACGCACAGTTTCTTTGGAATTTGCGGTGATCACTGATTTTGATTGGCCCACATGTTGATCGTCATTTATATCCTCACGACCACTTTAAAAACGTTGAAACCACTCCTGCATTCTGCTATGGGATAGGCAATCATCGCCATAAACTTGTTTCATCGATTGAAACGTTTCGGTAAAAGTTTTAATAATTTTAAAACAAAATTTAATGTTGGCTCTTTTTTCGAAGCTCATTTTCGCACTGATAACACAAACATACTGACACTTAAAACGCAATAACTTCACTTCCAGTCAATGAAATGTCACTGGACACTCGATAAAGATAAAAGATTCTAACGCACCAGTCGAAATATAGATGGCGCAACCAAGGGGGGCTAGATTCAAAAAGTCCTGTTTAATTTGGAACGCACCTTGTATGTACATATGTATAACTTATTCACTGATCGACATGTTAGGCATAAGGTTTGTCAGAAAAAGGAAAATCATTATTTGTGGAATATAGGAGTCGGAGGTGTTATCGACCCGATTTTAACAAGTCACACACTAATAAAATATTTCCCGAGTTTCTTTAAGGTCTTCACCAATCATATGGAGTAAAGTCAGCCGGATGTCCAAAAATACCATCATTAGTTACATGGGATATAGGTCAAGTTTGAGCACAATTTCATCCATTTTATACGCCCATCCTGCGTTAAATTTTTCTTGTATCATCCCAGGTGTACAATTTAATGTGTCGAACGTATTAATTTATTGTTTTTTGACACAAGTTTTGGAAAGGATTTAGTATACCGTCCCAGGATTTCAAGGATAAAGAGGATATGGTCGGATAGAAGAGATTATCTTAATCAAGGATATATATGGTTATAGCCGCAGGAGGCTTATAGTTTCCGAGATATTCGCGTTTAAAGTTGAAAATTTGCAATATTTTATTTACATATTTTCGATATATAAAATTAATTTTGCACTTATATTTTTCAATTTTATATACACTAACACATCACTTATTCATTTGCACACATTTATGTTATATACTATAGTGCAAAAATTGCTTTTAATATACATTTCAATTATTGTTGAATTATTATTATTTTAGAATAACAAATGAATTACAAACGGTCAAATAATCAGTGTTACCTTATCGACATCATTTGTAAAAATAAATTTGTCGAATAATCAGTGTTACCATACTAACCTAACCTAACTAACATACCCTCTATGACATTGCTACTTCTTCGCGTAGAACCCTTTTTGCGTGGGCGGCCTTCGGCCGCGCTTCAAAAAAAAATAACCCTGGTCGGTCCAACACCGGGGAGTACCAAATTTTTTTCGCGTAGAACTGCTTTTTGCGTGGACGGCCTCCGGCCGCGCTTCAAAAAACATAACCCTGGTCGGTCCAACACCGGGGTGTATCAAATTCTTTTCCCGTAGAACTCCTTTTTGCGTGGGCGGCCTTCGGCCGCGCTTCAAAAAAAAAATAACCCTGGTTGGTCCAACAACGGGGTGTATCAAATTCTTTTCCCGTAGACCTCCCTTTTGCGTGGACGGCCTTTGGCCGCGCTTCAAAAAAAATAACCCTGGTCGGTTCAACACAGGGGTGTATCAAATTCTTTTCCCGTAGAACTCTTTTTTGCGTGGACGGCCTTTGGCCACGCTTCAAAAAAAATAACTCTGGTCGGTCCAACACCGGGGTGTACCAATTTTTTTTCGTGTAGAACTCCTTTTTGCGTGGGCGGCCTTTGGCCGCGCTTCAAAAAAAAACCCTAGTCGGTCCAACACCAGGGTGTATCAAAATCTTTTCGCGTAGAACTCCTTTTTGCGTGGGCGGCCTTCGGCCACGCTTCAAAAAAAATGACTGTTCGGTCCAACACCGGGGTGTACCAAATTTTTTCGCGTTGAACTCCTTTTTGAGTGGGCGGCCTTCGGCCGCTCCTCAAAAAAAATAACCCTGGTCGGTCCAACACCGAGTGTATACATTGTTTGTAATTCATTTGTTATTTTTAAATAATCATAATTCAACAACAATTTAAATGTATATTAAAAGCTATTTTTGCACTATATTATATAAAATAATTGTGCGCAAATGAATAAGTGATTTGTTAGTGTATATAAAATTGAAAAATATACATAAGTGCAAAATTAATTTTATATATCGAAAAAATTTAATTAAAATATTGCAAATTTTCAACTTTAAACGCGAATCTCTCGGAAACTATAAGCATCCTGCGGCTATATATATATTCGTGATCTGGAGAATCTCCTCTATCCGACCATACCCATTTTATTCCCGAAATCCTGGGACGGTATACTAAAGCCGACCCCAAGTTTTTAACAAAACCGTTATTTGTTATAGTCTTATAATTAAGTGCTTAGTTATGGCTTTCTACAGATTTTCGTTTAATGTCGTTTTTTGGGGTTGGAGGATGGAGTCATATGTTGAAGTTCACGCAAGTAAGGAAAGTTCTCTGATCGCCATTCACTTGGGAGTGGCCAGAAACGATTCTTTTGCATATGGTTCAAGCAGCTCACGACTTCCGGTCTTTGACCAAGTATCCTCTGGGTAGCCTAAGAACATACATTTGAAGGCGAGCTAAAGTGAGAAGGCGAAAAATAACCTACATAGGATTGTGCGCGGGGTTTGGGTTCCGCCACGTAAAAAAACATCCCCAATGAAAATTAACAATCAGCCTCGGATGAGAGAACCCCCTTTTGATGACAACCATGGCAAACGAAATTAATTGGGAAGGTGCCGCTGCCCAGCTGGTTGATGTCCTGGTGAAAATAAAGGCTGACATCACCGCCGTCCAAGAAATGCGATGGAAGGGACAAGGACTTAGACGAGTAGGTCCTTATGGAATTTGCTAGAGTGGCCTTATAAAGGAGGGCAAGTTTGGTGTGGGATTCATGGTGGGACGGAGAATCCGTCGCCGAGTACTATCATTCACTCCGGTGAATGAACGTCCAGCCACAAACCCCATCAAAGCGACGTTTTTCAACATATCGCTCATTTGCGCCCAAGTTCCGACGGAAAAGAAGGACGATGTGACCAAATATGTCTTGTATGAGCGCCTGGAGCGCACCTATGTGTGGTGCCGCCACCACGATGTAAAATCGTGCTTGGTGACTTTAACGCCAGGGTGGGCAAAGAAGGTATTTTAGGCACTACGATCGGTAAATTCGGCCTCCACGACGAAACATCCCCAAATGGGTTGAGGCTGATTGACTTCGCCGGGGCCCGAAATATGGTTATCTGCGGTACTAGATTCCAGCACAAGAAAATACACCAAGCACCTGGCTGTCTCTGGATCGAAAAGCCACCAACCAGATCGATCATGTTGTGATAGACGGAAGACACCTCTCCAGTGTTCTAGACGTGCCTACGCTCCGAGGTCCTAACATCGATTCGGACCACTATCTTGTTGCAGCTAAGGCTGGCACCCGTCTCTGTGCAGCAAAGAACGCACGCCAACAAACACAAGGAACGTTCGACGTCGAGAAGCTGCAATCACAACAGACAGCTGAACGTTTTTCTACTCGGCTTGCACTCCTGCTCTCTGAGAGCACTCGTCAACAACTCGGTATAAGAGAACTGTGGGACGGCATTTCAAACTCCTTACATACAGCTGCTACCGAAACCATGGGTTTTCGGAAAATGCAAAAGAACAGCTGGTACGACGAGGAGTGCCGTGTCGCAGCGGAGAGAAAACAGACTGCCTACCTTGCAACGTTACGATCGGCCACAACAAGAGGGAAACGAGACGCATTTGCAGACAGAATAAGAAAAAGGCCGAAATGCCACAGTCAGAAAACTAACTGGACCTTATCAGTGTGGCTTTTTTCACCATGCGCCAAATCTTCGAAAAGACACGTGAAAGGAGAATCGACCTATTCAAAGTTGCTTTCGACAGCACGAAAAAGAGCTGTCTTTATGCCGCGATGTCTGAATTTGGTATCCCCGCAAAACTAATACGGCTGTGTAAATTGACGTTGCGCAACACCCATAGCTCCGTCAGGATCGGGAAGGACCTTTCCGAGTCGTTCGCTACCAAACGAGGTTTCAAACAGAGCGACTTCCTATCGTGGGACTTCTTCAATCTGCTGCTGGAGAAAATAATTCGAGCTGCAGAACTTAATCGAACAGGTACAACCTTATGTAAGAGTGTACAGCTGCTGGCGTATATTGATATCCTCGGCCTCAATACCCGCGCCGTTAGTTCTGCTTTTTCCAGACTGGACAATCAAGCAAAGCAAATGGGTCTGGCAGTGAACGAGGGCAAGACAAAGTATCTCCTGTCATCAAACAAACAGTCGTCGCACTGGCGACTTGGCTCTCACGTCACTGTTGACAGTCATAACTTTGAAGTTGTAGATAATTTCGAATATTTGGGAACCAACATAAACACCACCAACAATGCCAGCCTGGAAATCCAACGCAGGATAACTCTTGCAAACAGGTGCTACTTCGGACTGAGTAGCCAATTGAAAAGGAAAGTCCTCTCTCGACGAACAGAAGCCAAACTCTATAAGTCCCTCATATTTCCCGTCCTGCTATATGGTGCAGTGGCTTAGACGATAACATCAAGTGATGAGTCGACGTTGAGAGTTTTCGAGAGAAATGTTCTGCGAAAGTTTTATGGTATTGGTTACGGCGAATAACGCATTCGAAGGAACGATGAGCTGTATGAGATATACGACGACATTGACATAGTTCAGCGAATTAAAAGACAGCGGCTACGCTGGCTAGGTCATGTTGTCCGGATTGACGAAAACACTCCAGCTCTGAAAGTATTCGACGCAGTATCCGCCGGGTTAAGCAGAGGAAGAGGAAGATCTTCACTCCCTTGGAAGGACCAAGTGGAGACGGACCTGGCTTCGCTTGGAATATCCAATTGGCGCCACGTAGCGAAAAGAATAAACGACTGGCGCGCGGTTGTTAACTCGGCAAGCTCGCAACGTCGACTCATCCGTTGTTGACATCGTCCATGCATCTGCACCATATAGCAGGACGGGAATTATGAGCGACTCATAGAGTTTGGTTTTTGTTCGTCGAGAGAGGACTTTACTTTTCAATTGCCTACTCAGTCCAAAGTAGCACCTGTTGGCAAAAGTAATCCTGCGTTGGATTTCCGGGCTGACATTGTTGGTGGTGTTTATGCTGGTTCCTAAATAGACGAAATTATCTACAACTTCAAAGTTATGACTGTCAACGTGAGAGCCAAGTCGCCAGGGCGACAACTGTTTGTTTGATGACAGGAGATATTTCGTCTTGCCCTCGTTCACTGCCAGACCCATTTGTTTTACATCCTTGGCTAGTCTGGAGAAAGCAGAACTAACGGCGCGGGTGTTGAGGCCGATGACCTCAATTTCATCGGCATACGCCAGCAGCTGTACACTCTTATAAAAGATTGTACCTGCTTCATTGAGTTCTGCAGCTCGAACTATTTTCTCCAGCAGTAGATTGAAGAAGTCGAACGATAGGGAGTCGCTTTGTCTGAAGCCTCGTTTGGTATCGAACGGCTCGGAGAGGTCCTTCCCGATCCTGATGGAACTTTGGATGTTGCTCAACGTCAGTTGGCACAGCCGTATTAGTTTTGGGGGGATACCCATCGCGGCATAGAGGCAGCTCCTTTTCGTTCTGTCGAAAGTAGCTTTGAAATCGACGAAGAGGTGGTGTGTGTAGATTCTCCTTTCACGGGTCTTTTCCAAGATATGGCGCATGGTGATTATCTGGTCGGTTGTTGATTTGGTAGGTCTAAAGCCACACTGATAAGGTCCAATCAGTTTGTTGACGGTCGATATAACCTTATATGCGATGTTGAGGAGGCTAATCTCACGGTAGTTGGCGCAGATTGTGGGGTCTCCTTTTTATTGGATTGGGCATAGCACACTTAAATTCTAATCGTTGGACATGCTTTCGTCCGACCATATTTTACAAAGAAGCTGATGCATGCTCCTTATCAGTTCTTCGCTGCCGTGTTTGAATAGCTCGGCCGGCAATTCATCGGCCCCAGCCGCTTTGTTGTTCTTCAAGCGGGCAATTGCTATTCGATCTTCTTCATGGTCGGATAATGGAACGTCTACTCCATCGTCATAGATTGGGAAATCGGGTTCGCCTTCTCCCGGTGTTGTGCTTTCACTGCCATTCAGCAGGCTGGAGAAGTGTTCCCTCCATAATTTAAGTACAGTAGAATCCGTTTATTATGACTCCGCCTATATTGATCAACTGCTTACTATGACGTAATTACACTACGAAGTTTGGTTTTCACATAAAATTCTTTATAAAAAAGTCGGATATAATGACTTCCCTTACAGTGACATGTCGCTTATTATGACCCATTTTAAATAAAATATGTCCAGTTAGAATGACTGACATGATTCTTTACACTTCCGGCAAGGCTCGTTGATTCCCGACGCCGTTCGGTACGTGGCTCGTTTTTGTTTTGAGTATCAGTGATTAACTGACGCTTGAAGGTTACGCATTGTTTTTTGTTTGATACTGTAAAAAAATATCATCACAACGATGTAAAGCATTTACAATTGAGGAGAAAGGTGCAATAATATGCAGATTAGAAAATGGAGAATCTAACTCATGTCTCGCAAAGGAATTTGGCGTGGGTCATTCGACAATCTCAATGATTTTAAAAACAAGAACCGCATTAAGCAATCGTTCAATTCAAATGTTTTGAAACCGAAGAGGCTTCGAAAATCGCGACAAGAAAATGTTGATCAAGCATTAATTCAGTGATTTTAAAACATGATAAACAAAGGAATACCTGTCAGCGGCCCTATGCTACAGGAAAAGGCAAATGATTTTGCCGCGCGTTTTGGTATTCTCGACTTCAATTGTTCTGAAAGCTGGATCAGTCGTTTTAAAGTTCGACATAACATTGTGGCGGGAAAAATTGTGGGTGAATCTTCGTCTGTTGATCAAAAATTCACCAACAAACTGGTTGATATCTGTGTGGCCGAATTTTCGAAGACAATTTTCTGATGATGAGATATTTAATGCTGATGAAAGTGGACTTTTTTACAAATTAATGCCGGATAAAACTTTAAAATTTAAAGGTGAAAATTGTAGTGGAGGTAAGTTGTCGAAAGATAGAATAACTGTCATGGTAGCAGATAATATGAGTGGCACAGAGAAAAAGAAATTGCTCATTATTGAAAAGTTACAAAAACCAATAGGTTTTAGAAGTGTCAAATCATTACCTCTCGATTATGCTAACAATCGTAAAGCTTGGGTGGCGTCAGAACTTTTTGAAAAATGACTTCGTGATTAGGATCGTGATTTTGTGAAGGAGAAGAAAAAGATTATATTGCTGGTTGATAATTGCCCGGCGCATCCAAATGTTACTGATTTAAAATCTATAACATTTACTTTCCTTCCGCCGAATACAACATCAGTACTACAGCCAATGGATCAGGGAATAATACGATCACTCAAAACGAATTTTAGGAAGAACCTTGAACTCAAAATGATTAACTGTCTTGATGCTAATGAAAACAACTCTTCTACAAAAATAACGGTGCTAGATGCAATTCTGATGGTTAATGATGCCTGGAGATTATGCTGACGTCGATAGCGCTCTCCTCACATCCGAAGAACCAACCGATGAAAATATCGTACAGAACATTAGTGCTAAGAATCAACTCGAAAGTGATGGGGAAGAGGAAATCGAGGATGAACCATTACCTACCGCAGAAGAGGCATTAAAAGCTGCAGAATTATTATCAGGATTTGTTCACAGCAATATTGAAAATGATAATTTGACCATAGCTATGTCTTCTATACACAATAGTATTAGACACTGTTTTAAAAATAAAATGAAAAAACAAAAGTAGACAAAAATTACCGATTACTTACAGTAAAAAATACACTTGTATGTGTTATAATGTGCTGATTACGTGCAATTTTGATTTTGATTTAATATGTATGTATATATATTTAATTACTATGTTTCTCTATTAAAATACTTAAGTACATACATATTTACATAAAAAAAGTTTTTCATTTCACAAAACGCTTTGCATGACGTCCGCTTATTATGACGTATTTGTCAATTCCTTTCGATGTCATAATAAACCGATTCTACTGTATGCTCTGGGCATCGGTGACAAGATCACCTTTGGGGGTTCTACAAGAGTATGCTCCGGTCTTGAAACCTTCTGTAAGCCGCAGCATTTTTTCGTAGAATTTGCTGCGTACTCACGCATTTCGGCCTCTTTTCTCTCCGCTGCGACACGGCACTCCTCGTCGTACCAGCTGTTCTTTTCCACTTTCCGAAAACCAATGGTTTCGGTTGCAGCTGTATGTAAGGAGTTTGAAATGCCGTCCCACAGTTCCCTTATACCGAGTTGTTGACGAGTGCTCTCAGAGAGCAGGAGTGCAAGCCGAGTAGAAAAACGTTCGGCTGTCTGTTGTGATTGCAGCTTCTCGACGTCGAACCTTCCTTGTGTTTGTTGGCGTGCGTTTTTTGCTGCACAGAGACGGGAACGAATTTTGGCTGCAACAATATAGTGGTCCGAGTCGATGTTAGGAACTCGGAGCGCACGCACACCTAAAACACTGGAGACGTGTCTTCCGTCTATCACAACATGATCGATCTGGTTGGTGGTTTTTCGATCCGGAGACAGCCAGGTAGCTTGATGAATCTTCTTATGCTGGAATCTAGTACCACAGATAACCATATTTTGGGCCCGGCGAAGTCAATCAGCCTCAACCCATTTGGGGATGTTTCCTCGTGGAGGCTGAAATTACCGACCGTAGTGCCTAAGATACCTTCTTTGCCCACCCTGGCGTTAAGGTCGCCAAGCACGATTTTGACATCGTGGTGGCGGCACCACTCATAAGTGCGCTCCAAGCACTCATAAAAGGCATCTTTGGTCACATCGTCCTTCTCTTCCGTCGGGGCGTGGGCGCAAATCAGCGATATGTTGAAGAACCTCGTTTTGACGCGGATTGTGGCTAGACGTTCATTCCCCGGAGTGAGTGTTAGTACTCGGCGACGGAGTCTCTCTCCCACCACGAATCCAACACCAAACTTGCCCTCCTTTATATGGCCACTCTAGTAAATGTCACTTGGAAGGCGGTGATGGCAGCCTTTATTTTCACGAGGACATCAACCAACTGGGCAGCGGCACCTTCCAAATTAAGGGACCGGACATTCCAGGTACATGCCCTCAATTCGTAGTTCTTATTTCGTTTGCCATGTTCCTTTTCATTGGGGGTGTTTTTTACGTGGCGGGTCCCAAAACCAGCGCACAACCCTATGCAGGGGATGTTTCGACTTCTCACTTTAGCTCGCTTTCAAACGGATGTTCTTAGGCTACCCAGAGGATACTTGGTCAAAGACCGGAAGTCGTGAGCTGCTTGAGTCATATGTAAAAGAATCGTTTCTGGCCACTCCCAAGTGAATGGGGATCAGAGAACTTTCCTCACTTGCGTGAACTTCTACACATGACTTCATCCTCTCCAATTTTATCTTTACTGCTTCTAAATCGACTGAAACCTTCATAAATAGTTGTGCTAGTTTCTTGATATATCGTGAAGTTGGTGAGTACTAATATTTTATTGTATTTCTGTAATTATTGGTAAGTATAAGTTTGTGGGATATATTGTATGTGTCCCATAAGTAGTCTTGTTGGGCTAAAAATGTCCCAGTCAGGATCCGACGCACACATTTATTGACAACATTTTAAACCAATTACCAATTTTGATACATACATGGAAATGCGACTGTATCATTTGTCACACACACGCCAAAAGTGAAATATGAACAAGTTGTTGAAACGATTCAGTTTTTAGACAAGAAAAATTTTCATATGATCGTATTCATATGACGACAACAAATTGATCGATCAGTTGGCAAATTTTAATGCGTTCTTGAAATTAAAAAAAGAGGACCAAGAAATACGGGTTTTGTACGCAATCTGTTAATGACCAGCTGTGTCAATACTTCAAAGCTAATAAAAACGCTGATTCATTTTCCGAAATCTTGATAATAGTTCAGTATTTGTTGTCTATCCCTGGTCACAACGCAAATTTCAAGCGTATTTTTTCCTTAATCAATACACAGTGGAGTAACGAGCGTAACCGCCTTTAGTTGAGACCGTTAAGAATATCGTACTTGTTCAATAAAACTTCAAATAAATTAATTGTAAGAATTTTCACATATGCAACGGGACTGACTTTGACTGAGACCGATATGGTTACCCTATATAAGGGTAAGTCCTAAGATATCTGATTTCCCCTAAATATGGACGGTACAACATCCATCGACCAATTTTGACAACGGGTCCCATAAAGCCCTCTTTTACCATCCCAGATGTAAAATTAAATGTTTCTGCCGCATTTAGTTTGATATTTATCTATATATCAGCGACCCCACCAATTTTCACATTATTCTAAACAGTGTCAAAAAGATGTGTTTGTAGGTTTAGCTTGAATGGTTTATATTGGGTAGTCGAAAAAATCTTTTGTCAATAGATGTCGTTCTAGTCGTATATCTCCACTGCTACCAATCACATTGTGTTACATCATACATCGGGAAGTTGAAAAAAAGTTAAAGCTGTTCAAAAATTAGTGAAAATAATTAAGAAATTCCCTATATTTCGAAATAAAAAAGGGAATAATTAAACGCAAGTGGCAAATGGATCAAATACGACAATAATGTGCGGAAAAGATCATGGTCCAAGCGTGGTGAAGCTCAACAAGTGGTTGCAAAGCCAAAATTGACGCCCCGAAAAGTTATGCAGAATGTTTGGTGAGATTGAAGAGGAATCATCCACCATGAGCTGCTCCAGCCTGGTCGAATGATTGATATCTCAAATCTAATTATATTACAATTAAATATATTATTAATCACCAACTTATTACAATTAGAACTCGAGCAACGTTTGTGCGCTTTACATAATGTTCAATAATAACAACGTACCACAAAACCAATCAAGGCATTTTTTTCCAAAGATTTAAATTTATATTTAATATTGAAATTCGTAGTACAATATTTCGATTTTGTAGGAGTTTTTTTCTTACGTCAAAATCTCCCAAAAAATTAAGCTGGTTCAATACCCAGCTGAGTATTGTACATGGTAATTATGTATATAGCCCCTGCTTAACGCCAATAAATAAGCGTTGGTTTTACTGGAGGAATTCTACAGAAAGTTACGTCGATTCATTTCGAAGACATGTCAAAATATATTCATATCATACAGAAATATCTTTAGTATTTATTAATTACCTTCTTTATATTCCACGTTCCCACGAAACCAGATGATTTGTGCGGCTGGCTTTGCATTTCCAACAACACAGTTCAGTGATAAATCTTGATTTTCCCTTACCTCTACTTTCGAATTCTGAGTATAGCCTTGTATTTCAATATAGCCAGGTGGTGCTGAATAAAGAACACATCCAGATATTAAAATAATAGTTAAAAACAATAATGTAAGTATAAAAAGATTGAATAGAATTTTAAAATTTTAAATGATTTTTGATTTACATATTTCATCGTAAAGGAGGAGATCGACTTCTTTTTTAATCTAAATCCCGTACCGCAGTTTTGATAGAGTTTAGTTTTTTGAAGCACACATCGTTAAACAATCACCGTATCAATTCAGTTATCTAATTATTTATAGTATATTTGGTGAACAGATTTTATTAGCTGTAAAATGTAGCATTCTGCAAATACAACATTTTGAGCCCCATTTAACATTAACACTTAGGGGTGTTGTGGAATCCAAGACAGAATTGCTTAGCTGTCAGAATTGCAAACCAATTCTGTTTTTCATTGGTGTCACGGAATCTGTTTGGATGTTTGTCTTTTAGAATATACGCAAACCCAATATTCGAATCAGATGTTTACTAATGTGACAAAACTTGCAAATGAATATATTTGAAAACAATCCTATTAAAGTTTTTAATTAATTCCGATTTGAAGGAAGATTTTAAGATATAACATTTATGGACTTAATAAAGAGGCATTTCTACGTTTATTACGTTTTGAAAATCTTCTTTTTTTTGCTTAAATCTCTTTAAAAATTATCTAAAAATATGTCCCCAAAGTTATAGATAGAAATAGCGACCGAGCGTCTAGCAGATATATATATGAGCGCATGGGCAGAAAGCGAAAACTTTGACGTGCGATTTTCGGTTTTTCATTTTTACGATTTTTCTTAATTGGCGGGCAGGATAGAAAACACTAAACGTCATATGGAATTGGGGCAAAGTTTATTATCTTTGGCATTCAATAATCTTCTATTTAAACTAAAACAAAAAACTAAGAAAAGTTAAGTTTGAACATATGTTTAAACAACATAAAGTATTTTTTTTTTTTATTTAAAAAATTTTATAATTTTACAGTTTTTTTTCGAAATTTTCTTAGTTCAACAAGAACATAAGTTATGAACAAATATGAATCTCTTTGAATTTTTGGTTTCCGATAGAAATATATCAAAGTATTGAATGAATATGTTTTAAAAATGATGTTTACTAACAAAATCGTTTATGAACCCGCGCTTTGAAAATAAGAAAGCTATGCAGAAATGAATGACATATACATAAGTATGTAGTTGTCTATTTGGATATCCTAAGTGAAAAAATATGAAAAAGGTTAAAAGAATTTTCCATTGGGAAACAATTATGAATATATAGTTGCCAACGACTGCTTTTCTATGAATTATTGCAACATCAAAAAAGATATGGTATGAAAAATTAAAAATGCAATAATAACATTATTAATTATATTATGTATGTTCGTTATTCCAATTACATTGTATAGTCCAACATAATTAGCACAGCCTCTGATCTTTAATTCTTTATTATTGTTTGTTGAGATTTATTAATAATCTTTAGGGTTTAAGAAACAAAAACTAGACTAAATATAACAATAATCATAAATTAAAAATTAAAAAATTTTCTAAACATAAAATGGAAAGTTGAAAAGGTTGGGATTAATTAATGACTTTATAGTCACGGTTTTTATGTATTTTTTATGAATTTATAACATAAAAAATATTTTACCGTTAAATTTTCGTAATCAATCCACACAAGTAAAAAGCTTTTAGTATTTTACTTACCTATGACTGTTAACTTTGCATTTGCTCGTATGGCTGAGTGAAGACGTGCTGGTCCCACTTGGCACTGATACTCCGCATCGTCAGTAATAGACGCATTCGATATTCGTAGATTATATACACCTTGATTTCGATCACCCAAAACAGAATAACGTGGAAACCCAGGAATAACAGCCGAGAACCCTAGTGCAAACCCGTCTTTTGTCCATTGCACAGCGCCTGCTTTATTAGACACTTCGCAGCGCATCATAGCTTCCGCACCTTCTAATACTTGTAGATCGTATGGAGTTACTCTGAACTTCTGTTGCTGAGCCGGTATCGGTGGGGGTAACACCATAAACAGCAGGATGAACAAATATACTGAAATAAGTGAATAAGTTAACATGAATTAATTGTATAATAAACGTAATATTCAGTCTATAATTATTTGTTTTCCTATTAAGTTGTTTAAATGCACGATTCTACCATCAACGAAAGATTTAGGATTAAATACCTGTTTTTTTCTACAATAAAAATCAAAAACTTCCATTTTACATTTTCTATTGAAAACGGTTTTTTATCAACTTGATCGTATTTGGCCACTCAAAATAGTTCGGCTTTTTCTGCATAAAAAATCAATGGTTCGAATCTAGACAACAATTATGCTTAATTCTATAAGTGTATTTAATATATATGTAGGATAAGATATTGATTAAAATGTTTAGATTTTCCGCTTTCTAATATAATATTTAACGGCGCACCTTAATGCTAATTTATAGCAAAGTTCACAAATCGTACTAAAACTAGCGCTTTTACCAACAATGCGTACAATTAAATTTTTTTTTTTTTTTTTACGAAAATTCACCCAACCGTAAAAGAAATACACTATAAAACGATTTTGAAGGCATGGGCTAGCCAAAAATAAAAAAAAGCATTTAAACAATAGTGGGAATTCTGCTGAAGATGGGAATATGCAATACGCAGTAACTGAAATAACATTGTGTGAGAATGAAAGCTCACAACCATACCACTAGAACCACTCTTAAACCAAGATGCCCTAACTAAAATGTACATACATATACAAGTATGTATACTTATACAAGGTGCGTTCCAAAGCAAACAGGACTTTTTGAATCTAACGTCCTCTATAGTAGCGCCATCTATTTGTCGACTGATCAAAATTCGTGATCACCGGAAATTCCATCGAAATCCAAACCAAACCAAAAATCAGCCGAAATCATCGCATTTTGACCGAACATTTGGGCTTACGAAAGGTGTGTGCACTATTTGTTCCGCCCAAATTGACTGACGATCAAAAATTACTCAGAACCCAACATTCGAAGAACGATTATTTTACCAAAAAACACATTTTAATCATTAACCACTCCCCGTATTCACCTGTGCAGTGCGACTTCTTTCTTTTCGGAAAAATGCATTTGCCCATGAAAGAAAAGCGTTATGCAAACGTAGAAGCCATTCGAAAGGCTTGCACCGGCATACTGGTGGCCATACCATCCAACGAGCTAAAACACTCGTGTGACATGCTTTTGAACCGTACAAAAAGCTGAATTGAAGCAGAAGAAGACTATTTTGAATAAAATAAATTGATTTTGCCGAAAAACCATTTGTTCTGTTTTTTTTTTAAGTCCTGTTTACTTTGGAACGCACCTTGTATGTAAATGTATACATACTTAGTACTTATACAAAACAGTATAAACACATGATTTTGTATGCACATACATTATTTTCTGTTTACTTTAGAATACTATACATGATAAAATACTAAAACAATATTGAGAATGGGTTAAATAACTTATATAAAGTGATATATATATACATATGTATGCATACAACCTTTGGTTAAACTCAAGATCATTATTAAACAAGCCGATTAAAGCGATCTCCAACATTTCAATACCATACTTGCATAACGAAAGAGGCTTAAAATCCAGTTTTTTAGCGCTTTTACTGATATGAGACATGGCACAGTTTCATCCTAACTCATTTTTTTGGTAATTTCAAACTTAACTATTTCTTTTGGACATCCACTGCGTTCATGATTTTAAGGGCTCATAAACATACTACACGTATGCGGTATTTAGAAAATTATTTAAGTTCTCATCTTCATATCAGCAAGATCTAATTTTTTTCGAAGAACGGGAGGATGGTATAATATTACCATTAAGAGGATTATATATCGAAATCATTTATCCTAACAACTAAAAGCAGGAAATATAAGGCATTTTGCAGAAGTTTTCATATTTGTTGGGGTGTAGTATATTGTTCTTTAAAAGACAATTTTCGATATTTTCATATATGGTCGGTAATGTATGTGGTCTTAAAACATTGCTTCGATCAATTTTATTAAAAAATATGTCTTTTATGAAATGTTATGAGTTTCATAAATCTCCTATTAACAAATCTTACATTTTAAAATACATGTATACATTTTTATATTTAGAAAACTATTTAAGTTCTCATCTTCATATCAGCAAGATCTAATTTTTTTCGAAGAACGGGAGGATGGTATAATATTACCATTAAAAGGATTATATATCGAAATCATTTATCCTAACAACTAAAAGCAGGAAATATAAAGCATTTTGCAGAAGTTTTCATATTTGTTGGGGTGTAGTATATTGTTCTTTAAAAGACAATTTTCGATATTTTCATATATGGTCGGTAATATATGTGGTCTTAAAACATTGCTTCGATCAATTTTATTAAAAAATATTTCTTTTTTGAAATGTTATGAGTTTCATAAATCTCTTATTAACAAATCTTACATTTTAAAATACATGTATACATTTTTATAATGTAAATTAGTATTAAAGGACTATATATTTTAAACTTTAAGCTGAATTTAATTAGTTTAATAATATCCCAACTCAATTATCGTGACCGCATAAGGATATTATGATCGACTAATTGTCAGCAGATTAACCAACAATCAAATCAATATAGTAGGCTCAACAACTTATATTTACATTCACGTTTGGTATGCACACATGGCGCGACATTGACTAAAATAGTACAATTTCAACTGAAAGCGTAACATATAATTATGTACACGGAAACTGTTATACAATAAAAGAGGATAAAATTGTTCACTTTACTGTATTTGAGAAATAAAAATTAACTTTCTTATACTATGTTCGGACCGACATTGAAAACATTTTGAAAACACATTTGTATGTTGTGGAACGTACGTCGGTTCGGACCGACAATTTGTGTTTTCGCTGAGTTTTCACTGACAACTATCAATACGGGGATTCTCTTACTCTTTCAAGATGACACAAAATGCAAAAACCCTATACCGAAATATGCAAGGCCAAGAGTGCACCGATTGCGAATCTAGTGATATATGACGACACGAAAATAAACATGGGTTTTGGTCTGACATATTTTACAGTCATTGCAAATAAATTTTTGCGTGTTTGTTGTGCCGTTGCACCAAGAAGAAAATTCTGCAATTGGTGCACCGTGCAAGGGTTTTGCAAGAACAAAAGAATCCCCTTAACAGTGAGCAGCTGTATTTGTGTATGGAATGTAAACAAATATCAAGTGACAATTTAGGGCCGGCAAAATATGTCTTCCAAAAAAATCTATTAAACTAGAGCAGGCACCGATTATTATGAGTGGAATGTAAGTTTTCAAGTGGTTTTCAGCGAAAACTGTGTTTTCGTTTGACAGATTTTACATGGACGAAAACATGTTTTCGCTGTCGGTCCGAACATAGCATTAGTCTGTTAACTAATAACATTGAATTGATATACAATTAATTATTTGTTCCCATTATTACAAAAAAAACTTGTGATGCATATGAATATAAGAAAACATGTACGGAAGCGCTAAGTTTGGGTGCAACCGAATATTTTATATTCTACTTGCAAAAAGGCTTACTCAAAGTTGTATCGCGATATATTGATTGCTTCTTGATTTGTACACTGCAATGTGAAAGAATCAAATGGAATTTAAAACTGTGTTATAAAGGAAATCGGCGTAGTTGTAGTCCGCTTTCGCCCATTTTCTATGTCACAGTATAGGAATCTGAGAAAGATGTTGTGTACTCAACTTGGCTGAAATTGGTAGGGCGGATTCCGAGATATGTGACTTTACCTAAAAGTGAGCGGTGTCATGCCCATTGTCCAATTTTGACGCCTGCTCCTACAAAACCTTTTTATACCATCTCGGGTGTCAAATTTTATATCTCTGGCGTATTTCGTTATTGATTTACCGCTTTTTTGGT
Source organism: Bactrocera zonata (assembly GCA_037783105.1). Taxonomy (NCBI): domain Eukaryota; kingdom Metazoa; phylum Arthropoda; class Insecta; order Diptera; family Tephritidae; genus Bactrocera; species Bactrocera zonata. The sequence goes on along the minus strand of JBAWJQ010005153.1, from coordinate 16,173 downwards.
AGTTTTTAACAGTGCCGTTACATATACATAGAGTGGACGTGATGAACAAAAAAATTATCCTCTGTTGCAACATGTTGCAAGAGAATTCGATATAAATTGCAAAATAGTTATTTTCACATTAGCCAATTGGGTTAAGCCCTTACAGAACTCACTTCTAACAAGGCAGGCAATAACAACAAGTCATATAATATCACCCTTCTACTATATACATAACTATTTTCTTTCAACAATTAACGTACAACTCAGTGAAATCTCTATATTTGATCCATTATCGAGGGGTAAAAAACAACATTAATACGAAATCAGAAAACCAAAATTGTTTGACTTCGATCGGAACGAATATACTTAATTCCAATTCCAAAAACGATATCATTCGGTTTTATTTACCAGGAGGTATAAAATCCCAGAGAAAGCAAGTTTTCGTGGAGTCCAAATATTGAGGAGAGAGTAAGGAAGACTTCGGTTGCCTTATATTGCTGTAGAGCAGCTTTAGAGAAAAGGTAGAGTTTCAAAAGTGGTCGTTTGGCTCTACGAAACCATAGTCGAATCAAAAACATATCTGTGTATTCGACTAGTAGAGGGCGCTCGAAAAGGCTACAATTGGTAAGAAACTGGAACTTGTACTAAGAGCGACTGTAATAAGTATCTCCCGTGTACTATGAACTGCAGCGTGGCAGGTGCACTGTTGCGAAATGCGCTCAATGAAACTGAATATAAGAAGGGATCCGAAAAAGGAGACGCTGAAATTCTTTCCTTCTTCAAGTACATTCCTAAACTTCGATCACTGCGTTGGTCGTGGCGACTTGGAGAAGAGGCGCAGTAAACGTTTTCTCTGATGGATCTTATCTAGGAGAAAAGGTTTGAGGGAGAGTTTTCTGTAAGGAACTTTCGTCAATTTTAGCTTTAGTGCACACACACCAGAACAGTAATACTAGCGCTAATTCAAGAAGCGTCTGTCTTCAATTAAATATCTACTCAATCATCAGACTCGTTTGGGTGCCTTCTCGACGACTCGCCTACGAAACAGCAAAATCGTTTTACCTAGAGTAGAACGCAGGGAACCTTTTGAACTACTCGCCCTTAGATTGGCCATTGTACAATAGCCATTCATGCGATAAGGCTAAAAAACTTGACTCACGCAAGTTGTCAAAGTTGAATGGAGTAGGGTGAAGTTGCAACATCAAGTCACTTTCTCCAGCGATGTTCAGCCTTTGTAAGACTGAGGTTGAAACGTCTTACGTCTCTTACCTACGGCGAATCAGGAAACGTAGCAGAAACTGACATTAGCCGTTTCAAGAAATTTGTGATATATTGAATGCATTTTGTTGATTTTAAAGGGTCTTATGATATATTATATAACCTAAATCTCCTACTTAGGTAACACAACAGACCGTCGATCTAAACTGTCCAAATGAGATTGTTGTTGGGTCGACGTTGTACCTAACCTAACTTCAACCAGTTGTGAAGAGATTTAGAAAATGTAATAAAAAATTTGAGTTTTGAAGAAAAATATTCATGAAATTTTAATTTGACGAGATTAAAAAAATTGGGCATTGGATCCTAATGAAACTCTCAGAGTGGACACTCAAGGCCGATCATTTTCCCATTTACGCTTGATTCGGCTTTGAACGTCCAATCTGCGGGCACCCTAAATTGTTCAGATCGGATTACCATAAAATATATCTGCCATACAAACTGAAATATTGGAATCAAGTGCTTGTATAGAAAAATGTTCCATTTCATTTTTTTTTTTTTGCTTTTCCACTGAGTTTGCTTCTCTACTGTGGAAAGGACCAATAGCTAAATTTTGAATTCAGTCACAGTCTAACACATGTACAAGTAAATAATCAATTTTTCAAGATTGCCAGCAGACATTTTTTATATGCATATGTGCAACTACATATGTATGTATACTTGCTACCTTTAATCACTCGTTAATCCAAACATGTTAGGATTATTCACTTTCTTTCTAGCTCCCATTATAATAAATAAACAAACTAAAATAAATTGCCAATTTTGATGTACATACATACGTGCATATGTATATCATGTACATATAGACATATTTATTAGGTGCACATGGATGTAGATATTGTTTAAACTCAATGTACATACCTAGAACGAAGTTAGAAGTCGATAAAGACTAGTATGAATGAACGACAACAGCAAAAAATCACTTGATCAGTTCTTTTTTATTGAATTCAACAAATTAATATAGATACATAAGTACATATGTATACATTCTTATGTATAACTACTATGTACATACATAATTATTAGTATGTGGGCTTGAGTCATTACTATGATCATAGACTCGAAATGTTTACGTCTTATGCTAGCGTGGTAAAGATGCCTCCAATCGGGTCCTAAACCAGTTTTGTGCTACTACGTTCGATGGTAACACGAATTATCGATGTGTATACTTGCACATAGTTAGGCAGATACAAATTACGATAAGCAGAGGTGTATACATACATGACCGTATTTATGTAGATGGTTATGTATATATTTGTGTATATCTAGTGTCAGCTGCTCTTCGTTGGATAACAAATAACAAGAACCTGGCACGCCATTTTTGTCAAAGCACAGGTGCATCAGAAAAATTACTTCAGCGGTTACATGTACATACAAACATATGAATATGAGGATGAAGTTTTGCACATAAGTGTATACATATACGTATATTATGTATATACATATGTTAATAGAGTTTTTACGAATAAATGTATATACATATATATGCATGTACATATATACATATGTACGTCATTGCTGAACCGGGATTGCAAAATGAATGAAGCATTTTCATACGCCGTCGCGTATAAAAAATACATGAGAAGGAACTCACCATTGGTCATAATACGGCGATGCGTAAGGCGAGAAGTTCGCAAACTTTGCCAGCTAAGCGCAGTGTATAGATGAAATGGACACCAAAGTCGCCATTTGCTGCTGGCGTCTTTTATATTTCCTCTTGTGAATGAATTTTCAGTCTTGCTATTTTCCCGTTTTTCCGGTAGTAGTTGTGGTAACATTTTGAATTTATAGTTGAGTTTATTATGGTTACATTATTTGCATAGGGCTTTCATATTAATCGTTTTATATGCAAACTTTCATGTATGGACTTTTTAAATTAATTTTAATTAATAATGTTTAAATTAATTTCCACTATGATTTTTGATTACAATCCCGTGTTTTGGCACTATACATATATATTAATATAAGTACATGTTTATGTACATATAAATATATAATTTCACTTTTTTAATCTTTAGTATTTATTATTACGCTTCTTCACTTTATGCAAATTTATCCTTTATACTTATGTATGTATATACGTTATTCAACTACATAATGTATATTAAAAATTATTATTTTCACGAACCTTATTTTTCGCATATGTATTCACAAACGGATATATGTACATACACTAGTATATTTATGTGATTTTTGACATCTTAGAATTGGTTTGAGAAACAGACTCGTACCATTTTTCTTTTTAGAAAATAAAATGTTTTCTTCGAAAACAAATTTGTATACACATACTCATACATACATACATAGATACATACATATGCTATAATATGTACATATCTATATACATACATATGTATGTATATCTGTACATTTACTTGCAAGTGCATGTACTCTTAGTTGAGGATACAAATTTAGATATTATTGAATTAATTGACATTTGTTTATTTTGCAGTCGAAACAGAGTTACACAAATTTCATAAAGCCACTTATTTTACACATGCGCTATAATGCATACATAACTAAGTATGTATAGACGCAAACTCTAGAATTATTGCTCCATAGGATTTTTAAACGCATTGTAATTTTTGCCGATACACAAGATTTTGTTTATATATGTACATATATGTATTTGTATTCCTGTTTACCCATTCTTGGAAATACATGCAGCGGAGGACATATTTCATTTCCAATTGCAACTAGTGCTTTTGCAAAATTACTAACTTATTGGTGTATCCACTTTAACTCTTTAGAGATTTAAAATAATTGCAGTCCATTGAATCATACATAAGCATCATTGGTACAAATATTTTACGGATATAACAGCTACTGTTGTCCAAATGCTGAGATGGCGAGCAAGGCAATTAAAATGCCCACACACATCCGTTGTATCCAAAAGAGAAGCATATGTATGTAACTACATACAAAAATGTAATATGCACACACATAAGTGTTTTCTTAGCTTATTTACACATGCCGCGCACAAGAAGAAATTCACAACGTCCATTCCGAATAAGGGCTAAAAATGTACTAACTACACATTTTTCATAATACGAGTACAACCATGGTATTTTCTGCATGGTGGAAAACAGTCCATGAATAGAGAAATTCGGTATACACTACTGCAACCAACGCATTTCATCTCGGCTCACAAGAGTTTGTGCACCTTTTCACATGCCTATACAACATACTTTACTACACGCACGCATTGTAAACCAAGTGTGCTTGTTGTATTTTCACAATGAAGAGAAAATAAAGCTCTTACATTTTTTTAAGAGCGGATGAGACTTCGTGATATGTGTTGGATACTCGAAAACATATTTACGTTAATGTGTCAGCTGATTATGTTATTACGTACATGGAATGAACGTAGACCTTTTCAAAGAGACCCTTCCATTGCCATACAAAATAAAAATAAAGGTGAAAAGTTTTAGGTTTAATTATGAAAATGATTCATACAAATACTATTTGTCAATTGCAAATATAATGAATTAATTTTTAATATTTCTGGGAATATTGCGAACATTCTTACGTTTAGAAATACATTTTTTATTTATTAATTGTTTTAGTTTTAATATATTTGAGATATAAATTATTCAACCTTTTGGGTTGAACCAAACTTCTTCTTCTTCTTTACTGGCGTAGACACCGCTTACGCGATTATAGCCGAGTCAACAACAGCGCGCCAGTCGTTTCTTCTCTTCGCTACGTGGCGCCAATTGGATATTCCAAGCGAGGCCAGGTCCTTCTCCACTTGGTCCTTCCAACGGAGTGGAGGTCTTCCTCTTCCTCTGCTTCCCGCGGCGGGTACTGCGTCGAATACTTTCAGAGCTGGAGTGTTTTTATCCGCTGTCTTTTAATTCGCTGAACTATGTCAATGTCGTCGTATATCTCATACAGCTCATCGTTCCATCGAATGCGATATTCGCCGGGGCCAACGCGCAAAGGACCATAAATCTTTCGCAGAACTTTTCTCTCGAAAACTCTTAAGGTCGACTCATCGGTTGTTGTCATCCTCCAAGCCTCTGCACCGTAAAGCAGGACGGGAATTATGAGCGACTTATAGAGTTTGGCTTTTGTTTGTCGAGAGAGGACTTTGCTTCTCAATTGCCTACTTAGTCCAAAGAAGCACCTGTTGGCAAGAGTTATCCTGCGTTGGATTTCTAGGCTGACATTGTTGGTGGTGTTTACGCTGGTTCCAAGATAGACGAAATTATCTACAACTTCAAAGTTATGACTGTCAACAGTGACGTGAGTGCCGAGTCGCGAGTGCGACGACTGTTTGTTTGATGACAGGAGATATTTCGACTTGCCCTCGTTCACTGCCAGACCCATTTCTTTTGCTTCTTTGTCCAGTCTGGAGAAAGCAGAACTAATGGCGCGGGTGTTGAGGCCGATGATATCAATATCATCGGCATACGCCAGCAGTTGTACACTCTTATAGAAGATGGTACCTTCTCTGTTGAGTTCTGCAGCTCGGAATCGCCATGTCTGAAACCTCGTTTGGTATCTAACGGCTCGAAGAGGTCCTTCCCGATTCTGACGGAGCTTTTCGTGTTGTTCAACGTCAGCTTACACAGCCGTATTAGTTTTGCGGGGATACCAAATTCAGACATCGCGGCATAAAGGCAGCTCCTTTTCGTGCTGTCGAAAGCAGCTTTGAAATCGACGAAGAGGTGGTGTGTGTCGATTCTCCTTTCACGGGTCTTTTCCAAGATTTGGCGCATCGTGCATATTTGGTCGCTCGACAGAACCTTATATGCGATGTTGAGGAGGCTAATCCCATGGTAGTTGGCGCAGATTGTGGGGTCTCCTTTTTTATGGATTGGGCATAGCACACTTAAATTCCAATCGTTGGGCATACTTTCGTCCGACCATATTTTGCAAAGAAGCTGATGCATGCGCCTTATCAACTCTTCGCCGCCGTGTTTGAATAGCTCGGCCGGCAATCCATCGGCCCCTGCCGCTTTGTTGTTTTTCAGGCGGGCAATTGCTATTCGAACCTCTTCATGGTCGGGCAATGGAACGTCTGCTCCATCGTCATCGATTGGGGTATCGGGTTCGCTTTCTCCTGGTGTTGTGCGTTCACTGCCATTCAGCAGGCTGGAGAAGTGTTCCCTCCATAATTTAAGTATGCTATGGGCATCGGTGGCTAGATCACCTTGGGGGTTCTACAAGAGTATGCTCCGGTCTTGAAACCTTCTGCAAGCCGCCGCATCTTTTCGTAGAATTTTCGAGCATTACCCCTGTCGGCCAGCTTATCAAGCTCTTCATACTCACGCATTTCGGCCTCTTTCTTTTTCTGTCTACAAATGCGTCTCGCTTCCCTCTTCAACTCTCGGTATCTATCCCATCCCGCACGTGTTGTGGTCGATCGTAACGTGGCGAGGTAGGTAACCTGTTTTCTCTCCGCTGCGACACGGCACTCCTCGTCGTACCAGCTGTTCTTATGCGCTTTCCGACAACCAATGGTTTCGGTTGCAGCTGCACGTAAGGAGTTTTAAATGCCGTCCCACAGTTCCCTTATACCGAGTTGTTGACGAGTGCTCTCAGAGAGCAGGAGTGCAAGCCGAGTAGAAAAACGTTCGGCTGTCTGTTGTGATTGCAGCTTCTCGACGTCGAACCTTCCTTGTGTTTGTTGGCGTGCGTTTTTTGCTGCACAGAGGCGGGAACGAATTTTGGCTGCAACAATATAGTGGTCCGAGTCGATGTTAGGACCTCGGAGCGCACGCACACTTAAAACACTGGAGACGTGTCTTCCGTCTATCACAACATGATCGATCTGGTTGGTGGTTTTGCGATCCGGCGACAGCCAGGTAGCTTGATGTGTCTTCTTATGCTGGAATCTAGTACTACAGATAACCATATTTCGGGCCCCGGCGAAGTCGATCAGCCTCAACCCATTTGGGGATGTTTCCTCGTGGAGGCTTTGCCCACCCTGGCATTGAAGTCGCCAAGCACGATTTTGACATCGTGGCGGGGGCATCTCTCATAAGTGCGCTCCAAGCACTCATAAAAGGAATCTTTGGTCACATCGTCCTTCTCTTCCGTCGGGGCGTGGGCGCAAATCAGCGATATGTTGAAGAACCACGCTTTGATGCGGATTGTGGCTAGACGTTCATTCATAGGAGTGAATGATAGTACTCGGCGAGAGAGTCTCTCTCCCACCACGAATCCAACACCAAGCTTGCGCTCCTTTATATGGCCACTGTAGTAAATGTCACAAGGACCTACTCGTCTCTGTCCTTGTCCCGTCCATCGCATTTCTTGGACGGCGGTGATGTCAGCCTTTATCTTTACGATGACATCTACCAGCTGGGCAGCGGCACCTTCCCAATTAAGGGACCGGACATTCCAGGTGCACGCCCTCAAATCATAGTCCTTATTTCGTTTGCCATGGTCGTCATCAAAAGGAGGGTCTCTCATCCGAGGCTGTTTTTTTCTTTTCATTGGGGGTGTTTTTTTACGTGGCTGGTCCCAAACCCAGCGCACAACCCTATGCAGGGGGTGTTTCGCCTTCTCACTTTAGCTCGCCTTTAAGCGGATGTTTTAGGCTACCCAGAGGATACTTGGTCAAAGACCGGAAGTCGTGAGCTGCTTAAGTCATATGTAAAAGAATCGTTTCTGGCCACTCCCAAGTGAATGGCGATCAGAGACTTTCCTCACTTGCGTGAACTTCTACACATGACTCCATCCTCCGCCAAACCAAACTGGTGACACGTAATTTTTATGTGCTATATGTGACCTTGGGGTCTTAAAATCATTCGAAATACCTGAAAGCCAATTATTACTAACGGATTAATACTATACGAATATACTACTGTGGCCAATAATTCCTTAGTTATCTCTTAGGTTATTTTTGTTCTAACATCGGGAAAAAGTAACCATTTCTCTTTTACTACACATCGGTGTGATTAGCTTACTCGCTCTCCCTCATTGATTTTACGCATCCGTTTCGTTAGCCATCTTTTACTGAAAATAGTTTGTTTAGTTATTGTTATGGTCACCCATGTGTTACAGAAAACTGGTCTACAGGTCAGTTGTTTGGTTATTCATGGTCACAGAAAACTGCTGCAATCGTCATCGCGACTCTATGGGTCATTTGTTCATAGTTTATAACATTATTAACCTTGTCTATCTATCTATCTAATCTATCGCATCAGCCATTCCCCTTTAAATAAAACTAATAAAATTTTTATTTTATTTCATTTTATTTATTTATTTATTATTTTTTTTTTTGGAAGTTTAAATGTTTATAAATAACAGTTATATTTTTCCTTTCTATTTTTACAAATTATTTAGATTTAGCTTCTAAATATCACCATTTACATATACATTACAAACTTGCAATAATTTTTAAAATTTTTAGTAGTTTTTATAGTTTAAAGTTTTTAATATTAACATTTATATATAAATCACAAACTAAATTTTCTTTCTCACAATCAATTGTTTGGCAACTTTTATGTATTATATTAGGATGGATGGCGTCATGTGTAGAAGTTCACGCAAGTGAGGAAAGTTCGCCATTCACTTGGGAGTGGCCAGAAACGATTCTTTTACATATGACTCAAGCTGCTCACGATTTCCGGTCTCCGACCAAGTATCCTCTGGGTAGCCTAAGAACACCCGTGAAAATAAAGGCTGACGTCACCGCCGTCCAAGAAATGCGATGGACGGGACAAGGACAGCAAGGACAAGTAGGTCCTTGTGGCATTTACTACAGTGGCCATATAAAGGAGCGAAAGTTTGGTGTTGGATTCGTGGTGGAGAGAGACTCTCTCGCCGAGTACTATCATTCACTCCTATGAATGAACGTCTAGCCACAATCCGCATCAAAGCGAGGTTCTTCAACATATCGCTGATTTGCGCCCACGCCCCGACGGAAGAGAAGGACGATGTGACCAAAGATTCCTTTTATGAGTGCTTGGAGCGCACTTATGAGAGATGCCACGCCACGATGTCAAAATCGTGCTTGGCGACTTTAACCCCAGGGTGGGCAAAGAAGGTATCTCTGGCACTACGGTCGGTAAATTCAGCCTCCATGAGGAAACATCCCCAAATGGGTTGAGGCTGATCGATTTCGCCGGGGCCCGAAATATGGTTATCTGTGGTACTAGATTCCAGCATAAGAAGATTGATCAAGTTACCTGGCAGCCTCCGGATCGAAAAACCACCAACCAGATCGATCATGTTGTGATAGACGGAAGACACGTCTCCACTATATTGTTGCAGCCAAAATTCGCACCCGCCTCTGTGCAGCAAAAAACGCACGCCAACAAACACAAGGAAGGTTCGACGTCGAGAAGCTGCAATCACAACAGACAGCCGAACGATTTTCTACTCGGCTTGCACTCCTGGTCTCTGAGAGCACTCGTCAACAACTCGGTATAAGGGAACTGTGGGACGGCATTTCAAACTCCTTACGTACAGCTGCAACCGAAACCTTTGGTTTTCGGAAAGTGCAAAAGAATAGCGGGTACGACGAGGAGTGCCGTGTCGCAGCGGAGAGAAAACAGGTTGCCTACCTCGCCACGTTACGATCGACCACAACACGTGCTGGATGGGATAGATACCGAGAGTTGAAGAGGGAAGCGAGACGCATTTGTAGACAGAAAAAGAAAGAGGCCGAAATGCGTGAGTACGAAGAGTTTGATTAGCTGGCCGACAGGAGTAATGCTCCAAAATTCTACGAAAAGATGCGGCGGCTTACAGAAGGTTTCAAGACCGGAGCATACTCTTGTAGAACCTCCAAGGTATCTAGCCACCGATGCCCAGAGCAGACTTAAATTATGGAGGGAACACTTCTCCAGCCTGCTGAATGGCAGTGAACGCACAACACCAGGAGAAAGCGAACCCGATACCCCAATCGATGACGATGGAGCAGACGTTCCATTGCCCGGCCATGAAGAGGTTCGAATAGCAATTGCCCGTCTGAAGAACAACAAAGCGGCAGGGGCCGACGGATTGCTGGCCGAGCTATTCAAACCCGGCGGCGAAGAACTGGTAAGGAGCATGCATCAGCTTCTTTGTAAAATATGGTCGGATGAAAGCATGCCCAACGATTAGAATTTAAGTGTGCTATGCCCAATCCATAAAAAAGGAGACCCCACAGTCTGCGCCAACTACCATGGGATTAGCCTCCTCAACATCGCATATAAGTTTCTGTCGAGCGACCACATATGCACGATACGCCAAATCTTGGAAAAGACCCGTGAAAGGAGAATCGACACACACCACCTCTTCGTCGATTTCAAAGCTGCTTTCGACAGCACGAAAAGGAGCTGCCTTTATGCCGCGATGTCTGAATTTGATATCCCCGCAAAACTAATACGGCTGTGTAAACTGACGCTGAGCAACACTCAAAGCTCCGTCAGAATCGGGAAGGACCTCTCCGAGCCGTTAGATACCAAACGAGGTTTCAGACAAGGCGACTCCCTATCGTGCGACTTTTTCAATCTGCTTCTGGAGAAAATTATTCGAGCTGCAGAACTGATATTGATATCATCGGCCTCAACACCCGCGCCGTTAGTTCTGCTTTCTCCAGATTTAACAAGGAAGCAACACAAATGGGTCTGGCAGTGAACGAAGGCAAGACGAAATATCTCCTGTCATCAAACAAACAGTCGTCGCACTCGCGACTTGGCTCCCACGTCACTGTTGACAGTCATAACTTTGAAGTTGTAGATAACTTCGTCTATTTTGGAACCAGCGTAAACACCACCAACAATGTCAGCCTGGAAATCCAACGCAGGATTACTCTTGCCAACAGGTGCTACTTCGGAATGAGTAGGCAATTGAAAAGTAAAGTCCTCTCTCGACGAACAAAATCCAAACTCTATAAGTCGCTCATAATTCCCGTCCTGCTATACGGTGCAGAGGCTTGGACGATGACAACAACCGATGAGTCGAACTTAAGAGTTTTCGAGAGAAAAGGTTTGCGAAAGATTTATGGTCTTTTGCGCATTGGCCACGGCGAATATCGCATTCGATGGAACGATGAGCTGTACGAGATACACGACGATATTGACATAGTTCAGCGATTTAAAAGACAGCGGCTACGCTGGCTGGGTCATGTTTTCCGGATGGATGAAAACACTCCAGCTCTGAAAGTATTCGACGCAGTACCCGCCGCGGGAAGCAGAGGAAGAGGAAGACCTCCACTCCGTTGGAAGGACCAAGTGGAGAAAGACCTGGCTTCGCGGCTACCCCCTTCACACCCCCTTATTGGAAAGAGGAAGGATCGAACTTTTTAATAAACCCCCCTCGACCCCCTAGAGCCCCTATAGACCTGTAGGGAGCCCTTTGAAAATGACCAAAAATCAGTGTTTTTTCTCATTTTTCCATACAAACTGAAACCAATGCAACCCAGCCAACATTTTTGTATGGACAAGAAATCAACACCGGGGTGTATCAAATTTTTTCGCATAGAACTCCTTCAACTAAACCTTAATCACTCTAACATGCAACAACATTCAAATCGGAATCCAAATCAATTTAGTCGATATCAATGATATCAATTTAGACGATATCAGAATCTATATAGTCCACAGCAAAACATTGTTCCTCCTAGACCCCCTAAACCACCTCAACCAATGGACGTGGATGAGAGTATAAGGACAAGAGCCGTTAATTACGCAAATCGGCCAAAACCCCAAGAGTTCGGTAAAAGACCATCAAACGCTTCAATGATAAATAACCCCCCACAAAAAATGCAAAGAAACTTTCACATAAATTCTAACGAACCACCAGAGGACCAATACAACGAAAGCATATACAACTACAATGACCAATACAACTACGATAACCAATACAATGAGCAAACGTACAATGAGCCAAATCACAAGGACACAATTGAAGAAACACTCGACCTCACTGACGTACATTTTTTAGGCTAAATAGCTCTTCGCTACCTTATTTCAGGTGCAGGACGAAGAGCGGCGACATAATGCAAATATTAGTAGACACCGGATCCAATAAAAATTACATACAATCAAGCTTAGTAGAAAAAGCAATAGCGAACAATACTCCTTTTCTAGCCAACTCAGTAGGCGGCAAAATAAAAATTACTCACCATACATATCTAAATCTTTTCAATTTAGAAATTTGCAAATTAAAATTTTTCCTATTGCCAACACTCACCACTTTCCATGCCATATTAGGAAACGATAGCTTAAAAGCACTTTCAGCAATCATACACACAAAAGAAAATTACATGGTAATAGCAAATACGAGAAGAATTTATCTGAGACAATATAATGTACAGGACGTTAACTTAATAAATATCCGCGACGAACATATGAGTACAGTAGAAAAACATGCAATTAGGAAACTAGTACAAAAGCACCGAAAACTATTTTCGGAATCGGACGAAAAACTAACCTACACAACAAAAGTAGTTGCAGGAATTCGAACAAATTCAGACACGCCTGTATACTCCAAGTTCTACCCTTATCCTATTAGCCTTAAACAGGAAGTTGAAAAGCAAGTAAATAAATTATTAGATGACGGTATCATACGTCAATCAAGATCACCCTATAACTCACCTGTATGGGTAGTGCCTAAAAAAAAGGACGCGTCTGGCAGAAACAAATATAGAATGGTTATAGATTACAGGAAACTAAACGCAGTTACAGTTGCAGATAGGTATCCAATACCTGAAATAAATGAAGTTCTCTCCCAACTAGGAGAAAACCGAATTTTCTCTGTAATTGATTTAAAAAGCGGTTTCCATCAAATTCCTCTTAAGGAATCTGACGCGGAAAAAATAGCATTTTCGGTGAACAATGGGAAATGCGAGTTCACACGACTTCCGTTTGGTTTGAAAAATGCCCCAGCCATATTTCAACGGACGCTTGACGACATATTAAGACAACACATAGGCAAAATATGCTATGAATACATAGACGATATAATTGTATTTAATAGAGACGAAAAATCACACTCCTAACACATAGACACAATTTTTGATACCCTCAGTAAAACAAACATGAAGGTTCAAATCGATAAATGCGAATTCTTCAAAAAGCAAGTCGAATTCCTAGGATTCTTTGTATCTTCCAAAGGAATTTCTAAAAACCCTTCCAAAGTACAATCAATATTAAATTTTCCATACCCCCAGACGATCAAGGACTTACGATCATTCTTAGGCTTATCCGAATATTATAGAAGATTTGTCAAGAATTACGCCAAATTGGCCAAGCCACTTACATCCCTTCTTAGAGGTGAGGAAGGAAGAATGTTGAAAAGAACCTCGAAAAAATCCAAATAAATCTAAATGAGGAAGCTAAATCTGCATTCAACAAAATTAAATCCACACTGACATCTAAAGACGTAATTTTACAATATCCTGATTACAAGAAAGAATTCGACCTAACTACTGACGCCTCAAAGTACGCCATAGGCGCCGTTTTAGAGCAAAATGGCAAACCAATAAATTTTATATCAAGAACATTGAACAAGGCCGAAGAAAATTATGCAGTAAACGAAAAAGAAATGGTTGCCATTATATGGGCACTGAACTCATTTAGAAACTATCTATACGGTACAGCAAAAGTTGTAATACATACAGACCACCAACCACTTACATACGCTCTCAGTAATAAAAATAATAACTCCAAACTAAAGCGATGGAAAGCCATACTTGAAGAATACAACTATGAATTAAAATACAAACCTGGGAAAGCCAATGTAGTTGCAGATACATTATCCAGACCTTTTGAAGTAAACTCCCTATCAGTTGCTACACATTCCTACGAAAGCTCATCACACAATCTAATTCCAGCAATAGAAGGACCCATAAATGCATTCAAAAATCAAATTTGGATCTTGTTAGCAGACGAAGACAGCTACCAGTTTAAAATACCATTCCCGACCTACCATAGACATATAATCACCAAACCCAACTTTTCAACAGAGAATTTAACTTCCCTATTGAAACGATACCTTAACCCCTCAGTGATAAATGGTATATTTACCTCTGAAGAAATAATAGGGAAAATCCAAGAAATTTACCCACTTCACTTTGGTAATTATAAAATTCGTTACACCCAAACAGAAGTATAAGACATAACAAGCGAGGATGCACAAAACGAGGAAATGCTAAACGAACACAAGCGAGCACATAGGAATAGAGATGAAAATAAAAAACAACTAATACAAAGATGTTACTTTCCAAAGATGAAAACAAAAATAGAAAATATAATTAAACAGTGTAGAGTTTGCAAGGAAAACAAGTATGTTCGCAACCCTAATAAACCACAACTATTAGAAACCCCAATACCTCAATACCCTGGAGAAATTGGGCATATAGATATTTACAGTGCGGAAAAAATTAGTTCTAACAGCAGTAGATAAATTCTCCAAATATGCTCAAGTTAAAATAATAGAGTCAAAATCAATAGAAGATATCAGAGAACCTTTACGACAAATACTTTTCGCTTTTGGTATACCCAAAACAATAGTCATCGACAACGAGAAATTTTTAAATTCAGCTTCCATACAATTTATGGTCGAAGACCAACTCGGTATTAAAATTTTTAAAACTCCCCCTTACACAAACTTACCTAAATAGACTCCGACCCAAAAAATTTAAAAAATCTATATAAACAATGGGAAAAGTTTGGAAATGGGGAACAATAGGAAAAGTTTGGATCGGGAAATCCCGATCATGATGACTTAGTAATTTTAGATAATCAAATAAATAATATAATAAACAATAACAATAATCAAGTAGTAATAAATAAAATAATTTTTGACAGGATAAATAATATTACGAGAGTATCGAATAAGATTTTAAAAGCGGTACAATCTAATGAAGATGTACAACGCAATTTTGCTATAGAATTAAAATATAAATTAAAGATTGTAAAAGAAGAAATTATTAATATTGATTATGCGATTCATTGGGCCAAAGCCGGAATCGTCAATTCGTATATTTTATCAAATGAAGAACTAGCATTAGCAAAATCCATTTTTATAAAAAATAATTTCACGTTAAATAATGTAGAAGAATCGCTAGAATTGGCAAATGTAAAAGTAGACTGAAATGAAACAATGTTATTTTATATGATAGGAATACCATTAATAAACGAAGAAATTTGCGATTCAATTGTTATCAAACCCATAAAGAAAAATAAATATATTAATAAAATTCCTTATGAGGATATCGTAACCTGTAGTAAACATAAGGTATTTGGAATAAAAACAAAATGTAATGAGAATAATCATATAAGAATTTGTAACTATAAGAATATGATAGATATTAGTAATACTACTTGTGTCCCGCAACTACTCAGAAGCGAACCAGCAGAATGCACTCAAATAAATAACCAGCACACCCCATCGATAGAAAACATCTTCCCTGGCATCATATTATTAAACCACTATAATGGCACAATTGAAATCGATAACCAAAAAATAAATCTTGTGAGATCATACGCCTTTCACTATCGTAAATCCACAGTTTTAATCGACAACCAAACAACTCTTTCAATGAAATATTAACTAGCAAACCATTACCCGCAATCCTACAGTCAAATATCCCTTCGAACAAAGAGGAAAAAATTCTCAGCCTTGAGATGATGAAGGAACTCCACATAAATAACACCAATCATTTACAAACACTGCAGACAACCCACACAGCAACTCTAACAACAAATTTTTCATTAGTAGTTATTTGCCTGATCAGTCTAGCAACAATAGGCACTGTATCAATCATAAGGAAGAATTGTAAGACAAAACTAATAGAACCATCGAGCTACAATATAAACGTGAATGTGGCCAATAATAAAGAAGACACATCGGAAACTCCCACGTCAAAAGTGCCAATAACCCTAATAGTTTAAACAAACGAGGACGTTCGTTTTTGACGGCGGAGGAGTTAGCAACATTAAAGTTAACTGCGATAATGCTGGATAAGCAATT